>OY756422.1:705000-952153 GCA_963576905.1 Mystacides longicornis | reverse complement strand
CATAAATCCATGTTGCAGAGGTGAAATTATGTTATAAATCGAGGAAGAAATTTTATTAAGTATAACCTTTTCTAACAATTTTGGGATGGACGACTGAATACATATGGGTCTATAGTTGGGACACATCTTGTCTATCACCAGACTTAAATATGGGTACTAGGAAGCTGTGCTTCCATTTTGTTTTAGAGAGCAAAATAAAATGAGAAAATCACCCGTCCTGGAGAACACAGAGCGACGAGAGATACGTTGTCAGAATCACTCGAAAATCAGCAACAAGATGATCACAGTCTCGAATTAAACAAACACTTTTTACAAGTTAAAAATCAGTTCGAATCAAGAGCGAAAAAAAAATGCGACCTCTTCCCGTACAACCGTAATATAAAACGGTATAAAAATTAAATATCAAAAAATATATTATTTTGAGGTTATTGAATGCTATGGAACCTAGAATTGCAAGAATTTATAGAGAGCTCTTTAGATAAATATTACCGACAGACAGTTATACTTCAAGCATTCTCTACCAATCGACCAGTCCCATCTATATGAGATAGGATTCCAACCCCAAGTTGAAATTTCAAGTGGAAAAAAACACAAAATCTCTGACATGACGGGAATCGTATCTGGGACCTATTGATCAGAAGTCTGAACCTATGCCACTAGGCTGCTGAAGTCGGCATGTAAAAATAAAAAAAAAAGACTTATAATAACTAACCAGGGTTGGAATATTATCTCTAGCCAGAAATCTTATAAGATCCTACTTTCATAACAAAATAAGATGATATGAGAAACAGTATGGATCGGAGATTTCCAACGTTTGTACATTGCTTATCAGCTGGTTAAACATTTGAATTCATTCCCACTTCAATATCATCAACGGATTTCGGATAATCTTTACATTCCAAGTCGGATTTCGTGGATTCCTGAAAAAATTTCAGAATGAGTAAAAATAAAAATCAATGTGAGGTTAAACAATAAAGATGTGAGACTCACCAACACTGGCCCAAGTTTACAAAGTTCAGCTTTAGACCAATGCTCCACTATTGCAGTTGTGTAGCAATCTCCTAACATGTTGTTAGTGGTTCGAATCCTATCTCTGAAATAAATATGTAATATGTGAAAAAACAAACTCCTTTTTTTTTGGTCATTTTGATACTGAATTAAGTTTATAATTCAATTATTCTTTCATTTATTTCGTACTGGACACCACATCAAGCCTCTGCTATGGCTTGTTTAAAATATTAATTCCATTATAAAATTAGTAAAATTCAATCACTACTAAAGTAGAATATTATTTCTTCTGTTGTAAATGTGACAATCCACTCTCGAGAGAGAGTGATCTAAAAAGAGTATTATTGGTAGATAGTTATTTACGCACTTTCATCTCTAGGTTTCTTTGAAGCTTTTTGTCAGCATTTTAAGCAATAAATTCAAAGCATTATAAAAGTATATACTTACACTAGCCAATCAATAGCAAACAAAAGAGTGACATTTTCAGTAGGAGCATTGACAGCTGCCAACGACACTAGTACCAGAACCAGCCCAGCACTGGGCACACTGGCTGAAGACATGGACAATATTCCAGATAATATGCTGAAATCGTTCATGTGGTAAGAATGAGATGTCAATTAAATAAAGGTACTTACATAATTAGAGACCGGAATTAGTGATGCATATCTTTTTTAAATTCACAGCTATGTGCTAATAAAATGGTTGAAATATGCACATGAAATAAAAAAAAAAACACTAGGTAAATTTAAGTTCTACCCAATAATGATATAAAACTCAATTGTAGTTCTTCAAAATATAAAAAAAAATCTTAAGATTGTGCTTGACATAAATGTTTTATGCTACTAATAAAGTTGAGGCAAATTTTCCATCATCCCGATAGTAAGACCTGGATTTTTAGATTCTGAACACATTCAGGTAAGTGTATGAATGTTTATTTAAGTACAATCAAATAAGCGGAGATGCATCTATGAAGATTCTGGCTAGATGAACATGATACTACACCACCTACACGACTGCGGACCACTAGTGCGGAGGAGAAAAAAATGTTGGATCCACATTGCTGATGAAATTTAAATCAGAAAACCCCCGCCACCGAAGATTGTTAAATTCATTGTGGGAAGACCTCTAAAAGCCCATCTATTCGCAATGAACTAAGCTAGTTGACGTGAAGAAAGCATTAGAGGAAAAAGAGAAAAAAAAGAATGTCTAAACTCACAAACTTGATGGAATTTTCATAAACATGTAAGTATTCAAAACCCAAAAATACAGTTAAAATTCTTTAAATTTAACCCAAATACATATACACATTCAATAAATTTTAGTTATGATATGCAAAATCCATCAAAATACTAAAAAAGTATGCAAATTCATAAAATCCGGTCTCTATTAATATTATAACATATCGTCAAATCAATGTATTGGGAAACAATCTCAACAGACAATGAGTCTATCAGATCTTGGCTTACAACCTCCTAGGCCAGGTTAAAAGCGCTTTCTACTCCTAGGAAACATTCGCTGTTCTCTGTTGTCGATTGTCATTTTGTTGAAATTTGTATATATATACAGTGAGTGGGGAAATATTTCAAATTTTAATGATTTTCGAGGTTAGTGACATCTACTGGTGGATTGATACAATACTTGGACTGATTCTATAAGGCTGATTTATAACTGGAGTTCTATGTGAATGCCATCTGTTGTAATGAGGAAGTTGTAAGCCCTCAGCTCTGTTGCACAAGATCCGATAAACTCATTGTCTGTTGAGATTGTTTCCCAATACTTTGGTTTGATTACCTATGTTACTAGGAAAAATCCAATTTTTAATCCGCGAGGAATATAAACAAGATATATCATCAAATATTAATTTAAAGGTAGGGTTCATACAATACTGTGAATAATTCTCCACCATCCAACATCATGCCGTGCATTTGGGTAATGAAAACTGTAGATATTGCAATGAACAATGCGGTGCCATCCATGTTAATGTTGCAGCCAATTGGGAGTATGAAATGACTGATACGAGGGTCTATTCGCAGCTTGTCTGTCATGATGCGGAACGTCACAGGGAGAGCAGCAGCACTGAAAAAGTTTAACAATGATACAAATCAGTTTTATGAAATCATTACCGTAGGATTAACAAAATTTCTATCTTCTTAAGATCTTTATTATCTATATCTTTCAAATTACCAGTATTACTTGCATATTAGGCTGGGTCATTTTTACTTTTGTCGACTTTCTTATGGGGCAGAGCGCTAAAAAGGTGCCAAATGGTCTCCAAATAACGTATGCAAAATTTTATTACATTGTGATAAGTCTCTCTACCTCCGGATTGCCATCAAAATTTGCATTTTTTACCAAAAAACTGTCTATTTAGGGTTTCAATAACTTGAACGATACTTGCTTTGCACTTAATGTCTGTGTATGTAATACAATAAGAACGTTATTTTACTAATACCATGAATATTGACGTTTGTTTTAAGCTATCTTCCGCATTATCTCAGGATCCAGGAACACATCACTTTAGTACGCTTTCTACCATCGCGTTAGGAGGTCATGTCGAGTTCGTTAGAGTAATTTTATATTATGGATCGCACTCGTTCAAAGTGGATTTGCCCAATATTTGGTGAATCAAACGATATAAGAGGTAATATGTTACCTACTTATGAAGATGTTATTAAATACTATGAGTGGAACCGGCATAACATAAAAAATGATAATGAAACCAAAAAAGAACCCACATATAAGAAAATACAAGATATTGTTGTGGCGAAAATTGTAGAAATATGGTGGAGGGCTTCAATTCCTACTGTTCAACATAAAAGAATAAAAGAAATATGTTGAAAACGTATCATCTGAAATACAAAAATATATTAACCCATACGCATCTCATTTGTTTGGAGAAATCTTTGCACTAAAATCCCATTTAAAATGTACTCACCAAATGTCACACTAGATGTTCATTTTAATTTTGTCAAAACAAAGTTATTGGTTGGAGAATCTTTATAAAAATTGGAAGTTAAGTAGAAAAAATATTCATTATTGGAGTAAATCTTTTTTTTTTTGTTTTGTGATTTTATTTTTTGTGTTTTTTTGGGAGTAAATCTTCTTTACCAATATTGATTTAACTCTCCCAAACGATTAGATGAGAAAATATCATCACAGGAAACGGATCTCATATCATAATCTTCACTGCAGTTCTTCGACAAATTTTAAATTACATTTTATTTTTAATCATACAATTTCAAAATAACAAAAACGTGATAAAAATAACATAAATAATACAGCGCGCTCGCAAACAAACATCAATAACAAAGATGGCGGCCATACAAACCGCGCAGGTAAAATATCTATCCCTTCTTCAGCGGCGTGTATGCGATTTATTTTGTATAAAACTCTAAACAGTAAAATATTCGAATAAAAAGGTTTGAATCTTATCTACAATAACATTATTCTAGGTTTTGCATAGATGGCAGTAGCAGGTAGTAAAATGGCAATATTCGTAAGCGGATGCAGGTCGGTACCACGTACCGATTGTGAATTTCGGCACATTTCTCTCGGTCGGTACGTAGTACCGATTGTGATGCGGATGGGTTAAAACCTTACCCTAAAATACCTTAAGAAATTGGAGAATTTTCGCCGTACCAGTAAATTATTATTTGATATTTTGTCCTGCAAGTGCCAAGACATTTGTAGGTGCACTTGTCCTAAATACAAAAAAGTACCTTTCAGAGAACAAAACTTTTTAATTGACCAACGTACTTCAAGTAAAATGATAATTGGATCTGTTGATATTCATGCAACATTGAAAAGGAAAATGCTACGACAAAAATCAAAGAATCCGATTCAAGAAAGCTCAGAAAATGTGTTGCCTTCTTCTCCATCTAGTGAATCAGATAGGGATTATTTATTTCAACCACAGTCACAAGCTTCAATGTCAGCGGGGCCTCAAACATTTTCGGGTACAATTGGCAAAGAATTACAAATGTGCGAAAAAAAGCTAGTTATTCAGTTTCAATCTATGTCAACACAGTTACCAGAATTTTCAAATCTAAATATTAGCAAAGCCCAGACTAATTGGTACAGAATTGTCGCAGCAGTGTCAACTGGAGTATTTCCCAAAGATTTAGAAAACAGATCGCCTGGAAAAATTTCTCATGTTCGATGGTTAACTCTTGCTAATCGAATTCTGCGTTTATATGTTTCGGTAGAATCCCCTTCTGAAAATTTTATTATTCTCTCAACGTATGTTGATAAGGTGTATGCTCCAATTTGGTCAATATCAAAATTCATCCTTAATGTAAAGATGGAGCACGACATTTGTTCAAGCTTATCTCTACAACAAGATATTTTTGTCCACAGAACTGAAAGCCATAATAGATCCAGTAATTCAAAGGAACAGTTATTTTGCACATCCTGAAAATTTATTACTCGCAATGATAACCGGCTCTCAACCACACATTCGTGAACTGGCAGCTTGTCGTATTCTGAAAGCTCGTAGTATGAAAAAAAACCTCCCATTATTTCAACTTCCTATCGTAAATTTTAATGCATCATTTTATACTGATCACTCACGTTACTATTTTGCCATTCAATGAGTGGCAAAATAATAACGTGAGTGCAATATTAAAATCGATATTTGACGAAGATATTCAGCAGTTCGTCGCTCAAAAAGGAGAAGGGGGACTGGCTTTATTATGCTTGGTATGTCACACACAGGCAGTTAAAAGAACAGTCAAGGCTGTAACAGAGGCTTCAGCAACATTATGTAATAAAACTGATAGAGAATGTTTCGTAAAAAAATCAGATAGAGTCTCGGAAAGTAATGCCAAACTTCGACAGCAAGAGAGATTTTAAAACTAATATATTGATTCATTTTATGTTTTTTTTTTTATTTTCCCTATATCTTTTTTATATAATATTGTAATCATAATTATTACTTATCTTATTAATAATGTTTATGTAGGTATTTTTAAATAAAAAAAAATGTATAAACCTGAATATTAGTTTTTTTGCAACTTCCCAGGAATAAGTAAAAAAATACATTATTTCAAAACTTTGAAGTCAATCCGGAGGCAGAAGATGGTATCCAATTTTAATGAAATTTTATATTTAGGCTAAGAACATCATTTAGCACCTTTTCCGCGCTCTGCCCGATAGAAATTTAAAAATATATTTTTTCCCATACATTGGCGACCCAACCTATTGCATATGCCCAAACTTCAATTTAATTACATTCATTATAGCCATAATATGCTATAACATTTACTCCACTTACTACTTTCTAATAAAGTAATCATTTCTCATCATAAGATATAAATTTATTTACATTCATTATAGCCATAATATGCTATAACATTTACTCCACTTACTACTTTCTAATAAAGTAATCATTTCTCATCATAAGATATAAATTTATTTACATTCATTATAGCCATAATATGCTATAACATTTACTCCACTTACTACTTTCTAATAAAGTAATCATTTCTCATCATAAGATATAAATTTATTTACATTCATTATAGCCATAATATGCTATAACATTTACTCCACTTACTACTTTCTAATAAAGTAATCATTTCTCATCATAAGATATAAATTTATTTACATTCATTATAGCCATAATATGCTATAACATTTACTCCACTTACTACTTTCTAATAAAGTAATCATTTCTCATCATAAGATATAAATTTATTTACATTCATTATAGCCATCATATGCTATAACATTTACTCCACTTACTACTTTCTAATAAAGTAATCATTTCTCATCATAAGATATAAATTTATTTACATTCATTATAGCCATCATATGCTATAACATTTACTCCACTTACTACTTTCTAATAAAGTAATCATTTCTCATCATAAGATATAAATTTATTTACATTCATTATAGCCATCATATGCTATAACATTTACTCCACTTACTACTTTCTAATAAAGTAATCATTTCTCATCATAAGATATAAATTTATTTACATTCATTATAGCCATAATATGCTATAACATTTACTCCACTTACTACTTTCTAATAAAGTAATCATTTCTCATCATAAGATATAAATTTATTTACATTCATTATAGCCATCATATGCTATAACATTTACTCCACTTACTACTTTCTAATAAAGTAATCATTTCTCATCATAAGATATAAATTTATTTACATTCATTATAGCCATAATATGCTATAACATTTACTCCACTTACTACTTTCTAATAAAGTAATCATTTCTCATCATAACATAATACATTTATTTATTTTTCACATCTTAGAATTAAAAATTTAGGGATGGGCAAATGAAAAAAATATATCGATATATATCGTTTCGATAGTTTTAAAAAGTATCGATGTATGAAGAGGAAAAAATATCGATATTTCGATATATCGATATTTTTAGCCCAAAACTTGTATTAATTATCAAAACATTTAAAAATGAAAGGAAAAACAACACATATTTGGTACATAGTTTTATTGGCTTTATTATTCGTATATAAAAAAAAAGAAAATAATAAATATTGCTGACAAATTTCTTGGGGCAAACGTAAACTGCAAAAAACTTGTAATCAAACCGTTAATTTAGAAAAATGATTTTAAAATATTACTAAAGCAAGAAATTAAATTAAGCATTACCTGGCAATGAACCTGAGAAAATCAATTTTAGTCTCGCTTAATAATAATTATTGTGCCAAGAAGTTTGTTATACAAGGCTCAACGCACCCACAGATCAGCTATATTCAAATTTTGTGCAGTATTTTTTACAAGTTTCAGGTCCATTTACCATTGTTTATTGCAAAACGTGAGATTTAGAGGCGGGTATATATAGATATTTTAAGGGTATTTTGCTAAAACTCATTACAACTTAAAATAAAACAATGTAAAAATTTGAATTTTTATATAAAATTTATTGAAGCGCTTAAAAAAATATCGATTCCGATATTCAGAAATAAAAATAGAATATCGATATTTCCAGTTAAAAAAATCGACGAAATATATCGATTATTTTCTAAAAAAATATCGATATTTTTTGCCCATCCCTATAAAAATTACAATCACTATCCATATAACATATTTTGATGAAATTAGCACGAGCAAGCTCTGTGTCAGATGTTCAAGTTTAAAATGCATTCAGTTGCCAATACATTCAACAAAAAGAAATCAGTGATTATAAATGTAAAATATCAAAAAGAACTATGCGCTATGGTAACAATATTCTTGGGTAGGTTATAAAACTTACGTCGATGAAGTGACGCTGGCAGTTAGCGTTGCTTGGAATAGCCCACAGTAATATTTATAGGGGTTTTTTCTCACAACCAAGAAATAGAATGCTTGCAGCACAATAAATTGGTAGAAAAAGACTCCGATGCAGACAGTTAATATGAACCAGCCCAACTGAGAAAGCACATTCTCTGAAAACAAACAAAGAAATGTAATCTACTAGTTGATATGGATAGTCAGGCGGCTTGATCAGAAGGTTAATAAACAGGTTCTAGTCAATCTTTCTGTTGGATGGCTTGAAAAGTAAATTATAAGTAATACCAACAGAAAAAGAAGAATGTCACTTTCAAAATTAATTTTTAAAAACAGATTGAAAAAAAAAATTTACCTCAAACATTCACATAAAAAAATGTCCATATCCGTAACATTAGATATTAAATTTTACAGTTCAATAAAATGCAAAATTTTTACTTTTAACACTAAGATTCTATGCAAAATTTCAAGATTAATTCTATTTTCAATAGAGATCTCTTTCGTTTACTGAAATATTACTATGCAGATCCTAATATTGCATAATTTTTTTAAAAGTTGGAGTATAAATGCAGTAAGGTGTTTTTGCCATATGTTTTGCTAAATATTTCTTCCTCAACGTTGTGATATTTTTCCATTTTAATGAGTTTCAATAAAAAACACCTTTGCAATAACACTTTTTTATGAAGAAGAAATAAATTACTCAACTGTGAGTGGAATGCAGATAATTGTAAAGAAGAATAAGAGATATTGCATAGGTGTTGTTTATTTAAACTCATTCTTAAATTATTTGTATTTTTGGCTTGATGTGGCAACATAGAAAATATGTGCACAACTAAAATATTATATATACTTTTTGAATAAACTAGTTTTAGTTTATACATACCCAAATCATCAACCGAAAGAATTTTCCCGGTGATGATACTGGCCACACCGACTGGTGTAAACCACATGGCGCCCGTCACTATCTTCATGATAACGTCAAACATTACTGTAAACATGTCTACGATATTTCTACCCTTTGCACCGGCCATCCCCAAAGTGGTTCCAAACACCAAACAAAACACTGCCAAGCCCAATGTATTGATACCTGATCTAAAAATAATAAGTCAAAAACATATCAATATTTAGAAAAGACAAAAAAGGTTTGAAACCATCCAACCAATGTGCTCCAAACCAGTTGCATTAGAAAGGCAATAACGCGAAGATGGTTTAAGACCAAGCAATGTGCTATAAATAGAAATGTGCTTGAGAGAGGAATAGTTGCTGACTGACATCAAAGTCCAGAAGGAGTCCTATCTGGGACATGTGCTCAGGGGAGAGAAGTATGAGCTACTGCACCTGATTTTAAAGGGCAAAATAGAGGGTTGAAGAGGCATGGGCCGAAAACAGATTTCCTGGCTTTGTAATATTCAGGATTGGATTAGAATTAGAACAGTCGGTGCATTTTTTGCAGCTGCCCAGGACAGGGGAAGATACTCTCGATATTGGACTTTGGAGGGGACTCAACATGACACATGCAGAAGAAGAAGGTTTGTGACCACCATCCATATATATATGCTTCCCAGCAGCTTCCCACCTGCCCCAGATGATGATTGGTGGAATCCAATCAAAATGTTGGGCGACCAACGGCTCTTTTCAGAGCCAACCTGAGTACAGGGAGTACCCAAAACTTTTCGTTCACGCTTCATATATTATATAAAGACAAAAATGTTTCAACTTTGACACCATCCAAAGGACATACCCTAAATATGGGTTACTGCATAACTAAAATTTACTGCATAACACATTCTCAATCATGTCAAACAATCGTAAGAGCACAGCTTATGCGCTTATACTTAATTAAAATTGTCAATGTTATTTATAAAAGTTTGAAATTTTTTTAATAATGTACCTTTTCTTTAAAACTCTCTTCATTTGATCTGCTTCTAGACTTTCATCGGCTGAGACTGCGATCAATATTTGCGGTACCGAATATTCATAGGCAGTGTAAGTCTGATGAAAGGTGGCTTCTAGTATGTTATCTGGAAACATATTTCTTAAAAGAAAAATATTATTATGTACTTCCTTACCTTGGGAAATATGTATTTACCAACCACCCAATCAAAAAAATTGTTGCAGTTGCTTGGAAAACAATCAAAAGTTACATAAATTCATAACACAGAATAATAAGCTAGAGACTTTGGCTGGATAAATAAATAAACTAAATATGTGATTAAGCGAGGAAAATAGTGTGAATCAGGAGACAATGGTACAGGTACAGGTAGGGGAAAGGAAGACAACTAATTCTGTTATTTAAAGAGAACTGCTTTGGATTGAGTCTGATATCATAAGGTCACATCCTGGGAGCTTGTACAGAAAAGATCATGTGCAAAGTAAAGAAAGATGCTGGGTTGGCTGGCAGTGATCCTTAGGGATAAGTCTGCCATTTCTACCCACTGTCCAAATGTTTTTTATCGCCACACTGTACTTTTGAACAATAAAGTTTTATTATATTATAGATGTGAAGGAATTTGGAGGATACTGCTATACTATCTCCGCTCAAGGCACCCCGCACACCGCAAGCCAGCCCGGTGGAGACCAATCCGCAGCAAACTCGACCCGCACGAAACCGACCTCCCAGCTCGACCAAAGCAATCAAACAAAAAAGCCGGCCCCGGACAAATTAAGCCCGCCGCAAACTACCCCCCAACCAACCAGCAATGCGGGGGCCTAAGCACCACTCGGGAGCATAGGGAGGCATCAAGAGCTCTCCATTGCGCTTGAAGGCGTCGGAGGCTCATTGTGCCTTTTCTGACCAGTTGAGATTTAAGGACGTGAAGTGGTCAACCTCACGGTCCCGATCTGATTTTACGATTTCCTGCCTCTTACAGGATGCTCGAAAAATCTGCAAAAAGAGCAGAGGTGCTATTCTTCGCCGGCAACCTCACAGCACTTTCCTATACAGAATATAGGAAATGAAATAAAATTTAATATAGTGGATGAATCTGTAATATTTGCAACATATGTTATGGAGTGCAGTTTATACATAACACTAGAGTTTGGACGAGGATAAATTTTAGGGAGGAAATTTTATGTAAAAATGACTATACCTTCCAAGATCCAAAACACTATCCAAAACTTTCGACGTCCTTTTGATAGGCAGCGTCACATTAACTCTGTCCATCACACCAATTTCACCAGGACGAATCAACAATGCAAGACAAACACCAAAAAGTGCATTCAACAATGATGTTGAAATAAATATTGCCAAAGTCTTCATGGCTATACTTCCATTCATCTTAGCGTTTAAACTTGCAGATCCAGATATCAAACTGGCGATGATCAATGGTAATATCAGCAACTTCAAAATCCTCATAAATATCTCTCCAGGATATGAAATGATCAATATTGTTTCTGCACTGAATTTCATGGATCGAAAATACAACCCTATAAGTAAATATTGAAAATGAAAACTAAGTACCTAACAAAATGAAAAACTTAACTAAAAACTTAAAAACTTTTTTTTAGTTAATTAGGAATTAATTGATTAAAATAAACCACAAACCTGCTATTACACCGATGATTACACCAATAATAGTTAGAAACAAAAGTGCATTTGTTACAAAAAAACTTTTAACATTAAATTTTCTAAAACTTTGCGATATTTTGTTAATATCAAACATATTTTTGTTCGAAGTATTTTCCATTGTTAATTATTATATTGATTATTTTTTTAGTAATGAATAATATAACATACTAAATCCATACACCACCTCTTATATTATTACTGTAAATGTATTGTAAATAAGTGGCAAATAACATACTTATGAAGAATGACACAACTGTGCCGTATATTGGCTGTATGAATGGAAGTTGTACGAATCATTGTGTCAGACTGTCAGTTGAGACTCATCAAATAATAAAATAAATAACCAGGAAGAAATTATTGCGAATTAGCAATAATCTCAGTCTCACAATACGAACAATACATAATACAAACAACCGCCAAAATATCAAATTACTCTGACATTTGCTTGACATTGACATTCAATTTCCATAGAGAAAATGTATTATGTAGGTACTCTTTTTATAATTATTTTGATTTGTATAATTATTCATTGTACCAATTTATAATCATTAATTATGTTTAATGGTATTAACATAGCATCTCACGAAATTGGATTAAAATTAAACATTTAAAAAAAATAAAATGCCAGCCAGCTCACAGCCAACACCACCTATATAAGAAGGCCTTAGTGCTGCGTCACATCGGGAGGCCCAACATTCACTCACCTATATCTGTATGTACTTACCTGTGCACTATGATATCTGTCTACACACAGGCAGTCGTGACGCGGGAGGCCAAAAATGGCCGCCTGCACTAAGGCCTTCTTATATAGGTGGTGTTGCTCACAGCATTCGAGTTACCGATGTGGTTCAAAAGTTCAGTCAGCGACAGTGGGGTTGGGCTGGTCATGTGGCCGGAGTAACCGACACATAGAGTAAGAAAGTCAAGTTCTTGAGAGGCGTCCGAGAACTGGGCGGAGAAGTGTGGCTGTGGAAGCCTCACAGCCACTTAATCCCCAGAGGGTGGTCTATGTTCAACAATGGACACGAGAGGGCTGGCGAAAGAATGAAAAAAAAAATACTTTAAAAGTTTTTAGATCCTAGGCCACTGCTGAGTCATTTAATGAGAGCAAGGGGAAGGCAAGAGGGGACCAAAATGCGCATAGGGACTCGCTGGCTTTATTTATAGCTCCCAGCGAACTTCATGTCATCTGGGTGACTTTTCAAAAAGTCTCACAAAATTAATCCTTGCCGAGTTTTATGTTTTTGATCGAGACTACATACTGGGAACTGCATCCACTATTTGATAGAAGGATTAGAGAGCAGTGGAATCAGGTGGAACCCAATATCGCCGTCGCAGAAAGCAGCGTTGATTTGATTTCGTTAATAAACAGTGTCGTTTCTGCAGGTACCCAATAGAATAGACATCTTTCCACTTGGGCGGAATGAGCAAAATGAAATAAAAAAGAACATTCAAAATTTCTATACTGAATATCCAAAGAATATTCAATCTAAGTGTATTCATAAAATGAAAACAATGTGCCACCTATGGAAAAACTGTCGAAACAAAATATTCAATAGTTTGAGCAAAATACGAAGAAAATATTTTGTCTGTTGTTTACTAATATGTTCGCAATGAATGAAGTAAAAGTTTTTAATATACAGTAATAGATGGCGGGATTTTGACGAAAGACAAAATTTGCCAATGATAATAATATGGAAAGGGACCTTAACGGAGCTCAACGAAAAAAGGAACATAATAAGAAAACATAAAAAGCCTGTCACCGAACCGAATACACACAGACATAATAAATGACAATATAGAGGAATGGGAGAATTTTGTGTCTTGTCCCTATAGAGACCTAAAACAATAAAAAAAAATCGTTTTTATAGACATCAGGCTCTAAGCCCCTTCTAAGCTTGGCTACCGAGAACGTCTGAGCGTCGATGAGTTGGCGAAATCCCTTACGAGTTTGTTATTTTATTTTACAGATCTCCACCCGGACCCGTACGAGTTGTGGAGTTGCACACATTTGCAGATAGAATATTGATGGATACCTATTCTGGACTCTACGTTCAATCTGCTTCTATAATAGCATAACCTACCTATTTGATCCGTGAAGTTTTTCACCCAACTAGTTTTACTCCAAGATTGTACCTAGGTATTATTTTTTCCAGTCAACCGGTTTCTAACCAGATTAGAATTATCTGAGAACCCATGAAACAATATTTTCATGAACTGCTATTTTGTTGTTAAAATATAGGTAGGTAGGTACTTTATTACTTCCGATGGTCGGACAACTTCTGTATTTTGGCCTCCTAAACAGTATCTTTCCAAGGAGCCTTGTTCTGCGCAATGGACATCTCTTACATCCAACACGCCCAGGTCCCGAGCGACGTTTTCCTTCAAACGCTGTCTTGGTCTTCCTGGTAATTTTCTGCCATTGGGCATCTCAGCCTCCACGGGCCTATATAGGACCCAAAATTCGTCACAGATTCCTGTTCTCAAATTTCAGCAGACGTTGCTGTTCCTTGAATGTGATGGTCCGGGATCTTGGCCATGCATAACTACCTATCGGTTTAGCGAAGTATTGGATAGCTAGAGTTTCAATCGTCTAGACAGGGACTTGGGGAAAAATAAACATTAAAAATCCAAGACAATTAAATTTCTACACTAGTATTATACCTACTTACACATTGGATTAGAATCTTGTCGCAGACCATATTTATTGTTCAGAATAGTTTGAGCATTAGTGAGCATAGAGCTTTTTTTATATAAAAAAAAATGAAATAAAGGATACCCATCTTCCATCTTCTGATGTTGAGAATCCTGTTTGGTAAGGTGGATGGCTGTTCTAGGTAGGTGGGTGTTATAACTGTGTAGATGGGAATTTTAATTAGAAAAGACGCCGACAGAACTTTTCCGAGAAAAACATTTTTTGGACATTTTCTATTGTTAAAATCTCCTTTAAAAACGGCTTTTGATGGAAGGTTCATAACAACATGAAAATTATCGCGTTTGCCATTAAAATAATAATCGTAATAAATTGAAAACTTGTAAAAATGTTTTTTCAATAAAATCAATGAGATTTAATCAACCTCCTCCCGACCTCTTCCCTTTCGATAATGAGACGGGAGGTTGATCGATGATCACGTGGATTCCACCCCGTCGTACCGCTCACAATGACTCGCCTGATAATTTTGAAAGTTTCGTCTCTCATTAAAAGTTTGAGTGACTTACAATCTTCCCAAAGCCCCGCTAAGACTTTAGTGTAAACTCGGCACTTGGGATTTTTGTCAACGGGATATTGTAATTAAGTTAACTGACTACACCTAAGGCTACAAATAGCGCTATTTTAGAATTTCCTTCACAACGGTATTGGTTTGTGATGGTTCCTCTATCTCACTGTTTGGAATAAAGTGAAGTGGTTGGTAACTTAATGGTTCAGTCACCAAATTTCGTAGTGGAAGTCGTAAGCTCGATCCCTGGTCAAACCATCCTCTTCTTTCACGACACACGCCTTTCTTCTTGGTCGTTTTCATCATGTATTGTCTGAAGGTCGGGATCTAATGCCAATTTAGTCTCCGCGTCCCTCCAACCCTTTCAACCCTGTATCGCCTCGGTTATCTTTGAATACAATACAGCCCTAATCTGGTCCAGCCATCGCATTAGAGCTTTCCAATGCACGTCCTCTTATATCCTCGATTTTACCAAAGATTTTTATTTATTTATTTAGATTATGAAGTTACAAAAATTACATATTTTATAACTTAAAAATAACAATATTATTCCACTTATATTATACAGATTTAGACGTCACATTTCTACAACATTTACATTACTAATCTATGCTTATCACTACTCTTTAGATATTCACGACATTTCACACGAAAGATCGCAAGCGTAGCCGCGCTCTTGAGTTCCGCCGGCAGGTCGTTGAACAGCCTAAACCCCTTGTAGAAGAGACTGTTCTCAGTACCTGCGAGCCTAGCACCCCGAAGCCTAAACGCATCGCGACCCCTCGTGGGATAGTCGTGTATCTCATAATTATATCTAACATTATTCGATAAATAGCATGGCATCATTCCATTCTTAATTTTATACACAAAAACGAAAACATTTAAGTATATCTGCTGCTTTACATCCAAAAAATCTAACCTGTCCAACATTTTCCTAATCCGAGCGTACCTACCCCATCCCAAGACAGCCCTCATGGCCCTATTCTGAATTATTTGGAGACTTTTTAATTCTCCCTCTGTGGCCAAAAACAAGATGGTAGAGCAGTAGTTGAGATGGGGCAACACAATCGAATTATAAACCAACTTTCTTGTGTCGATATCTAGATTATTCCTAATACGATACAAAAAACCAACTTTTTTACTTATCTTTTTTAAAATGTAATCAAAATTATCTTTAAACTTTAGCCTATTGTCCAGAATTATGCCTAAATACTTATTTTTTTTCCACAATTTCAATCGATTCATTATTTAACGTTAGATTACAAACACCATCCACAGGAACCTTACCGATTATTAAACACTTGGTCTTGTTCACGTTCAATTTCAACAAATTACAATTTAGCCAATCCGAAACACTATTCAATTCATCTTGTAATACTTTTACACCTTCATTAAAATTTCTACATTTCACATATATAAGAGTGTCATCCGCAAACAATTTAACCTCACACTTTTTTACTGCGTTCATTATGTCATTCATATACAATATAAATAAGATAGGTCCCAATACTGATCCCTGAGGAACACCGGTTGGAACCTCCAACTCCTCCGAATGAACTCCATCAAATTTAGTTTTTTGTTTCCTGTCACTCAGATAATTTTCAAACCATATCCTTGCCGTTCCATTTATACCAATTTTTTCCAATTTCCTGATCAACTTTTTTCTGTCAATTGTTTCAAACGCGCGTTTCAGGTCCAAGAACACTGCAATTATTGTCATTCTTGAGTCCATACACTCTTTCCACTCGTTAATTATAAAGTTCATTGCAGTCTCGCATGAATAATCTGTTCTGAAACCAGACTGCTGAGGAACAAGAATGTTTTTTGTTTCTATATATTCCAAGATTTGTTGCTTAACAACGTGTTCCAAGATCTGTTCATATTTTGGCAAACAGTTTATGGGTCGATATTCCTCACAAGACCTGGCATGAACAATCTTCGGAACAGGCACAACAGTAGAGGTTTTCCAATTTCTCGGGAAAGAACCCTCGTTAAGAGACTGATTTATGAGTTCAACAAAAAGACCTCCTGATACATCCAAAGAATCCAATATTACCTGAACTGTTATTCCATCTTCAGATTGCTTTAACTTTATACCTTGTATAATTTTCTTCAATGAATCAAGATCTATATTTTTAAATTTAAAACCCTCTTCATCTAACATTTCAGTTTCTGTCCCTGGCTCCGAGACTAAAGGTATACTTTTACGAATTTCATTGATACTGGCCAAAAAATATTCCATACACTCTTTCCACTCGTTAATTATAAAGTTCATTGCAGTCTCGCATGAATAATCTGTTCTGAAACCAGACTGCTGAGGAACAAGAATGTTTTTTGTTTCTATATATTCCAAGATTTGTTGCTTAACAACGTGTTCCAAGATCTGTTCATATTTTGGCAAACAGTTTATGGGTCGATATTCCTCACAAGACCTGGCATGAACAATCTTCGGAACAGGCACAACAGTAGAGGTTTTCCAATTTCTCGGGAAAGAACCCTCGTTAAGAGACTGATTTATGAGTTCAACAAAAAGACCTCCTGATACATCCAAAGAATCCAATATTACCTGAACTGTTATTCCATCTTCAGATTGCTTTAACTTTATACCTTGTATAATTTTCTTCAATGAATCAAGATCTATATTTTTAAATTTAAAACCCTCTTCATCTAACATTTCAGTTTCTGTCCCTGGCTCCGAGACTAAAGGTATACTTTTACGAATTTCATTGATACTGGCCAAAAAATATTCATTAAACTTCTGAGCAATAATAACTTTATCATCTTCTACCTTATCAGGGAATTCAACAGCATTCACTCTATTCGTTGATTGACCCCTAACAACATCTTTAATGCTCTTCCACATTTTCTTACAGTCATACTTGTGTTTTTCTATGCTGTCCTTAATATATTTGTTTTTTTGTAATTTTATAATTTTGTTGTATCTGTTTCTTACCAGTTTATATTTCTCCCATGTAGAGACATCATCATTCAATCTAAAGGTCTTATACAAAACAACTCTTTCTCTTCGTAGGCCTTCCAACTCTCTGCTATACCATTTACATGTATTTTTAAATACTCTTTCCCTTAATGGTGCCAGTTCATTTATCGATACAGTCATGTTGTTTAAAAATCTTTCTGCCTTTTCTTCAATATCCCGATTATTTATCGTCCAATCCAATTTCACCAAACATTCATTAAGTTTAGACTTTGAATAATTTATTGTACTTCTCGATATCACTTTTGTTACATCTTCCTCTATCCTGTTCGTTTGTAATCTCGCTACCAATGTTTCATGGTCAGAAACCTTGAAATTTTCAGCAATTCCTACCGGAAGATAAACATCATTTGACAATATCAAGTCTATCAGTGTTTTTGAACTCGGGCTTATTCTTGTGTAATCGTCAACCAATTGCTTTAAACAGTTTTCATTTATAATTGTTCTCAATCTATTGCTATATGTACTATCTATACTTACGTCTATATTAAAATCTCCAAACATGTAAATAAATTGATTTTCCGCCTGATTCTTTCTACAATAGTTTTCAAAAAAATCCAAGAACTTGGAATCACTCTGACTGGGCGAATGATACAAAACCGTGTATACTCCTTTTTTCATCCCTTTTTTTACTTTAATTGTTAAAAACCAGGCATTATTTTCATTGAATACTTCTCTAGAAACAACAGTATATGTGATATTCTCTCTAAGGATAATAGCAACACCTCCCGTATGTCGACTAAAGGAGTCGCATCTTATTGTGTTGTATCCCAAGTATTTAACCTCACTATCGTTTATTTCTTCCGTTATACAGGTTTCGCATAACATCATCATATGTGGTTTCAGCTCACATAATTTCTTTTCAATTTCTTCATGATGGGCCAATAAACTAGAAACATTCATATTATATATTTTCATATCTCCATTTCTTATTCTAAAAAACAGGTTTTTCTTTTCATTGCATCCACTCTTCTTTGATACACTGTACATGTTCGGTCAAAGACAGAATGATCTGTCTCCAACCCAAGAGAAAATTTTTCATTGGCCTTTGTACAGTTTATGCAGCGGTATTCGTTAATTGCAGCCTTACACTCTATTTCTTTGTGATTTTGGGCACATCTAGGGCAAGACGTATCATTGTGACACTCTTTTGCCCTGTGCCCATATGCGTTACATTTAAAACATCTGGTTACCTTCAAGTTATCATAAACCTTACACTTACTCCAGCCAATACTAATCTTTCCTCTTTTAAGAATTTCTTGATACACTTTTGAGCCCAACTCCACACATGCAGTGTAAGTGATGTCATTTCCACGTTTTATTTCCCTTACTTGATACACATTTACAATATCATCTTTGCTTATAAATTCATTTTGCATCCTCATATTAAGCAGTACTTCGTCATTCGACATCTTATCTAAAATTCCGACAATCTTAATCGACGGTTTTAATGTCCTAGGAATACTGACCTCATATTTTTCTTTTCCTAACTTTTTATATATCTCTTCTTGAACATTCTTAGTGTTTTCTTTGCTTCCACACTGCACCACTGCGGCACCATCTCTTGATTTAGGAGAACCCGTCCGAAGCAGAGAGCAAAGAGTCTTTCAACGACTCCTATCTCCGAAACTGGTCCTCCTTGAAGTCCAAGATATTAGGAGCGTTGACAAGCCTTTGCTACGTGTGAACGATGTCAAAAGTGTATTATTGCATTCACTTTGGTTAAGTCCATCAGATTCATTTATAAAAAAAATAATGATAAGGCACTACAAAAATGTTTTTTTCATCGATTAAAATGATTGCTAGGTATCTATCTATTAAACTACATAAGAACTTATTTACTCTTAAATACTCTGACTGTAATTATTAATTTGGCAGTCATTCTCAACCATGAACTTAAGTGTAAGTATAGTCATAAAATCATGAATCGAAATATAAATTCTTTTTGGGTCTATGAATTATTGCAGTATGAAAAAATATTAACAATATACCTACCTCCGTAGTGATAAAAATCTATGTTTTGTTTGAGTGACGTATCCGGTCCGGCGTATACCAAGCTGTTAAGATTTCGCAATACTTGCGAAAGGCTGTTTTGATTTCTGTGAAATTCACTTGTCTAAAACAGTACTATTATATTATCTATGGTCTAAAATGCCCAAATATACGACGAACAAACGTAAATTTTTGTTAAAAAAGAAGTTTCGGCATCGAGCTTCTAAAGGGGTGAGTCAATATCTCTAATAAATTCTTTTAAATTAAACTTAAGGGTAATTATTTACTTTACGGGCTTCTTCAATTTTTCACATGAAACACATATCAAATGTATATGCAGATTGGTAAATAAGCATGTTATGGATTGATTTGATAACATTGGAAGTATTTTATCAACAAATTTTAAGTAAAAATCAATTTTAAAAGTTGCCTATTTTCTCATACAAACTTTTCTTTCACTGAGTGACATTTTATTTTTTTTATTCTAAAATTGGTGTTTTTGTTTGAAAAATGAAGATATTGTTGGTTATTGTCGTTTAGTTAATCAATTTGGATAGATTAGGGGATTTGATAACATCCTCGGATGATAACACTACGACTTGAATAGGTTAGGTTAAGGTTGGAACGTAGTGTTTAAGGGGGGTGGAACCCGCCATACCTCTTTGGACACCTCTCCGAATGATAACACTACACTTTGTTAGGTTGAAACATATTCATTTAGAAGGATTTTGTCAAAAATCGAAGAAGCCCGTAAAGTAAAAAAATACCAACTTAAGTACCCACTCATCAAGTAATATAAGTACAAATACTTAAATAACACAGCTCCCCTTCGACTATACTCGGAACTTAAGTACCCACTCATCAAGTAATATAAGTACAAATACTTAAATAACACAGCTCCCCTTCGACTATACTCGGAACTTAAGTACCCACTCATCAAGTAATATAAGTACAAATACTTAAATAACACAGCTCCCCTTCGACTATACTCGGAACTTAAGGTGTCAACAAAACCTCGGATTGGCTTCGGTCCTAGGCAATATTTCGAACGTCATCTCTCAAAATTAATTGTCCATATTACTCAGTTCTATTTGAAAGGATTTTTTTTTCATCCAATTCATAGAGTCAACTTTCATTTGTCATTCTTTAAATGTATCCATCTCCTTGTGGTAGGCTATGGGCATGTTTTCTTTTCTCATAGAAAGAATAATTAATCAAATCAAAAAAGTTCAAAACTCAAATGATTTTTTAAAAAAATGAACCTGGGCTCATTCAACGTGAACACAAATACACTCTTTCATTCGTTCACATCAGTAAACTATTTAATTAAAGCTTGTGTCGTAAAAGAGGAAGATGGTTGGCACCTTGGCTCGAACCCACGTCCTACTAACAACTTCTAAATTTACTTATTTGATTTTATTTTTAAAATTAAAATGTTTTATTGTTTCTTTCCAGTTGATTGATTTATCGGACTGCTTTACGAACGAAGACAAACACAGTGGTAAGTAAATACTTTTTTTTTGTCAAAACTACGACCAGGCAAAATGCTTAAATACCACTACTCTTTACAGAGTCAGACAGCAGCAGTGGATACGAGGAGAAGTCAAGTCCTGTCAATGTGGAAGATGGCAGTAGGAGCAGTTCCATCAGTTCACCAGCATCACGAAGGTCCATCTTCACCCAGGACACTGTTCTCCAAGATGCTCCTGCCAACATCACTATACAATTCCGCAAGCTGTTTCCTTCATCAGAATCTGAAGATGAAGATCGCTTTCTCTCAACAACCACATCCTCTTGTTCAACACTGCCTGAACTTACGGTCGAACCTCTTCCGAATCCAAGAAAGAGAAAGTCTGACGAAGATATGGATATGAAACGACTGGCGTATGTGACTGAGAAAATTAGGGCAAAGGGCGTGGTAGACGATTGGAATAATAATTTTACTAAATTTTCGAAGAAATATTTCGTTGTGAGTTTTTGTAAGTCGAACGATTCGAATGTGAGAAAGTATTGCGAAGCTTGCACTAAGAAGACAGAAGAAGAAATGGTCAGAAATATGGATAGACAGAGACATTTGAAGCAGAAGCGGCAGCGTGTATCATCAGAATGATCTATTTTTCATTCTTGCAAAAAATACATACCTACTCAACGCACATTTAATATTTATTTTATTTTAATTTAAATACCTCTATTCGTGATCGAGTGATTTTGGTCAAGCCATAATATTATTTAATAATAATTTTAATAGTATTTTTGTAATAAATCTATGTAAGCTTGTGATTGTCTTCAGACTTGTTTGGTTATTTCCGACTTCCGAGTGCCAACTGGGTAGTTTATAAATAAATGTTTTATATAGAAATATGCTGATTTTATAATATACTTTTTTTTGTTCTAATTATATAATTATATTGTGATTATGAATACGTGTATTTTTTCTCATAGGTAATTCTATTTCTACTTACTTACCTATTTCTGAAAAAGTTATAAAAAATAATTCCTGAAGGGCGACCCACTTATGAAACTAATCAGTATTTCAGAGAATTATTGAAATAAAATCCCTTTATTTGAATAATTCTCCTGAAAATGCATATTCGTTAATTTTATCAAAAGTGTCTTTACATTGTAATACCTACATCGAGAGAGAAAGAGAAAAAAGCACAAAGTATAATAGTCCTACATAATATATTATGTACGCTGTACCAATTGTAAAGAAGTTTGTGAAAAAATATGGTTAGTCAGAAAACAGTTGTAACAATATGCAGTAATTTGGATATCTTTTTGCTCTTATGTTGCCAATAGTGAATAGCGCTGGAAGAGTAAGTCAGTACCTAGACGAGCAGAATGACTTCCTCCACATGAAACAATATGACTAACTAGCATGAAGAGACATGGATCAATTAGACGGGGCCAATTCAATTCACTTTTCCCTTACTTTTTTCTTTACAAATGTTTGTCTATTTTGATTTTGGTCGCCACTTTAGGGTCTAGTTTCCCAACCTTTTTTCTCTTGTAGATTCCTTGCCTTGTTTGATAACACTTCTTACGGACATACCCCGAAACATGCTCAGTTTGCAAGATTTAAACATCTAACATTTCAAGCGTACTGCAAAAACAGGAACAAGTCTATATCCAGTAGTGAACTAATTCTAGTTAAGAAGTAAGGAAGGAAGAAACTTTTATAAATTTGTAAATTAACCAAAAAATTTAATGAACCCATCTAATTGTTGTTGTTGTTGTTGGTTGGGATTTGTGTGGGTGGATGGTGTTGCTGTGGAGTGGACGGGAGGATCATCGTGTGAGTGGCTGTGTGTGTGGGTGGATGGTGTTGCTTTGGAGTGGACGGGAGGATCATCGTGTGAGCGGCTGTGTGTGTGTGGATGGATGTCTGTGGATGAATATTATTATCTTAGTGAATAGGTAACTTTTAAGTGACTGTTATTGTAATAAGTTTAATAAGAAATTAAATTCGTCTTCTCCCTAGTACAGGCATTGCCTAGTTGGGAGATACAATGAAACTGAATATATTATGTAACGTGTCTTAATTAAATAAAGAATTATTATTATTGTTATATATTATTATTATATAACTAAAAATAATAATCGCCAAAGTTAGTCACGCACACTTTCACTAGGTACCTACCTAGCGTAACACTTGGCGTAAAAATCACAGATAAAACTTCCCCAAATAATAAGCTTTCCGAAAAGGTAAAAATGTTTTTATACAGGACCCCTATTCTGTAGCACGTGTAGGGTAGTCACTTGAAAAAACGTGACTATTTTTTATGGAAAACGTCTATATGTGATTCTCGCATTCGATACGTATAGACGTTTTTCATACAAAATGTATCGCCTAATAGTCACTTTTTTCAAGTGACTACCCTACACTTGCTACAGAATAGGGGTACAGATTTAGGAAAAAAAAACTCTATTAAACGATCAGAAGCAATGTTGATAGTCTTCCTCTATACCTACGATTTCACATCCATGACGCGGCCTCGTACGGCGAAGTTATCTACATTTCATGCTCATATTAACATACGCTCAATGATAATACTTTATTTATAAAAAGTGTACCACAGAGAGGCTTTGAGGGATACATTTTTTGTTGATACGGTAAACAAAAGGAAGTTGCGCTTTTTATGTCGTGTGTGAAACTATGTGTGTTTTACATCTAGTGCAACTTTGTAAACCAAACTAGGTAACTGTTGTATAAAACCAACTGTTTAAAAAATAACGACCACGTAGATGTAATTATTAGTTTTGTAATTTTATCGAAAGGTTGCACTGTTTGTTTGTCGTTGCAATTCTCATCTTCCTATATAATTAGTAAGTCTGTCTGTAAATAGACATTTTATTTGGAGCACGTTTACATTTTACTATGGAAATTTGCTACGTTGCATGCAACGTGACATTGGTTACCTTATCGCGCGTGTTCAGATGTGTACAGACCCTAATGTAGGTAAAGCGTTTATTTAATTTTAACTTGTGTTTGATTGTATTGTTTTTGTGAATATTACGGCCGGTTTCATAAAAAATAAAGGAGATTTTAAACTTTCTTTAAAAAATAACGGGTTTCATAACAACAAAACGACATTAAAAACCGACCTTTAGCTAAAGTAGGTACCTTTATTGATTATTATTTTTAGTTAAAGTCGACTTTAGTGTAGTTCAAATTTTTTACCACCGGAGTTCATAGAAAATTTCGTGGCGCTTTCTCTGTCAGAAAGATGAACATTTGTATACGGTGACACTGTGGACAAAGTGACTAAAATAGAGTGGAAAACATGGGAAAACTGGAAGAATATTATTGTTACCAGTTTTTTTTTTATTCAAACAAACTTACAGTCATTAAATAAAATATTACAAAGTTCATTGAATATGATAATAGACCATTTCAGTTTGCGGGTTAAATGCAAGCCAACGAGTGTGAGACATATTCTCAAAATAACAAATTATAAAAAAGAAAAAGAAAGAAAGCAGCCCTATTGCGTGTAAAATTAATAATTTACAAAGATAAATAAAAAAGTAACAAAGTTTATGTAATGTTCAAAATTCCAGGGTAGAGGATGGGAGCAGAGGATATAGGTAAGGAAAAAGGAAGGGAGGGAAGGAAGGGGAAGAGAGGCGCGACAGACGCGTCAGGTGCCCCCAGATACTCACCGTCATGAGCCACGCGGGGCCTCCAAGATTTTTGCTTTAAAGGCTCTAATGGAATGTTGAAATATATCTACACTTTTATAAAATACATTGTAGTTGCCGCATGCTCTCTGAAAAAACGAGTTCTGTGTATAGTTGGTTCTACAGATAGGGAGCCTAAAAGTGTATGGTGATCGGGTGGGACGAGAGGGACAGCTAAATGCCAGATTAGCAACCAAGGACTCCGAGTCAACAAAACCGTTCACTATCTTGTAAAGATATACCAAGTCAGTTGTTAGTACTAATTCATAAACCCAGGGCCGTCGCGTGGTTTTTAGGCGCCCAAGGCGAAGCTTTAATCAGCGCCCCCCCCCCCTCCCAAAAATTTTTCATTCCTGTTTTGATCCGGGAGGATGATACACTAGTTCTTTAGAGGCACACCATTATCCACCACCTATAGACCTGCCGTGTTTCGGGTTGGAAAAACCGGCAGCTATTACATATAAATAACAGCATCACGGACCACTTGATTTTCGTCGTTGTTTAGGATAGTCATTAGTCAGGCTTGATCAGTACCTAGCTATTTGAACAGATTCTAGTCTAACTTCCCAACTAAAACTTTTTATTACAAACTTGGCATTCGAATGGCATAGCATATGTGTGTTTATTAAACTCATTCAAAATATTGCATTCGTATGGCTTTTCTCCGCTATGAAGTCGCTCGTTCCCTGGATTGGCGACGCTTCTTAGCCAAAATTTCCTGTTGCTCGATCGGTTGCAATGAAAATCAAGGATGAAAATGAAAATAAAATTTTGTTACAGTTTTTTTAAGATTTAAATTTAAAAATTTATTATATTTATTACAAATAAGTATTGCATTCCTTTGGCTTTTCTCAGCTATGAGTTCGCATGTGAATCCCTGGACTGTATTAAAAACAAAATAGAATTTTAGGAATAGGAAAGTAGAATTTGTTTTACCCACGGCGGCGCCCCCCCGTATCGCGGCGCCCAAGGCGACCGCCTCGGTCGCCCCACCCACGCGACGAATGAAGACAAACACAGTGGTAAGTAAATACTTTTTGTCAAAACTACGACCAGGCAAAATGCTTAAATACCACTACTCTTTACAGAGTCAGACAGCAGCAGTGGATACGAGGAGAAGTCAAGTCCTGTCAATGTGGAAGATGGCAGTAGGAGCAGTTCCATCAGTTCACCAGCATCACGAAGGTCCATCTTCACCCAGGACACTGTTCTCCAAGATGCTCCTGCCAACATCACTATACAATTCCGCAAGCTGTTTCCTTCATCAGAATCTGAAGATGAAGATTGCTTTCTCTCAACAACCACATCCTCTTGTTCAACTCTGCCTGAACTTACGGTCGAACCTCTTCCGAATCCAAGAAAGAGAAAGTCTGACGAAGATATGGATATGAAACGACTGGCGTATGTGACTGAGAAAATTAGGGCAAAGGGCGTGGTAGACGATTGGAATAATAATTTTACTAAATTTTCGAAGAAATATTTCGTTGTGAGTTTTTGTAAGTCGAACGAATCGCACGTGAGAAAGTATTGTGAAGCTTGCACTAAGAAGACGGAAGAAGAAATGGTCAGAAATATGTATAGACAGAGACATTTGAAGCAGAAGCGGCAGCGTGTATCATCAGAATGATCTACGTGACATTGGTTACCTTATCGCGCGTGTTCAGATGTGTACAGACCCTAATGTAGGTAAAGCGTTTATTTAATTTTAACTTGTGTTTGATTGTATTGTTTTTGTGAATATTACGGCCGGTTTCATAAAAAATAAAGGAGATTTTAAACTTTCTTTAAAAAATAACGGGTTTCATAACAACAAAACGACATTAAAAACCGACCTTTAGCTAAAGTAGGTACCTTTATTGATTATTATTTTTAGTTAAAGTCGACTTTAGTGTAGTTCAAATTTTTTACCACCGGAGTTCATAGAAAATTTCGTGGCGCTTTCTCTGTCAGAAAGATGAACATTTGTATACGGTGACACTGTGGACAAAGTGACTAAAATAGAGTGGAAAACATGGGAAAACTGGAAGAATATTATTGTTACCAGTTTTTTTTTTATTCAAACAAACTTACAGTCATTAAATAAAATATTACAAAGTTCATTGAATATGATAATAGACCATTTCAGTTTGCGGGTTAAATGCAAGCCAACGAGTGTGAGACATATTCTCAAAATAACAAATTATAAAAAAGAAAAAGAAAGAAAGCAGCCCTATTGCGTGTAAAATTAATAATTTACAAAGATAAATAAAAAAGTAACAAAGTTTATGTAATGTTCAAAATTCCAGGGTAGAGGATGGGAGCAGAGGATATAGGTAAGGAAAAAGGAAGGGAGGGAAGGAAGGGGAAGAGAGGCGCGACAGACGCGTCAGGTGCCCCCAGATACTCACCGTCATGAGCCACGCGGGGCCTCCAAGATTTTTGCTTTAAAGGCTCTAATGGAATGTTGAAATATATCTACACTTTTATAAAATGCATTGTAGTTGCCGCATGCTCTCTGAAAAAACGAGTTCTGTGTATAGTTGGTTCTACAGATAGGGAGCCTAAAAGTGTATGGTGATCGGGTGGGACGAGAGGGACAGCTAAATGCCAGATTAGCAACCAAGGACTCCGAGTCAACAAAACCGTTCACTATCTTGTAAAGATATACCAAGTCAGTTGTTAGTACTAATTCATAAACCCAGGGCCGTCGCGTGGTTTTTAGGCGCCCAAGGCGAAGCTTTAATCAGCGCCCCCCCCCCCTCCCAAAAATTTTTCATTCCTGTTTTGATCCGGGAGGATGATACACTAGTTCTTTAGAGGCACACCATTATCCACCACCTATAGACCTGCCGTGTTTCGGGTTGGAAAAACCGGCAGCTATTACATATAAATAACAGCATCACGGACCACTTGATTTTCGTCGTTGTTTAGGATAGTCATTAGTCAGGCTTGATCAGTACCTAGCTATTTGAACAGATTCTAGTCTAACTTCCCAACTAAAACTTTTTATTACAAACTTGGCATTCGAATGGCATAGCATATGTGTGTTTATTAAACTCATTCAAAATATTGCATTCGTATGGCTTTTCTCCGCTATGAAGTCGCTCGTTCCCTGGATTGGCGACGCTTCTTAGCCAAAATTTCCTGTTGCTCGATCGGTTGCAATGAAAATCAAGGATGAAAATGAAAATAAAATTTTGTTACAGTTTTTTTAAGATTTAAATTTAAAAATTTATTATATTTATTACAAATAAGTATTGCATTCCTTTGGCTTTTCTCAGCTATGAGTTCGCATGTGAATCCCTGGACTGTATTAAAAACAAAATAGAATTTTAGGAATAGGAAAGTAGAATTTGTTTTACCCACGGCGGCGCCCCCCCGTATCGCGGCGCCCAAGGCGACCGCCTCGGTCGCCCCACCCACGCGACGAATGAAGACAAACACAGTGGTAAGTAAATACTTTTTGTCAAAACTACGACCAGGCAAAATGCTTAAATACCACTACTCTTTACAGAGTCAGACAGCAGCAGTGGATACGAGGAGAAGTCAAGTCCTGTCAATGTGGAAGATGGCAGTAGGAGCAGTTCCATCAGTTCACCAGCATCACGAAGGTCCATCTTCACCCAGGACACTGTTCTCCAAGATGCTCCTGCCAACATCACTATACAATTCCGCAAGCTGTTTCCTTCATCAGAATCTGAAGATGAAGATTGCTTTCTCTCAACAACCACATCCTCTTGTTCAACTCTGCCTGAACTTACGGTCGAACCTCTTCCGAATCCAAGAAAGAGAAAGTCTGACGAAGATATGGATATGAAACGACTGGCGTATGTGACTGAGAAAATTAGGGCAAAGGGCGTGGTAGACGATTGGAATAATAATTTTACTAAATTTTCGAAGAAATATTTCGTTGTGAGTTTTTGTAAGTCGAACGAATCGCACGTGAGAAAGTATTGTGAAGCTTGCACTAAGAAGACGGAAGAAGAAATGGTCAGAAATATGTATAGACAGAGACATTTGAAGCAGAAGCGGCAGCGTGTATCATCAGAATGATCTACGTGACATTGGTTACCTTATCGCGCGTGTTCAGATGTGTACAGACCCTAATGTAGGTAAAGCGTTTATTTAATTTTAACTTGTGTTTGATTGTATTGTTTTTGTGAATATTACGGCCGGTTTCATAAAAAATAAAGGAGATTTTAAACTTTCTTTAAAAAATAACGGGTTTCATAACAACAAAACGACATTAAAAACCGACCTTTAGCTAAAGTAGGTACCTTTATTGATTATTATTTTTAGTTAAAGTCGACTTTAGTGTAGTTCAAATTTTTTACCACCGGAGTTCATAGAAAATTTCGTGGCGCTTTCTCTGTCAGAAAGATGAACATTTGTATACGGTGACACTGTGGACAAAGTGACTAAAATAGAGTGGAAAACATGGGAAAACTGGAAGAATATTATTGTTACCAGTTTTTTTTTTATTCAAACAAACTTACAGTCATTAAATAAAATATTACAAAGTTCATTGAATATGATAATAGACCATTTCAGTTTGCGGGTTAAATGCAAGCCAACGAGTGTGAGACATATTCTCAAAATAACAAATTATAAAAAAGAAAAAGAAAGAAAGCAGCCCTATTGCGTGTAAAATTAATAATTTACAAAGATAAATAAAAAAGTAACAAAGTTTATGTAATGTTCAAAATTCCAGGGTAGAGGATGGGAGCAGAGGATATAGGTAAGGAAAAAGGAAGGGAGGGAAGGAAGGGGAAGAGAGGCGCGACAGACGCGTCAGGTGCCCCCAGATACTCACCGTCATGAGCCACGCGGGGCCTCCAAGATTTTTGCTTTAAAGGCTCTAATGGAATGTTGAAATATATCTACACTTTTATAAAATACATTGTAGTTGCCGCATGCTCTCTGAAAAAACGAGTTCTGTGTATAGTTGGTTCTACAGATAGGGAGCCTAAAAGTGTATGGTGATCGGGTGGGACGAGAGGGACAGCTAAATGCCAGATTAGCAACCAAGGACTCCGAGTCAACAAAACCGTTCACTATCTTGTAAAGATATACCAAGTCAGTTGTTAGTACTAATTCATAAACCCAGGGCCGTCGCGTGGTTTTTAGGCGCCCAAGGCGAAGCTTTAATCAGCGCCCCCCCCCCCTCCCAAAAATTTTTCATTCCTGTTTTGATCCGGGAGGATGATACACTAGTTCTTTAGAGGCACACCATTATCCACCACCTATAGACCTGCCGTGTTTCGGGTTGGAAAAACCGGCAGCTATTACATATAAATAACAGCATCACGGACCACTTGATTTTCGTCGTTGTTTAGGATAGTCATTAGTCAGGCTTGATCAGTACCTAGCTATTTGAACAGATTCTAGTCTAACTTCCCAACTAAAACTTTTTATTACAAACTTGGCATTCGAATGGCATAGCATATGTGTGTTTATTAAACTCATTCAAAATATTGCATTCGTATGGCTTTTCTCCGCTATGAAGTCGCTCGTTCCCTGGATTGGCGACGCTTCTTAGCCAAAATTTCCTGTTGCTCGATCGGTTGCAATGAAAATCAAGGATGAAAATGAAAATAAAATTTTGTTACAGTTTTTTTAAGATTTAAATTTAAAAATTTATTATATTTATTACAAATAAGTATTGCATTCCTTTGGCTTTTCTCAGCTATGAGTTCGCATGTGAATCCCTGGACTGTATTAAAAACAAAATAGAATTTTAGGAATAGGAAAGTAGAATTTGTTTTACCCACGGCGGCGCCCCCCGTATCGCGGCGCCCAAGGCGACCGCCTCGGTCGCCCCACCCACGCGACGGCCCTGCATAAACCATAATAATAAATTCACACAAAAACGGCATTGAGAAATGAAATTGACAGATCAACAGAAATTCCGCGACAATATTAGTAAACAACCTATGTTTTCCATGGATTTCCATGGTAACACTACCAACTGCTACCAGCTTTAAAATATATTTTTGACATTTCAAATTTTAGCTGAAATATTTTTTATGAAACGCGTCAGCTTAAAGGAGCCTTTAAATTTTAAAAGGAACTTTAACTATTATGAAACCCGTTATTTTTAAAGGGAATTTAAAGTCTTCTTTTTTTTATGAAACCGGCCGTAAAGTGTTATTTAGAAGCTTTTTATGAAACCGGCTGTTAGACACAAAAATACGTTTACACGTATCTGCGTCCAAAATTTATTTGAATGTTTGCTTTCAGAATGTGTGCTTTCAACACTACTAATGAATTGAATCAACTGGGTACCTTTCGTACGTTTTAGTCGCAACTCGCTTGTTTAATTAAAACTCATCCAGTTTTGTTTATTCGCAATTGGAATGTTCATTTGGGCGATGTTTGGTTTTATTCTCAAAAATAAACTGAATTATTTATTGATTTTTTTTTCAAACTATGCGTAAATAAAGGCTTACAATTGACAACAATACAACAGATTGTTGAATGACGTGTAATTTGAACTACTAGCATCTTAATTAAAAAACATAGTAAATCGGGCATTTTGGGGTGGAAAAGATTAGCAAATAAAGTTTTGGGGGTGCTTTGTTGGTGTGAGTGATATCATTTGCGTTGGATTTGGTGAAGTTTGGCTAAAACCACAATTTAAAATCATATTGCTTATACAGTGTTGATATCTTCATAGATACAGTTTTATTTAACCGAACCAGAAGAAATGTCGAATATACACGACGAGGAAAACCCTTTTGAGACGACATCGATCACACAGAGAACACCACCATCTGCGGAATCCCTGATGGCTCCTCCTTTGCATGACCAAGAACAGATCCTAGATCTGAATGAAGAGAAGGAAGAAGAAGATAGCAAGGAAACAGAATATAAACCTATGGAAATGATCGAAAGGTACATTGAAACTATCAGGCAGAATGTTCTGGAAACAGGGAAAAGGATAACGGTATCTGGTAGGGAGGCAGTTTCTGAGGCACTGACAGGTATCAGAATCATGACAGCCAAACTTGCCAAGAGTAACATGGAGTCTGAGACTAGATTGAAGATGCTCGACCCGACTATAGGACAAATGTGCAAAGATATAGGGGAGGTGAAGGAGATGGTAATGGCGAGGAAGGATCGTGAAATATCGAACTTCGCTATGGCTGTGAAAGGAGAGCCCAACAAACGAGAAAAGAGCTATGCAATTGCAGTAAGAGCGATAAACACGCAGATGAAGCCAGAAGAAATGGAATATGAAATAAAGAAAAATATTAAATTGGCACCATTGGGGATTGGTGTCATTAGTATTAGAAAAACAAGACAGAATGGTTTGATTATCCTGTGTCCAGCAAGAGACGACGCTGATGTTCTCTCAAAAATAATAAATGAGAAATTCAATGGTAAATATGTCGCCGAATTGTTGAAGAAGCGATGGCCAAGAATCATAATCAAGCACCTGTCAAGGGATTTCGATATGGCGAACATAGGAGAGGACATAAGACTACAAATATATATTTATTGAATTGAGAGATTTCCTGAATGTGACCCAATTAAAGATAACTTATTATGCCCTGGCTCAGTCACTTTTATGTTACGGTATAATTGCGTGGGGAGCAGCGTATGATACTACACTATCTCCTTTGGGGGTAACTCAGAGAGCTATTATAAAGATAATCTTAAAGCGGCCCAGAGACTACTCCACGTCTTTGCTGTTTTCTGAGTTTCAGGTTCTTAACATTCAACAATTGTATGGGAGAGCTGCACTTCTACAAACCTTTAAAGAAAAAAAAAACACAACTGATGACAGAAATACAAGTAGGATTCTTAGAGCGATTAATTGTATACCAGTTCCCTTATGTAGGCGTGATGTGACACAGCATCACTATTATAATCTAGGAGCAAAATATTTCAATAATTTACCAGCGGATATACGAGCCATACAAAATTACAAAGAATTTAAGAACAAAATTACTACTTCCATAGTTTCATCAGCAATTATATAAAATAATTAATTTAAAGAAAATAAAAATGTAATTAGTTTAAATGTCGTTCTTGTCCTCATAATTTGTTCGGCGAGTGTGCGTTGTGTCGATGGTCTATGTTGTAACAATACTACAGTATCTAATGTTTGTGATACTTATAGTAGCAATTATTATAAACCTACCTATGCTTGTTGTTTTTTTTTTGTTTTATTCTGTCAACTTATGTACATGCATTTCTCTCACTTACCCTCTCTACACGATCCTGGCTCTATTAGAGGGATAGTGGGGAAAAAAAAAGAGATGCTAACATGTCCAATTGTTTTTTTTTAATTTTGTATTTATTTTTTGTAACATATGAATTGTAACTTTACAAGTGAATAAAATTATTATTATTATTTCAAATCATTTATTCATTAAATCACAATATATCATATGAAGTATACATCATTGTAAAAAAAAAATTAATAAAAATAAATTAAAATTAAATACAATGCTATATACTAAATATAAAAATATCGGTATTATCTCTCATGATACATCACGATGTAATGTAATCATGAGAGATCTTCGAACTACAGAGAAAGGAACCTTCTTAACATCCTACAAGAGGACAACAGAACTGCCTTTTGGATGGCATATCTGAGACCACAACAGATGCCAAGTTTCCCTAGATTGTCTTTAAGAGACTTAGGAATAACTCCATTCGTCGATATCACTATAGGTATTATGTGGGTGGTTGGTGTATGCCACATATCCTTGATTTCGTGAGCAAGATCAAGATATTTAATTATCTTATCCTGCTCGGCTTTTTTCAAATTTTCGTCATACGGTATAGTGATATCCACGAGATACGTTATCCCGTTCCTACGATCAACCAATACAATGTCCGGACGATTTGCGTTAATCGTTCGGTCAGTTTGTATTGGTATATCCCAATACAACTTTGTATTACTGTTTTGCATTACCGAAATTGGGGTGTACCTATTATTATTATTATTTCAAATCATTTATTCATTAAATCACAATATATCATATGAAGTATACATCATTGTAAAAAAAAAATAATAAAAATAAATTAAAATTAAATACAATGTTATATACTAAATATAAAAATATCGGTATTATCTCTCATGATACATCACGATGTAATGTAATCATGAGAGATCTTCGAACTACAGAGAAAGGAACCTTCTTAACATCCTACATGAGGACAACAGAACTGCCTTTTGGATGGCATATCTGAGACCACAACAGATGCCAAGTTTCCCTAGATTGTCTTTAAGAGACTTAGGAATAACTCCATTCGTCGATATCACTATAGGTATTATGTGGGTGGTTGGTGTATGCCACATATCCTTGATTTCGTGAGCAAGATCAAGATATTTAATTATCTTATCCTGCTCGGCTTTTTTCAAATTTTCGTCATACGGTATAGTGATATCCACGAGATACGTTATCCCGTTCCTACGATCAACCAATACAATGTCCGGACGATTTGCGTTAATCGTTCGGTCAGTTTGTATTGGTATATCCCAATACAACTTTGTATTACTGTTTTGCATTACCGAAATTGGGGTGTACCTATAATAAGGTACTTCAAGATCGAGCAAACCATATTTCAAGGCAAGTTTTTGATGAACTATTTTAGCCACATCGTTATGTCTGTGCAGATACTCAGAACCACATAGGAGAGAACACCCAGACAAAATATGTCTGAGTGTTTCTCCTGTTTGGCCACATGCACGACATTTATCAATTATATCAGGTGTTTTAATAATATATTTTTTATAATTATTAGTTATTATTATTATTAATTAAACAATAAACACCTAAAATCATCTCCTCACCGTTTTTTAACTGATGGGTTGCTATCCTAAGAATGTGACGTTTCAGAGAACGGCGTCAGTAGAACTTTGTTTGTTTTGTTACCGTACAAAAACGGCCGCCGTCTTGTCAGTGTCAGATGATTGGTGAACGCTTTCATTGATACCACTAAATTATTACATATTAAAAAAGCATCTTCTGTGCTACGATATTGATATAAATTGTCTTCTTCCATAGGATATCCATCCTCATCTGATGCTTGGTCATCCTCCAAACAAATAACTAAAGCCAAATCAAGATCGTTCATTTTCATGTTCTGACACAATACATAAATGTAATAAACTCTTGTACGTAGCAAGTTGGAGTATGCATCGCCGATCTGGTCTCCCGAATATATGTGCCATAAACACGCCAAAGAGCGAGTGCAGAGTAAGTTTTTGAGACACATCAACTACAAATTGGGTATACCCAGCGAGGAGCTGAACTACGAGCGGTTGCGAGAGCTATTAAACATGCACAAGCTGTCTGAAAGACGCACTTTGTCTGACCTCATCGTGCTCTATAAAATTCTGAATAACCTTTTCGACGAGCCCGCACTGATCGATCTCATAAAATTCCACACACATACCATCCCGCAGCACTAGAAGTAGATGCCTTTTTAGCTGTGACAATTCTCTTACTACCAACTACTTGAAGAGTACGGTATTCCCACGACTCCATCGTCTGGGAAACGAATACGCGAACGACATTGACATTTTTAGCTCCAGCATCGACATCTTCAAAAGTCACATTAGGAAAACTTTCTCATAATGGTTTCAACAGACTTACTTTCTCGACTGATCTTCACTGATTCTTCGACATCTGCTTCAGCTGCGACTGTGGTCTTTTAGGCTTTCTATCCATCCCGCCTTCTACCTCTTGTTGTTGTTTCAACTATCTATAACATACCACGTCCCGTTCACCAAGGCAGCGTATATGATATTCCAATTCTTCCTCTGTCCCTTCCCATTATTAACTCTTGAAATCTGTCATTCAGCTCGATCATTGTTATTGAGAATTTTTTTTTTGTAGTCTTGTTCATCGCACCGTCTGTGTCAACTGTTGTTTCTATTATCTTTCGAGACAGTGAATGACTCTTGTTATTTGGATAAATTTTATGGAATAGATTTATGGAGCTGTTCTACCTCGACGTTTTTCAACGCATAGTAATTGAGCGACCTGAAATACTTCTGTGGGTATATCATACCCTTATCATCCTGCTTAATCACTTATAGTAATCCGAATACCTACCTCTCCTCTCATGTATCACCTAGACGGAGACTTCTAATCAAATTTCTGGCAACTGTCATCAGTCATCCATTAGCCTTGTATTCTCGAATTATTGTATTCTTCTATTATACTGAAGAAACGTGTTGCACGTAATTTTTCTCTCTGTAATGCTTATGGAGGGAGGAAATAATAACAATATGTGTATCTATATAGTTTAATATGTACTTATGAATTTTTTTACTTTGTATTTTTACTGCTCTCTATGTTATCTTTTTTTTCTTTAAAAGGCAATTTGCCGTTGATAAATAAATAAATTGACGTTTGTTATCAAAAAAAAAACGGAGAGAATAATACGGGCAGGGAATTTTCCAAATGTCACCGTAAACACCGCAGTCGTAAGCTGCCGTATTATACGGCCGCTGAAGACGGCCGCTTCCTGGGAACCCAGTGCATAACGCAACTTAAAGTTTTTGTAACCTAATCAAGAAGTTTATAACTTACCTGGTGTTTTCGTTGTCCATACTATATGTGTAATTGTTGTTTATATATTTTTACAAACTAATGGTTATAAAGTAGCCAGACAAAATCTTGTCTAGAATAATAATTATAGCTAGATGGTGGCAGTGTAGGCAGGTACATAGATAAGTATCTCCATTATCCAGATAATATTAGACAAAATTATACAAGAGATAAACGTGTTGAGGATCTCGACTGAACTTTCCATGTGAATTTTCCAAGTAATTAAAGCTTTTAATGGGTTCACCGCTGGGAACATCGACTCTTTAACATATTTTCTGGTAGTGAGCCTTCTTTAGCGCCTCGCACCTAGAATAGAGTCGGCTTCGGGGGTGTGAGGAGCAAACTCTCCCCCATCCCGAGCGTCCTTCCTTAGCCTTAGACAATAGCGGGAGGCGGGACATAACTCACCCATGTAGATTCGCGGCAGACAGAGTGCCACTGTGGTTTGTTACGCTTTTGTGGGATTTTAATTGTCTAAAAAAATCAATTATGACCAGATTTGAAAACAATCAGATATAAGCAAAAACAAAACTCATAAATGCGCACCGACTTACAGACAACACCTTTTTGTTGAATGGTTGGCCAAACAATCATTGGACCCAACGTCTCAAATATGATTTATTTAAAGTATTTTTTTCAACTTTGTGGTACTTTTCCATAATGATAATAAAAAACACAACTTTGCAAGTATCACTTTATTTAAATAAAGTTGTGTTTTTTATTATCAAGTCTCAAATATGTATGGGTTCTTGGCACAGTGGCTGGCTTCTCTGCTTGATACGGGTTCGGGTCCTGGTGGATAAACGGGGCATTTGCATGATTTGGAATCGCACCAACTATCAACATTTGACAGATGTCAAACGCCAATTGAAATTTAAGAATAGAAAAGTAAAAATCACTAAAAAGTTTGCCTACGTTAAATTTTCTTAATTTCGTTATGTTTTCTGCACTTTTTTATTTTCTTTCACAAGAACGTTCTCCAGACAAAAGCAAGCATTAAAAGGCCAATAGGCAATAAATATGAGACATTAACAAAAATGGATATAGTCATATCCTGGCGCCAAATACATGACAGCAGTCGCAGTCTTTAAATTTGGTTGCTCTCTTGTTCTCAATAATTTCGAACTTTTATCTCTATTTTTCATTGATTATTAAATATCCACTTGTTGCATACATGAGATTTTTCGACATGTTGAACATGTTGAGAATTCTCATGATTAGGAGTTTCGGAGATTTAAACATTACCACCTAATGGCAAACGTTGTTAACGTAAAGTGATCACACCAAGCCAGCCTTCGAAATAACAGTAGAAGACGGTCGTAAGCGCGTAGTGGTTTGTTCCATTTTAAAATGGAACATCAGTAATGAATTGTTAGAGTCATTAGTTATTACATATTCAAAAAAGAATTAGCTTAATTTGTCCAGCAGCTCGTGCGTGATTCAATGACCATGGGCTTAAAGAGAACTTCATTTTTATAAATTAATAGAGATTATCATAATATCTTTAACGCATTCATCATCTTCATTGGTGCTACAACTAGGGATTGCAATCCCGCAATGCGGGATCCGCAATCCCGCGGGATCCGCGTAATTTTAGGACCTGCGGGATCCCGCAACAGCGCAAGTGCGGATCCGCAAGCATCGAATTGCGTAAATTCATTAAAAGAAATGAAAATCATTTAACATGAGTCATAAAGAAGACTCTCAAAATGTTCAACTTGTAGTTGCAGACGATGTTAATGCAGAAAATAATTTATTAACTATCAAATCAACAAGTGAGGAGTCAGAAAGTGCCTTTTCGGCCGCTAGCTACATATTAGTTCCATAAGAAGTAGGTTGTTAAATAACACCGATGATGCTATTTGTTTTTTAAGATCATAATTTCAGTAGAAGATGTGACTTTTTATTTGTTACGTAATTCTTGATTGATTAATTAGTAAGAAAAAAAAATATTAGCATAGTAGGTAATATGATAAAGAAGACTGATCTGGTTAAGAATAACTACCTTAAATAAAGATTAGAATTAATATTTTTAGTTAATTTACTAGGTGACAAAAATTGGTGTTATATGCGCTGACTTCTAACCAAGAGGTCCCGGGTTTAATTTCTGACTGGGTATTCTATCAAATCTTTAAAATCTTTGTGTGTATCGTTTTTCACATGAAAAAAACAGGGTCGGCCTGTTTCAGATTGGACGGACTCAGGCAATATAACTACTCCACCGTCTATAATACTGACACACCTTTGTATAATACAATTTATTTCAAAGAAATCACTATCAAATATTTATTTTTTATTTTTTTATTTATCAATGTAAACAACAGTCATTTACAAAACATATCATTAACTCTTAACAATAAACAGTTAGTGGACCAACAAAGAATATATTCAAATTGCTATTGTTTTTGGACTTTTCATTATTAAATAAGTAAACGAGAAGTCAAGTTTTCAAATAATTATTCAATTATGTACAGTGAGGTGTTTTATAATTATTCAATTTTTGCAATTTTTAATAAATATTCGATTATTAAATACCATATAAAAAGTTTTTTTTTAATTCTGTATAACCGTGAGGGATCCCGCGGGATCCCGCGGGAATGTTGTCAATCCCGCAAAATTCCCGCGGGATTGAAAATGGTGCGGGATTGCAATCCCTAGCTACAACCCAAATGAGCCTTGGCTTCCTCAAGAAATCATTTCCTCCCCCTGTACTCTGCCACTCCTACTCCTATGACCATCTGGACAGGTAGGTGCTTAGCATATTTTTGAGATATAATCATCACTTTTTCGGCAGATCGGATACCAAAGAAGGTCCAAAGCACTTGTCCAGATGGTATTACAAAAAAACTTCATTTCGAATAAAGCTTCTCAAGGTGGACCTGTAGAGCCTGTGATATATCTCGACACAGGCATTTGTTAAAAGACTTATGCGAGCTCCTACATGTAGCTTAATGACACGAACAAAGCTTAACTTTGACTCATCAAACTCCGCGAGAAGGTTAGCGCTAAAGGTGTGTCTCCACGGGAAATGAATTTGTATTCCCGGCTCTCGCTCCGAATTAGTAAATTAGTCCCTAGTAATCTATTTTTACCAGACTCCGTTATAAATTCATATAACCTACATCGCAAGACTACTTATTTACTTCATTACCAATCAATCATTAACCGATAAAATATAATTAAAATCAATCATCAATCATCATTAAGTGCTGATCCCTCAGCTCTGCTTCGAATTTAAGCTATAGTGATATATCACTGTGATTTAAATAATCTAATATTATTTTTATTTATTCATTTATATATACAATATACATACAACAAGTACATATGTTGTTAATCTTAATATATATAAATCTCGTGTCACAATGTTTGTCCTCAATGGACTCCTAAACCACTTAACCGATTATAATAAAATTCGCACACCATGTGCAGTTCGATCCAACTTGAGAGATAGGATAGTTTAAATCTCAAATTATAGACGCAATTTTAATTTATTGCTAATTATTTGTCTGTTATTATTTGACAGTCACAATTATCTGTTAACTCCAAATGATTCTAACAGATGTCGATACCTTTCGACTGGGTTGAGTAAGTAATCAATAGATGGCGCTGCTATGGTAAATCTACGAACGTGTCATATAAGCTACATTTTAACAGCATAATTACCACGTGTTGTTGACGCTATAAATTTAATTAAATTTATTTTGTAGTGAACGAAATACCGTATAATATGCTATAAAATATTTTGAAAAAGTTAGGGATCTGTATGAAAACTAAATTATTTTTAAGTACCTATCTACCCGTGCGAAGCTGGGGCGGACCTCTAGTTTGTTATATATTTTTAAATCGGAGGGGAGGGGGGGTTCCCAGAGCCTCCACTGTGAGTGTAGTCACCGCCAGACGATGGACCATAATATAGTTGTTGAGTGTCCGATTTTTGGTTTTGAGCGTGGTCTCAATACTTACTTTCCGAGTCCGGATCGTCAGAGCAAGAATCAAACTTTTTCTTGGTCTCTCCGGTGGTGGAAGGATTGGCCGACATGGTGTCGTTTCCAGGGACGCCCGATCGCTCTATTGCAATAGTTCAATCTACGTGGAGGCTCCTTCCGTGTCCCCAATGAGATTCATGCGGTCACTACACACGCAGCCAACTGGCTAAGAAACATACAACTGAATTTGTAACCGCCAGGCCAAGATGAGATGGTTGGTAATCCAGTGGTATCAATCGCCGGCTTTCATGCACACAGCGTATTGGAGGTCGTAGGTTCGAATCCCGGCCGTGCCGACCATTTCCGCTTTCACGACACAACCCTTTGGTTAGTGTGAAAGATGTTAAAAGTGTATTTGTGTTAAATTCGAGTGAGCACAGATCCATTAAAAAAAAACATGCCATATGCATTAAAAAAAAACAAATATCGGAACAAAATACAATGTGTGTTCCCCTTTATTGATACAAGTCTCGCATATAAGGTGGAATGAATTTTACATATAAAAATACAACCAAAAGATGATAAAAATTACATAGGTACCTAGTGATTAAACTACATAAGACTTCTTTTGATAACATTTTACATATGACGTTTTTTGATAAGAATTAGGTACCATAGTCTTCATTATGGTGATTTGTGTATTCATTATGATGAATATAAGGAAACAAGGTTGCTATTTATACAAATTCAAAACCAGTCAGTCTCTAAGCCATTTCACGTGAGCAACACTCTACATTAAATTAAACTTGGAACAAATGAGTTTCCTAGAACAAAAGATTCCCTTTTTTTCATAGAACCACTAGTTAATTTAAATCACATACACACATAATAACGTACCTAATAATACCTTAGTAGTGTTGCTATGAGTATTATAGTCGTCACATTTTAAACATTGAAACTTTATGATACTTTTAATAACTCATGTACTTTGACATATTATTATTATCATGAAGTAATGTTCTAATTTGTTCTTTCTCCACTCTCCAAGTCATCAGGGACAGGAATATCACCGACGGGCAAAGAACTAATTCATCTGCCGTCTCAAATAATATTTAAATATTAATTGCTATTGTGGGGGTTGTGCGTCTTATTTGAGAACTCAAACATTAGTTTAAATAACGTTCCACTTTGAGAAGTAGCAAGTGTATGTGTAAGTGCAGTTGCGAAGTAACAAGTAGTAAACACGTGTGGGCAGAACTGGGAGTTGCGAGAGAAGTCAACTTAACAGTGATACGAGTGTAAGCGGGTTCTACTTTTTGCTTGAAGCCTAGTTCTTCGCTCCTTTCCCACATACGCAGAATACTGCAAATTAAGGTACCTATGCGCATCCTGTTTGTCACTGCAGCCCCCCGGTGGCAAAAAAGCAAACAAACAACGCATCGAACTGAACGGAGAAATTTTGGACTCGCTCTTAACTTTTATTTTACGTAATTTTTGACCTGCAAAAAAAGAAAAAACAGCAACTCTCATCATACAAAAATAATAACCAAAAAAAAACTCACCTGTAATAATTATTATGACTGACTTGCTTCGCAATGTGGAAGTAAACTGCATGATATTACAAAACGTGATAAATTGGTACATTTATATATAAAAAAGTGTTAAAGTCTCCGAAACTCCTAATCATGAGAATTCTCAACATGTTCAACATGTCGAAAAATCTCATGTAGGTATGCAACAAGTAGATATTTAATAATTAATGAAATATAGAGATAAAAGTTGGAAATTATTGAGAACAAGAGAGCAACCAAATTTAAAAACAGCGACTGGTGTCATGTATTTGGCGCCAGGATATGACTATATCCATTTTTGTAGGTAACTGTCTCATCTTTATTGCCTATTGGCTTTGTTGGTGCACAACGTTCTAATTATGTCTAGATTCTTGTGACCTTTTTTCAGGACTAGATCTTAAAGAAAAAATAACAACTAATGACTAACAATTCATTACTAATATTCTATACAGGGTGACTGGTAATTCAATGCATTCCTTGTAAGGGGTTATACTAGAGAAAATTTGCAACAATTTTGTTCCCAATAACCAGGGGTAAAATACCAGTGGTTTTCGAGTTATTTAACTTTTTAGAGTTTTTTTCAATTTTCCACCTTTTGACCTAAAATTTAAAATTGTGAACAAAATACTCCATTTAGGAAAGTAAAAATATGCTTTTCATTTCATTTCAGCTATTGAGCTGAAGAATAAAGGAAAACCTGATGTAAAAAACAGGAATAAATTCTTAAAAACCTCGGAAATACAACGTTTCAAAATCACAATTCGTAGTTTTTTATTTTTTATTTCGATTTGTCTAACGGACTCACTCCAAAAAAGTATAATACACTTGATGTACAAAACACAAGAAAAACTTCCCCAATTATTGTGAGTGATTAAAAAAAGTCATATTTATGAGGATTTTGGAATTTTCTTCTTGATTTTTTACTTCAACCATTTTTTTATTCTTTATCTATTAAAAAAAAATATTTTTACTTTCCTAAATGAAGTACTTTGTTCACAATTTTGATTTTCATGTCAGGTTAAATAAAAAAAAAAAAAAAAAAACTGTTTTGAGAATATTGTTCCATTATTGTATCTATCACGGTGACTATTTCTGTCTAATCTCAGAATTTAACTATGTTTGCTTTTGACCAGAGCCTTTGAAATTTGAAAGTATCATTATTGCGTATTGTTTTTGATTTGTGTCACCTATTTTAATGAAACTATAAGTACTATTTACTTGACAAATTTTGTACATATTATGTTGAATATTTTCTTGCACTTATATTTGCCTTGCTTTTTATTGTTATACCTAGTATGTATTTTTATCTTTGACAAATTTTATTCTTCTTAACAAATACTGGGTATTAATTTTTATTGTATATAGGTAATAATATGTGACTGAACTGATTGTATATTTATCTTTGACAAATTTGATTTTTTAACAAGATATATCGGGTAAAGTTTTTATTGTATGTAGCGAATATGTAATTTGAATATGTGACATTTTGAACTTTTAAATTTTTGTAAACTGTTGTACCTAACTTATTTGTAATCACTATATAATATAACTTGTAATTTTTTAATTAGTTAAAGGCACGTCGTGCCGTAAATAAATAAATAAAAAAAAAAGGTGAAAATTGAAAAAAAACTCTAAGAAGTTAAATAACTCGAAAACCACTGGTATTTACCCCTGGTTAATGGTAACAAAATTGTTGCAAATTTTCTCTAGTATAACCTCTTACAAGGAATGTATTGAATTACCAGTCACCCTGTATATAAAAAGGTTTAGATTACAGTACTTTCAGTCAGTCAGTATGAACTCACATTGTGAAACGTGTATGTATACACAATTCTTATAAAAAAGATTAAAGTTTCATGAAAAATTTACTAGGACACTATAATGTACTTTAAACTTTTAGGCTTCTTTCGGAGACTTTGGAGTTTTATAAACAGTAATAATTTAAAATTTATGAAGTTAAAAGTCTTATGTAGTTAAAACAAAAAAATATATTGGAAAAAAAACGTAGATGAAAAATATTAGCTTCAGAATATTGGATATCCAACTTTTTATAATGGAAGCAATGCTCCGAATTCACATTGCCTTTGTCTTTCTCAGTAGAACACAGTTTTTGAAAGCTATTCGTTTTCAGGCATTAGAGTATCAGTGGTTTGACAAATCAATCAATTTGAAGTGGTATTAATTAACGAAATGAGCTTTTTAGTGTGAAAGATTCCAAAAGTGTACAAATTTTATTTTTTGGTGAGCAAAGGTTCCTACCACCTCCAAAAGGGCTAATTAATTATACAAGGGGATCTTCAGGGTGCTGGTGTAGGTTGCGGACTGCAAAGGACAGGGCGGCATGGCGAGGTTTTAAACTCCATATAGATAGCGGACAGCCAATAAAGTCTACTGATCTTAATGGTCTTCACCATTCTTGGAATTTGCAACAGTGCCCTTATTCTCGTAGCGGTCTTAATACGCTCTTATCTTGATTGACAATCATAAAATGGCGTATTGGTATTCACAAAACAAGATATCTAGTAGATATCTTAAAAATTCCTTATGTTTGAAATATCAGTATGAAAATGATCCAGTTCACGATAGGATATCAGATTAGATTCCGATAGTTTTGTGAGTACGACTGCTTGCGATCGTGTCTTAATCTTATCGTTAAGTGATTTTTAAAAGCGATTGATTACGAGAATAGCCCTACTTGTCGAAATTTATTTAGTTTCTTCAGAACTGAAGGTAGTCCTCTCTTGTTTTTTTTTTGTGTAAGTAACAATTCCGTGAATAATTTTTGAGTATTTGAATGACGAAAAAGTTATAGATATCCTAATTTCTTTTATGGTTTAAAAGTGAACAAAGATAGTAAAAATTGTACATGGAAGTTGGTCAAATTCATAAAACAAATGATTTCAGAAAATACATATTGAAACATATTTCAGCAGCTTTGAATTTATAGCTTCCCAGACTGACATGTTAACAACATCACTCTCGACTTGCTGCCCCGAAGACGGTTCAATTGGTCGTTTCGAAAAGATTTAAGCCGCTCGATATTGCTCCGGGTCCAGCAAACTCTTTCTCTTTATGGCCATCTCACACTTTAATAACAATAAAACGATTATTCTCATTGTTCTCAATTGCTCGATTTTTGTAAGTAAATGTTCGACATCACTCCAATTATGAAATTCGACAGAAGTGGGTCGTTTCAATGGAAGACCGGAAGTAATAACTGTCATCTAATAACCTTTTTCAAGCAATCGTTACTATACTGTATTTCTAGAGAGAATGACCATAAACGTAATTATTATAAATAATTTAATTATTTATTATTGCTAGAAAAGTGCGATCTGGAGTACGCGGATGACCTAGCGTTGTTCAGAACGACAGTGGAGGAATTACAGCGCAGTGTTTCAAGACTCTGCGACGAAACAGCACGCTTTGGCCTTCGAGTCAATGCCAGTAAGACGGAGCTCATGGCGAGTAATGCCTGCCCCGATAAACAGCTACCGATAACCATCGACGGTCACCAGGTCTCCCGGGTGGATAAATTTAAATACAAGCAACCATTACCACCTCTGGTGACCTCAGGGCTGAGCTTTCGATACGTATCGATATGGCAAGTGGCGCCTTTAACAACATAACCAAGATTTGGAATGCGTCGGCGTTTAGTGTCGAGACGAAATGTAAACTGTTTGATGCGTGTGTGTTGCCCATTCTCTTATATGGGTGTGAGTCCTGGCATCTGACCAAGGCCCAGGCACAAAAAGTCACAGCCTTTGAAATGAAGTGCCTAAGGAGAATTCTGGGCGTAAGATGGTACCACCGCATCACGGACGACGCTATACGCCGGCTGACAGAGCTGAGGGACATGGACATGGTGTGGGAGGAGGTCATAAACATTGCGCAAGATCGAGCGCAATGGAGAGCTCTTGTTGCCTCCCTATCCCCCTGAGTGGGGTGTAAAAGGGAGTGTTGTTGTTGTATTAATTAATAAGTAATAATATTATCTACGCATTAATTATGTTCTTTTATTTATTTACACTACATCGGGCTGAACATTAAACAATTAATAGTTGTTCAAGCTTCAAATCCCCAATATAATATATTGAGAATCTTTGAGATGTTCACAATCTTTAAAAATCCCTCGCTCCCAGCTGGATTCGAACGTGCACCTCAAATTCTCTCTTGCTGAATCTATTGGCCCCAAGACATCTACCTAATACTCATCTTAATAAAACAGTACTAATGCAATAATAAAATCTACTACTGGAAATAATAATTAATGAACTAAATTTGAGATCTTTCCAGCTACAAAAATCATTGGTTTTTCTGAAACATTCGTTAAAGGACTTGTGCTTGGATGAAATATTTTGCTTGAATCATGGCCAAATTGTTTGAGCGAAATACTGGCTGGTGATATATTATCTTTGTAGAAGTTAACTTTAAGTTATTCATCCATTTCTGTCAGAAGCCGAAAAAGCCCTTGGGGAGTTTTGAAGTGACATTAAAATAATAATTGTCACAAACAATATTAAACTTTTTGATATAAATAAGTGAGCGCTGCTAATGGAGCCCGAAGGTGATTGAATGTAATCGATGTCTTACGAGATGAGTAGGATCCAAGTAAAGTAATATGTTAATTTTCCGATGTCAGTGCTTAATTGGCCTTCCCTGAAAAAAAGACAATATATTAGAACCTTTTCGGATGACTCTTCTCTTCATAATGTGGCCGCTCACATTTTGACTTCCAGAGACAGAGACTCAAGGCAAATTGGATCACATCATCCGCCAGTGTGTGCAAGTCCTGCAGTCCCTCTTTGAATGCGTACACGGGGCACTCGTTTATCAGATGATCGTTTAAATAATCTCTGAGGTTTTCACGGCCGGCGTTATGACAAGTTGACACTATAAGTTTTTAGGCTTCTTTCGAAGAATTTGGAGCTGTATAAACAGTATAAATATGTCCAAATCCCTCAGCTCTGCTTCGAAGGAGTAGAACACGGTATGAGAGGATCTTCTTCGTCTTCGAGGCCCTGATGGGAGGAAGAAGAGCGCTCTCCTCGGCCAACTGTCATTCAGCATCCTTAACATGTCTCCTCTCCACAAAGCTTAAAAATATAATGCTTAAATTTTACGTGCAATAGCTATAAATTAAATATATGTATGGCTATAATAATATTAGGGAAATATGGATGTGTTTTTTGAAATATTATTAACTTCCTTTATTGCTTTCACGAGAAAATGAAAAAGATTTTTTTGGAAAGAAGTGTGTGTGTTAGAAGAGAAAAGGACTTACATACCCGCGTGTTTCACGCTGGCTTTACTTTTTTGTTACTAGCATTCTCACGCGTACCCAAGTACGCATTCATTTCATTTTTGCACCTAAATTACTATTAAAATTTACAAATTTTATTTCTCAGGAAAAGTAGTTAAAAGTATCTCATCTGTCAGAGAACTTTTAAATTGAAAATTTCGATATCGATGCACCAAAGTGGCACTAAACTGGCTTTAAATCCCATTATTTTTAGCGTCACTTTCTCATGGATTCTCCTGACTTTTTCAACTTATCTTATTTGAGTGGGAAAAAAAGATGGCCTTTTCCATGACAATCAACTGCCATCTTAATATTATACCAGCTATGTGCGTCTAATCTCCATGGTAGAAGTGCAGTTCCTGGTGCGGTTCTAAATAAATACATACACACTTTTCTATACTGAAAAGCTGAAAATTTGGGGTATGAGATATTTTTTTATTCCTAATAAAAAAAAAATACATAGAAAAAAATAACTTATGGAAAGAGCCACCCAATCAGCTAGCGCTATCAAATATACTTTTCGAACAATTCTCATTCTCACCAAATATACCTATGTAGGTACTTTAAACAATCATAAAAATCGGTACAGCCTTTTTGGAGGTATAGGTACCTACGGTAACAGACGCCGTGATATTTTTATATATAAGATTGTATATTATCGAAAGGGTTTCATTCGCCGTGCGATGCTCACGGTATAAACCTGGTGGTGGGGGAGAGACTCAAAAAAAGAGTTTTGGAGCCCCAGCCAATGTCCTTTCACGTGTTCATATCTAATTCATGTTTCCATATAGGCAATACCCACGCCAGCACGGGCGGTGTTCCGACATCCACATACTACAAATAAACTGTTTTTTTTTTTTTAAATCAACCCTTACAAAGCGTAGTTACAAACAAAGATATTCATACCGTGTAATAATATGGAACTTTGGGTCTAAAAATAAGTGAAAGATTTTTATAATATTCCTCAGATCGTTAGAAAGTAGCATCGGAGACAAATTTCATTGCAACAGTAATCTGCAAGTAAAATAAAATATTGCTGGTCAAATCTTGCCTGGGCAAAATATTGTAACACAAATCAGAATTCTTTGATGGCTTAAAATACTGGAATGTTTATATGAATTTCTGTGTCAGAGATTCCATGATTTGTAATTTCAGAAATTTCGACGAAATCGACCGGTTAAATGGCGAAGATTGTTTACGTTAAGCTATCACACGGAAATGATCGTAGGCCCGTAGTGTTTTAATACAAAAAATTGAACACCTATTCATTTACATAACAAAAATACTGTAATTGTTTTGTGGAGTTTACATAGTAATGTATTGTAAATTAGCTTCTATTAAAAAGTTTGTGAATAAGGTATTCAGCTTTCTACATTCTACCGGTGTAGCCAACAAACTGTCAGTTGAGCGATTTTAATAATTATCTTCTGTGGTTAAAAAGTTATTGGTAGTCTACTGGTCTAGTCGCCAAAAAAAAGTAAGAACAACGTTAAGTCCTGGCCTAGCTGGTCGCATGATCGCACGATCGTGCGATTGCGATGATCCCATGAACGAGGATGCCCTGTTCAAACATATAACATTGTATGAACGTGTCCTAACTGGGCAGACGGATAGATGATAATTCGATCGTCCGATCTGTGCCTTGTTTGAATTAATCGTGCGTCGCTTACATTGCTCTGTTGTATCGATAATTAATACGACACCTACTTGCCAAAAGTTCTTACTTAGATACTACTATTCATATTATTTATTTGTTTGCGTTGTCAAGGAAAGTGGACGCGCGATCATGAGATGACAGATAGGACACACAATTTTTCATCGTGCGATCACAATTTTGTTTATGCGTTCATGCCATCATCGCAATCGCACGATCATGCGACCAGCTAGGACAGAGGGCCTTTCTGTCCATATATCAAACCCATTTACGATTCACATTTCGTTTGTTTTATTGTGCTCACTCTATATGAGCAAAATTAATTTCAAAACCTTAAAATTATTATAAAGTAAATAGTTTGCAAATTCGCCATTATAACATTATAATTTATGATGTAGGTACATGGAATTCTATACATCAATGTTTGAACTTTAGGTCTTCAGAAAAATGTGAATGTAAATGAGTCTTTTATTGGAGGAAAATTCTACACAGTCCTCGACAGATTATTATTGCTGCAAAAAACGTGAACGGTCTTTTGAAAATGGCACTTGAAGAAATATTTAAGCAAAGAAGAAAAAAACTACAATGGCTAAACATCGCTTATGCATGGTCTGAAGAGCGCAATAAACAGCGGTCGGTAAAAAAATATTTTCTTTTTGTATTTTTCAAGTTTTTAATTAACTCTACGTGCACATTTTGTAAACGTAATACACCATGTCGAGTTGATTGCTTGTTTTGCAGTTCAGATGCCAACTCTTTATCGTTATTAAATACTCCATATTTCGATTATTCAACAATAAGAAAATCTTACCATAATAATAATGTAAAATTTTGGTTTAATGGAGTCTATTCAACCAACAACATATTATACAATAATGTAACACGCTTCACGTGTGACTTATTTCCTACTACAACGCCATCTCTTGGATTTTTTTAGTTATCAACTATAGAGGAATTGTTTTATTACAAACGTATTTCCTGTTGAACTTCATCCCGCATCCGAATCAACAATAATTATTATTACATAATGCAATATACCTACTTATTATAAGTTAAATTTAATAAAGTATTTTATGCCATAAACTGTATTTAATTCATGTAATAAGTCAAATTTTTCTTTTTATTCAGGGTTAGGTAGAAGTTCGACGGGCGGATCAGCTAGTTATAAATAATTTGCGACAAAACCTGTCGGATGAGAGGAATAGAAGAGGGTCGTTTGATTGTCCCCTAAATATTGGTCACCATGGTTTGGTGGACTCTTGTAGACCATTGTTCTCCTGGCTTGTCTGTCAGCAACCAAAAGGAAGGCGCGATGTTGGAGCTCTGCTTTATTTGGTCGCACCAACCCATAGGTGATCTGCCCGTCTGGATTTAATTCCAATGCTCTTCCGACCAATGTTAGCTTTTCTAAGTTTATCTATTCTATAACACTATAGAATAGATAAACATGGAGGATAATAATGGAGTCTGCTTGAAAGCAAACATTGATTTATTCTCTACCTTTTCCCGCAAATTTAATAATAATAATAATATAACACTTTTCTATACAAAGGTGTCAGTATAGCCGGCGGAACTTATTGCCTTAGGCAATTTTTTCCAGTCAACCGGTCCCTTCCAATCTGAGACAGGCCATCCCCGGGTAGAACTTTCAAGTGAAAAAACACTTAGAAAAACTCTGACCCGACCTCGGATCTGAAGTCCACGCTAGTACAACTAGGCTACTGAGGTCTAAATTTAGGTCTTCTCTGAGAGAACTGGCACCCTTGTAAACAGTGGCACTTGTTTGTTCACTTGTTTTGGCAATTTTATTTTCTTTTCTTTCAGTTATGTCTCCTCCAACTTCTTCCTTTATTCTTCCCAAATCCTCCGTTCCCTTCCCTTCCCTCTCCTATTCCTTTCCTTCTTCCCTTTTCTAATTCGATCATTAAGTAATAGATAATAGAATAATTATTATCATCATAATAAAATGTTGAATACTGTCGTTGGCGCTATGAAATTTGAATTCAATGTACTTACATCAAATATAAATAACTAGCTTATACCCGTCTTGCTTTACGTTTTTGATTCCGATTGTCAGGCTTGATCGGTAGGTAATTAAACAGGTTCTAGTCTAGCTTCCCATTGCTTAACAGACCTCTATAACTGACATAAGCACAGAAAAAGAAGAATGACTTTTTTACCGACCTCATAATATTATACGAACCTACCGACATAATTTGCAAGTTTTCATAGAGAGCTCTGTGGTTTGAATCTTAGCTACATTCCCTACTTTGATAATTAATTGGGCATTCCACCCATACAGGGTGATTTGTGCTATCTGTCAAATTTCAAAATGGAGGAATCATTTTGCAAATTTTTTCATTAAATATTTATTTATTGAGAATAATAAGATTTGAATAATATTTATATGTATAATATGTCAAATCAATCTACAATTATTTTATTACATTTTCATACCGTAATACCAATTGGTATTACGGTATATTCCATTCAACGTTTACATGAGTAATTTTGTTTCCAAAAGATGACTTACTGTCTTTTTGAGAAATTTGTATGAAGATCCTAAAAAAATAGATTTTTTTAAATAGCTCTAAATATATTAAAGTTAATGCAGCAAATTGTATTTAAGAACCTTCTCCAGCATTTTGTACGGCTCTGGGCATATTAATATCTGACATAGCATATGTATTTTGAGCGTAATGTTCACATATAAGGTAAAAGTATTGTCAAAGGCAAATAAAAAAACAAACATTTCTGAAATATTATGTAGATAATTGTAAAAGCTTCACAATAAAGAGAGAGGAAAAAAACACTCGAAAACGAGTGAAGGGTAAAAAAAGCTTATATCTTTACTGCGAGCTACGTGACCTTGAGACGGACAGACGGTATTCTGCTTGTGATGCTTAATTACTAGTTATGGTAAGTAATTTCTGGTAAGTTCGGTAGTTTCCGGTATTCTGTTTGTGATGCTTAATTACTAGTTATGGTAAGTAATTTCTGGTAAGTTCGGTAGTTTCCGGTATTCTGTTTGTGATGCTTAATTACTAGTTATGGTAAGTAATTTCTGGTAAGTTCGGTAGTTTCCGGTATTCTGCTTGTGATGCTTAATTACTAGTTATGGTAAGTAATTTCTGGTAAGTTCAGTAGTTTCCGGTATTCTGCTTGTGATGCTTAATTACTAGTTATGGTAAGTAATTTCTGGTAAGTTCGGTAGTTTCCGGTATTCTGCTTGTGATGCTTAATTACTAGTTATGGTAAGTAATTTCTGGTAAGTTCGGTAGTTTCCGGTATTCTGCTTGTGATGCTTAATTACTAGTTATGGTAAGTAATTTCTGGTAAGTTCAGTAGTTTCCGGTATTCTGCTTGTGATGCTTAATTACTAGTTATGGTAAGTAATTTCTGGTAAGTTCGGTAGTTTCCGGTATTCTGCTTGTGATGCATAATTACTAGTTATGGTAAGTAATTTCTGGTAAGTTCGGTAGTTTCCGGTATTCTGCTTGTGATGCTTAATTACTAGTTATGGTAAGTAATTTCTGGTAAGTTCGGTAGTTTCCGGTATTCTGCTTGTGATGCTTAATTACTAGTTATGGTAAGTAATTTCTGGTAAGTTCAGTAGTTTCCGGTATTCTGCTTGTGATGCTTAATTACTAGTTATGGTAAGTAATTTCTGGTAAGTTCGGTAGTTTCCGGTATTCTGTTTGTGATGCTTAATTACTAGTTATGGTAAGTAAGTTCTGGTAAGTTCGGTAGTTTCCGGTATTCTGCTTGTGATGCTTATAATTACTAGTTAGGGTAAGTAGTTGGTAATTTCTGGTAAGTATAAGTTATATCGTTCCATGAGGGGTCCCACTTTTGCTTTACCATGTTGGGGGACTGGGGTCAATTTGACAACTCCCCCGTAGCAACAGTAGGAACCTATCTAATCAAGCATTATATTATAGGTAATACATATTCCTGTTGTTATTAATTTCCATAGCAACTATCGACTTACCAACGAAAATTTTTAATATTATGAAAAGTACTCAATTATCGTAGTTGGATTGGCTTTGTCATATGGAATTTTTTTGGAAATTTGGGAAAATTCAGAGTTACAGACGAGCTTACCAATAATAATTACACAGAACGTGTGCTTCTAATTCTAGAATATACCATATAATATGAAATGCTGTTGGTAAGTGTATGTAGAAGATAATTTCTCATTTAAACGTAAGATCCCGCTCGCATCAACATGACAGGCCGTATTGTACGCTGCACCATATTGCGATGTGACGAGCTTTATGGTACCTACCTTGCATGTGGCGTGTGCTGTGTCTGTCACAGAAGCAGAGCCCAGGTGCTGTGACGACCTAGCTACTGTACGCGCCACACAAATACTTCAGGCACCCGCCATGGCGGGATGGTGAATGAATAAATATCACACTGCGAAACACTGCCATCAAATAATGCTAGAACTACATCCTTACTGTACTTACAAAGCGTGCAATTTGCAACCACTTGCACAATATTTTAATCTTTGCCACATCAGTCATCTACTTTTTTGTTTTACCCCATTTCCCTGCACTCTTGGACGAAAGCCTCCTCTTTCTGCTTAGACATCTATTACCCTGATATGCTTTCAATAGAATGGAAGCCAGCTAGAGCTTAGGACCGGGACACCAACTACTTTACCCAACTTGAAAGACACTCAACAGATTACGAGTGGGTGTCACTGGATGCAAGAAAAACATGCACACGTGGGGTTTTAGTGTGGCAGAGGCTGTCCCCTGTAGCTGCGGCGAGACTCAAAGTGACGAACCCTCACGCCTGTGAGGTGGGAAATAGAAGACCTAATCAGGAGTAATGATAATGCTGTTGCAGCTTTTGCAGCAGTTGCAGTGGAGTGGTCTAGTGGATGGATGATCGGACTCATCGTTAAGTAATTAAGTATATATGCTTTCTGTATTCAGGCCACCCCAGTATGCCACTCAACATCATCTCTCCATCTTAGCTATAGTCTTCCTACGATTCCTTTTGTTCTTCGAGGACTCCATTACAGTACACTACTTTTTGTCCATTTTTCAGCCGAGCTTCTTTTCACTTGCCCGGCCATTTTAAAGTCGCAAGTTGCAACTCTGTGGAAGATGTCTCTCACTCTATCTCGGAATACAAAGGAAATAAACTATAAAATTGGAACTTCGCATAATAATGTTAGTTAATAAACTTGACGATGAAAACAGTTTGGCACTCTCGGTTGGATAGATTCAAAGTCGGACATAGAGAGAAACATGTTTTATCTTTCATTCAGACAGATTTTCAGTCACATCACTTTTTTAACTTTCTTTCTTAAAAAAATTAGAACTTCAATGTATACATATGAATAAGAACCGAGGTACCTACACATCCACAACAGCAAGTATGACCCTCTCAAATTCCTCACTCCAGCATATTGTGTCATAGTGTGCTGGACTCTATCAGGAATCCTGTCACACGCTCTCATTTGAGAGGGTCATATCCGGTGATGAGATATTTCTGCAGCGGTTAGGCCGCTGTCATCTTCAAAGTGATTAATGGCCAGCTGATGACGACTTCCTCTGGAGAAGAGGTGAGGCAGGGACATTCAGCAAGCTTGTTGGTAAAATGATTATATTTTCAGAAACTGATAACATTTAAAAAATCCTTAGGGTAAAATTAAAAACATTAGAAAACGAATGATCAATGAACTCCGTAAAAAAATTTTGAATCTTGTAAGTACCTACCTATGCTCTTTGCTTACTTTTAGAAACGAGTTCCTTTCAAAACATTTCAATTATAATCTATATATTAATACGTGAAAGAAAGACTTTGTGACTGTTTTTACGAAAATTGCGCGGACGGAGAAGTATAAAACTTCGCATACTTATAGTTTACAAATAGAGAAGGAGTGGCGAATGCTAATATATTTTTTAAATCATGCATAAAAAATACACTAATTCGATAAAAAAAAAACATTACGCGCACTACTGTATTGTTATGTATTTGATACTCACACACACTTCCACAGACTACTTATAAAGAAGATCAACTTCATAGAAAAAAATGTAAAATGTAAAGCGCCTCATAATGGGCGCAGAAAGCTTTTTGAAGGCGGTATATTTAAATGGAAGGTGGAGCTGAAAATAGCGGTTTATTCAAACTCATTGCGTCAAATTGAGAATAGATTAATATTGTTTTTTTTTTTAAATAATCGAAAAATTTGGAAAGAAAATTTTAATTAAAATAGCACTCGCTCTGTCTTATGTCTCTGTTAAATTTATAATCTAAATTAGTTATGGTCGTATTTCGAGCACTGGTCGACCACTGGTAACTTTTAATCAGCTTTTAAGTAGGTACATATATGGTGACTTTCACCAATGATTCCTGACTTAAAAGTCACCAATAAAGAGTTACGACAAATTTTGTAAAATGGTTTGGAAAACACTGTAATGAGCGAATACAGACTAAAAAATATATTTAAACTGATTACAATATTTTTCCAAAGACTTAATTACCTACTTACTTATCCACGTTCGCTCCCTAGGTGGAGCATGTGGTCGCCAGAAAGCTTCGCCAAATTTCTATCCTGGGCTAGATCCAGGGCGTCCCTCCAATTTAAGCCGGTATCTCGAAGGTCTACATCGTGCGCTCTCTTGATGGTGAATCTTAGTCTGACACGTTTTCTTGTAATACCCGGTGTGTAAAATAAGCTTCCATAGTCTATGGACTCGGAGGACATACGTAGGACATGGCCGAGCCAGCTCGATCTAAAGATCTAAATCTTTTCCAAAGATCTAACCGATATAATATTTTTTTGATTATTTTAAGACCTAACCATTAGTCAGGGGTTTAAACGGTTAGCTAGAGCCTGGCGGGACTCTCTCATGCCGATGGTACTTAAAAAATGCCATGACACGCTCATGTAGACGAACATCTGCTACACTGCCAACAAGTTCGACTCTCTGGCGTCCTCGAGTGGTCCATTGGGAACCCCCGAAAACCCCGGGCAATGTGACCTACCCGCTTTCCATCCAACATCAGGGTCATAGCTGACAGAGAGGGCGAATGGCATAAAACCGGAACCCACTCGGCTAAGGGAAGGGAAACAGAAAACCTGGTTGAGCCGACCACAGGGACATAGGACAAATCACTCTGCCACCTTAAAAACACATCGATTACAGAAACGTCAACAGAGCCTCGGAAACTCAAATGATACCACACGAAACGAAACTGGAGGCGGTGAGTACTGCAGGGAACAGTGTGGTGTGGCGAGGACTTATGTAGTCCATATGCTCCAACTATAGGGAGCGGACATGGTCGAAGAAGAAGAAGAACCATTAGTCAGTGCTGAAAATTGTTACTTTCTGATTTTAAACTAACTGCTCATTAATTTGGGAAAAGAAATGCTTGGTTAAATTATTACATTTATGAGTTACCTAGGGCGCTTCTGAATTACTTGATACAAGACTAATCTCTTATAGAGGGGTTGAATCGGAGTCTTATAAATAATCACACAGAAATCTGTTCTGATGAGAAAATAATAACAAATCAATTTCTTTCTGAAATAGACGTTGGGTCTTATTTAGGATTCAGGTGGAGGCGCTATATCTGAGATTAGTGAAATTACTCAGTGGAGATCTTATTTATATTAATTGATGATTATGTAATCTACGGAGATCTAAATGATGAGTATGTAATCTACGTTTGATGAAACGAGTTCTGGAATGTTGTACAATTAATTTTATTGAAATTTACTAACCATGAAGTATTAAAATAACAAAAATATCTATTAAGGACATTATTTAACCATTGTCCTGTCGTTCAGATTGCATTTAAGTAGCAAAAAATATCTTTCATTAGTTTTTTTTTTATAAAATGTCATGAATGTATAGTTTTCTTGTCAGAGAAACGAGATTTTGTCCACCTACTAAAGGCGAAGGTCTTATTGTACTGAAAGTCCGGATCAAACGGTCAAAAGCCTTCAATTTGGTGAAATATTTTTGCAATGAACCTGAACTTTTTTCACAGCCAAAGCTTTATGACAATCACTATAATTATTATTTTGAATTTGCATCAAAAATCACATCACCGACTATATTTTAAACTAGCAGTAAGACATAACGTTGAAAAGGATATATAATTAATTGTTTGATTGTTCTATTAATGAGTTAAATGTATATCGTCCCGTAAAAGGTCTCGATTTTTATTTACAACGTAAGAGACTGCGGAAAGTTTGAATGAAAGTACTTCTGGATTAGAGGTTTTCAACGAAATAAATAATAATTGAAATGGTTATAAAAAAAAAAGAAATAACACTCTGCTATACATACGTGTGAGTATAGCCGGTGGAAGTTAATGCTTTAAGAATTCTCTACCAATCAACCGGTCCTGCCAATCTGAGATAGGATTCCAACCCCGAGTAGAAGTCTCAGATAAAAAAAAACACAGATAATATCAAACCTGACTGGGAATCGAACTCGGGGCCTCTTAATCACAAATCGGCGGCTACACCACTATAGGCTACCGACGTTGGTTATACCTAGTTACTGACAAACTTACCATTTAATTATTGACCACTTAGCTCAATAATCGGACAAATAAGTAAAATAGGTAAATCTTGTTTTTGGTGTAAAATGTCATTTTTACATAGGAGTGCCCATTATGTATAAAAATTGTATGGAGTAATTTTATAGTTACGTGGAATAAAACGACACAAAACCCCTGTTTCCTAATCTTCTCCCCCGTCCCTCTCTTCTCTTGTTTCTCCAGACATTAGACAGTTTACCCTCTCCACAATCCTCATTCAGGAGAAATAATTACGTTATTTGAAGACACACAACCACTTCTAGTCTTACCAATCAGTACAAAAGGATTTTATGAAAAATCTTGTATTGAAAAAATAATCCCACATCTATAATATACATTGTCCTGTGGAAATATAATTTCATATGAGTATATTCCGTTTATTAGAGAACATATAAATGGAAGTAGAATAGGACATTTCACGGATAGATAACATTAAAGTAGCAACCTTTACAGGGTAGGCAGAGGTCCTTTCTTATATTATTTATGTGTTCACTTGTAAATGTTCAGAAAGTTTGAAATAAATTATTTCAATAATAATTAAAGTAGATTTGGAGTCATCGAAGCTGTGATTTCACGTTTATGTCTGCAAATTGAAGAAACTATCGAAATGCGCCTAGTCAAATTTTTTTCTTCTTAGAAAATAAGGAAATGTAAATGAAGTGCCAAATCGGGACTCCCCGATTTTGATGATCACAGCAAATAGTCATAGTATTCTTCACCCTGGTGATAATTTAAACAGAATAGTTTCTCGTTGCCTTCTTTGGCAGATTGTATGTAGGGGTTGCCTTCTCATAGCTGGTTGGTCCTAGTTTTAAGGAGCCAGAATTCGCCTTTCGTATGCTACGATTCACATATCGCACCCCTAGAATTAAACCTCGGTAACTCAAAAAGTGCCGATTTTGAGTTAGCGGCATTTTCGGATTCTTGACTCGATTAGCTACACGGCGATATAACCCACGTTACGATATCTTTATCCGTTCTCAAAAGATGGCCTGAAAAGTCAGTTTTACTGACTGAGCGTACGCTGGAGAGCCCGAAGATAACTCCGTCATTTTGAGTTGTGTATTAGACATCGTGAGTGGAGGTCGGTTGAATATTCACTTATTTTGACTTACTAAAGTTTATGTGAATTTAATCTGGTAAGTTTATTTTTTATTTCGTATTGATGGAGTTTTGTTGAATGTTTATTATGAAAAATAATTGTTCATTTTGACTTATAGGGGTTTTGGTGGTGTTAAATCGCAATACTTTTTTTATATTTAGAGTTGATAAGTTTTTCATGACGTAAAATGTAAATTTTGATTTGCCTTGGTTTTCTTGAATGAAATTAAACCTCCATGTTTCTTATTTATTTAATTAATTAATAACTTTTTATTGAGTAATTAGATAGTCTAAGACTCTATTAAATAATATTTTTTTCTTCGCAGTGAAATTTTGAAAACCAGAAGTGAAAATAATTAACTTTTTTGAGTTGCTCGACTTTACTTGATTTTTCAATGTTTGTTAAGAATATTATTTTTTTAGAACAATGAAAATCAGAATAAAAATCATATTGGACCTCGTCAAGAGAAAAAACGATGAAACGGAGAATCGTGACTAGCCAGTCATCGGTGAGGCTCGCCACCCATCATGTCGTGTCAAATAGGGGAGGCGCAAAGAGGAGAGCGGACGAGTGTAGGTTTGGTGTGTGGAATATCAGGGGATGCATGGATGCTAAAATTAATGAAGTTATTGATATTATGAATGCAAAAGGTCTGGATATTGTATGTCTGAATGAAACAAAGAAGAAAGGCTGTGGTATGATTGATAAAAATGGGTTGAATGTTATGTGGTCTGGTGTGCCTGAGTCGGAGCATGCGAAACAAGGTGTTGGGGCTATTTTATCAAAAAGAATGAGTGAATGTATGAAAGATTTTAAATTTGTTAGTCCCAGGCTTATTTGGATCCGTTTCAGAATAGGCATTACGAGGATTTTCTTAGTAATAGGATATGCTCCTTGTGATGGCGTCTCTGATGCTGAAAAGGATGAGTTTTGGGAAAACGTTAGTGATATTGCAGAAAACCGAGGGGATAACGAAAGATTAATTTTAGCGGGTGATTTAAATGGGTGGGTTGGTATTAGAAGACAGGGTTATGAAAGGGTTCTGGGTGCATATGGGGATGAACGGGTTAACGACAATGGAAATAGGATACTGGATTTATGTTTAGAAATGGATCTCTTTGTTGCAAACACGTTTTTTGCACACAAAAAGATCCACAGATACACGTGGCAAAGAAAGGATGAAAAAAGTATGATTGATTTAGTGTGCGTGGATTCTAGACTGAGGGGTTTGACCACGGATACTCGGGTTTTTCGAGGTGCGGAACTAGGGACGGACCATTTCCTTGTAGTTGCAAAAATTGATCTGTTCCGTGGTTGGCGATCGAGACCGAGAGAAGTGGAAAGCTCCAAAAGGATACGAATCGAAAAGTTAAATGAGGATAATTGTAAGGATGAATATGTAAGATTAATTGAAAGCACTTTGAACAACTTAGAATCAATCAATTATAGCTTAGAGGAACAATGGGAAATTATAAAACAATCTTTAGTAAATAGTGCGATTAAAGTATGTGGGGAATCTAAAACGGGTAGGAAAAAAGGTGATGCATGGTGGGACAAAGAAGTGAAAGCGGCTGTGGATAAAAAACAGAATGCGTGGAAGAATGTAGTTTGTGCGAAGAATGACTCCGACAAAACAGTTATGTATGATATTTATAAGAAAGAGAAGAATGCAGTTAAGAAACTTGTGAGCTTGAAAAAGAAAAAATTAGAGGATAATGAATGTAAAAAATTAAGTGCGAATGTGAATGGCAATTTAAAGCTTTTTTGGAAGGAAGTGAAAAGGAAAAGGTCTGGGAAGGATGAGAAAGTGAATTGTTTGAAAGATAAAAATGGATGTATGCTGACACAGGAAAAGGATATAGGTCTGAGATGGAAAGAGTATTTTGAAGAGTTGTTTGAAACCAAGGATGGATGCGGCAGTTTGTGCCAAGTAAGTATAAATGGACAGGGTGATGAGAGTCAGCAAATCAGTATGAATGAACTTATGAATGCGCTAAAAAAAGCAAAAAATGGGAAAGCGTCAGGTTGCGATAGGGTAGCAACGGAGCTTATCAGGTATGGCGGCCGAGTGACGCTGCAGTGGTGCCTGGAGCTTTTCAACTTGTGCTGGACGGAAGGCCGTACCCCAGGTGACTGGAGGAAAGCCATTATCTGCCCTCTGTACAAGGGGAAGGGCTCCCGGTTGGACTGTGGCAACTATCGTGCAATCAGCTTGTTGAGCAACGTGGGTAAATTATATAGTAGAATTTTAGTAGAAAGGGTTAGAACAATAACTGAAAATAAAGTTTGGGATGCACAAGGGGCTTTTATGAATGGGAGGGGGTGTGCCGATCAGATCTTCGCTCTGCGGATGATTACGGAGAAGCTTTTGAGTAAACATCAGAAGCTTTTCTGTGCATTCGTAGATTTGGAAAAGGCATATGATAGGGTAGACAGGGGTAAATTATGGGAAGTTCTATCAATTTATGGAGTGAATAACCGGTTGATTCGTGCCATTGCTTCGCTATATTCGGAAAGTACTGCGTGTGTGAAGGTGAACAGTCACCTTTCACCGGAGTTCTATCTTACGAAAGGTGTGAAGCAAGGGTGCGTCATGTCACCCTGGTTGTTTAATTTGTTCTTTGATTTTTGCGTCAGTGGGTTAAAAGATATAAATATAGGGGTTGAACTAAATGGAATAAAGGTATGTGCGCTTATGTATGCAGATGATTTAGTACTTATGGCTGAGTGTGAAAATGATTTGCAAGAACTTGTGTCAAGTGTGTTTGAAAATTGTGCAAAAAATGGTCTAAAAATGAATGTAAGCAAAACAAAGGTTTTGGTATTTGAAAGGGATGAAGCAAGAACGAATTGCAAAGTAACCGTAGAAAATGAATGTCTTGAGCAAGTGAATGAGTATGTGTATTTAGGAAGCATGTTTAGTCGTGAGGGAAAGTGTGAAAAAGAAATCGAACATAGGAAAGTTGCTGGTTGCAGGGTGGCCGGTGCACTAAGACCTATAATGAGAAACAACAACGTCTCACTACAAGCAAAGAAACTAGTGCATAACGCAATCCTGCTACCATCGATGATGTATGGTTGTGAAACGTGGACATGGACGAAAAAAGAAGAATGTAGTATAAATGCAGTAGAGATGAAATCTCTACGAAGAATATGTGGAAAAACTTTATGGGATATGGAAAGGAATGAAAATATTAGGAAGGAATGTGGTATGGAAGTAAGTGTTGTGACAAAGATGAAAGTTAATAAGTTGAGATGGTTTGGGCATGTGGAAAGAATGGATGCAAACAGAATGACAAAGATAATTCATAAGGCTGAAAGGAAAGGTGTAAGAAAGCGTGGGCGACCGAGAATGACGTGGATCGAACACATCGATTCCGTCCTCAAGGAAGGCCAGGTAAGAAGTATGAGAAATAGGAGAAGCTGTATGAGAAATAGTATGTCGGTGGAAGAAGCGAAAGAAGTATGCTTGGATAGAAAAGAGTGGAGGTCCGTTCTCTCTGCCTACCCCTTACGGGACACGGCGTGATGGGTAAAAAAAAAAAAAAAAAAAAAAAAGTGACTAGCCAACTGAAGAAAAATTGAAATTACAGTGAAAAGGAAAAGTACAAAAATACCCAAATGCCACAGTAGTCGTCTATGATCTCCAAGCAGTAATGCCGGTTCCCAAACGACAAGTCTCTTTGGTCTTTTAAAAGTCAAGAATAAATTATTGTTTTACTATGGGTACCGTCTTTACCGTCAGTGATTTGGATGCAAAGAATGTGGATTGTTTTTTTGGGACGAGAGTGAAGGAAAGTGCGGTGCAATAGAAATCGAAAGCTGTGTTTTTGCGTTTATAGAAATGCAGCTTAATAAACATCCTAGTGGAGACATAGATCTAATATTTTTCTCCAACAATTGCTGTGGACAGCAAAAAAAACTAATATTTATTATTAATTAAACAATTATTGTTTTATTTCAACCATTTAATATAAGTTTATGTACCTACATAAAACTAATATTAAACGAAGAGGCCCCGGATTCAATTCCCGGTCACCTCAAATTTCTACTCAGAGTTTGAACCCCCTCTCAGATTCGATGGGACTGGTAGAGAAAGCATAAACATCACACATTCCATAGCGTAACTCAAAACAACCTTACATAAAGTTGTAATATTGTTGAGATGGAATGTATTGAAACTGTTCTGTATTTCAAATAAAGTAATGTAACTCTAAATAATGCTCAAAAAAATATCTCACTGTCAATACAAAACTAGTGCATCTCAAAAACCCCCTTTTTTAGGGGGTTGAAACAGACAATACAACTATAAGTCAATTTAACAAGCTTTAAATAACCCAACCTCAAAAGAAAACCAAGAATTTTTTTATATCTCTTCCCAATTAACTACAATCAGTTTTTCGTGTTTTCTGAAAAATGAGGTTTTTTGAGTTAACCGAGTTTTAATCTAGGGGTGCGATATTATGTAAACACATTTTTTATATAAAATTATATCTGTGTTCACTTAAAGTGAACACAAAAATACTCTTTGACTCTTTCACAGTAAGCTACTTAAAGCTTGTGGTGTGAAAGAGGAAGATGGTCGGCACCTGGGATCGAACCCACGACCTCCGCACGAAACAGTGCGAATGCCGTCGTCGTAGCCGCCAGACTACGAACCACTTCTTCTAGCAAGATGTAGCTCACTATACTGGCCCTTCGAAATCTCTTTCAGCTCTCCTTATTGATAAATTGATGAATGGCTCACATTTTTGTATAACGTACTTTTTAAAAATTAACGTTCGATGTTGCGAAGATCTAGGGTAGGGTAAATCAAACGGTATTTCTTTGTTTAAATAATATAAGGAATCACATTCAGTAAAACATTAATACAATAGTATTGAATAAGCATTCTCACAATATTTATAAGAACCATTTCGTTTCTTAACCTTTATTACAGCTATGGAACAGAAAAAAAAAACAGGATAGTAATAGGTACCTACCCCAGGAAAGTAATATTATTATGTTTTGTTACTGCTACGTATCCCGATAACGTGATGAACAAGCGAGCCCTCACCATCCGCAGAGGCTTCTCAAATAGATGGAATGCTTCGTACGTCGGAGTGCCAACAATGGGCCCCATTATTTCCCCCAACAATAACAATAATTGACCCTTTTGTGGCGGAGCGCTGAGGCAGGCGGGGGAGCATCCCGATACGATATCATGTTTTATTATGGACTTACACAAAGCCTTTGATAGGTCTCCTCTTCTCATACCCCTGAAATATTGCAAACACAATCACTTGTTTTGTTTCCTGTTTTATGCAAAAATAATATTGTGTTCGCGAGCAATAATTGTCCTCAAGCGCTGAATAGACGATACAAATTATTTATCAATGGGAGATGAACGACAATCCATACGGACTTCTGAGATTAATGACTAAATAAGTAGGTATTATTGCATTCTTAAGATGTAGAAGTAAGAATTAAGCAATAAAAGACACTCACGAATTACCTAGAATTAGAAAAAGGTAATAGCGATGCATACACCTATCAACTTTCAACAAATTAACAATATGAAAGTCAGGGCAAGTGAGGGCTTGAAGTGGTTCATTTTCAAGATGTGAAAATAGAACCACGAGTAGTTTGTTTTAAAATGAATCTGGGCTCACTCAAAATGAACACAAAATAAATAGACTTTAGACATCTTTCACGCTAAATAAATATATGATAAAAATTGAATATATTTTGAACTGGGATGTGTTTTGCAGAATTTTTTTACTGGATCTTGGGACGAGAATTTTCAATTTTTCAACCGTAGCACAGCATCATCATGTTGTTGATGATAGGTATTTTATTGCAAATATATGGAAAAAAAAAACAATACAAGTTACTTACTGACGTTGTCTGATTGTCTATGTATATTATGTTTTATTATATCTTCGTTTTATTTTATAAACTAGCTAATACCCGTCTTGCTTTACGTTTTTGATTCCGATTGTCAGGCTTGATCGGTAGGTAATTAGAAAGGTTCTAGTCTAGCTTCCCATTGCTTTGTAGATCTCTATAACTGACATAAGCACAGAAAAAGAAGAATGACACTTTTAATGTTTATTACAATTTTGTATGAAGAACCTAAAAAATAGGGTTTTTTAAATAGCTCTAAATATATTAAAGTTAATGCAGCAAATTGTTTTAAAGAACCTTCTCCGGCATTTTGCACGGCTCTGTGCAGATTCATATCTGACGTAGCATTTGTATTTTGAGCGTGATGCTATGACATACGGTAAAAAGCAAATAAAAAAACATTTCTGAATTATTATGTAGATTTACCACGCAACTTTCTTAATTTTTTCTTTCATAAGAACCTTCTACTGATAAAAGCCAACACGACAAAAAAAGAATTAGTGAAATCGGTTCAGCCGTTTAGGCGTGATGCGATGACATACGGTAAAAAGCGAATAAAAAAACATTTCTAAATTATTATGTAGAAGATGTTTACAATGGATGATTCAATATGTTGACTGAGTTTTATTTATTTATTTTAGCATTTTATTAGTTTTAGCATTTAATTTGACAATTTCCATATATATTTTAGTATTTTTATTTTTTACTTTCATAACACAAAAATTCAATTTTAGATACCTAATCCTTCTGTAATAACCACGAACGGGCACTGCCTTGTGGGATTTCTCGTTTATGCAGTATTTGATATTATTTTAAACTATTATTTGTATATTTTTATTGTTTATATGTTTCAATTGTCTGCGAAATTTTTTTATGCGAGAAATAAAGAAAGATTTTATTTTTATTTTATTTTATATTATTGTATAAAATATATTGAACTGCGACAAAAGAATTCTAAAATCAAAGTATCTACTTATTTGGATATGAGAAATGTCCAATTTCATTGTAGGTTATAATATTTTTCTAGCAGTCTTTTTTATATTTATTTTATTTACAATTGTATGATATAATCCATATAAAATTTTGACAGTTAATGAATTGCCAGAGTAAAAAAAGAAGGAATTTCTCTTTTTTTTTGTGAAATACGACAGCGAGATAATAGGGCGCTATACACAATAAAAATAAATTTGAAATGGAACAGAGTCACATGGTGTAATGGACGACTATTGATTGTTGTAAAGTTGTACCGATGTTTTATAATTCACAGGCTGTGTACGCTTCATCCCCTCTGCAGGGGCGGCAATTCGAAACAAATCGACAGGCTGTTAGGGTGAAATAATAAACATGACATGTGTGAGTCTGGGGGGCTCCTCTCTCAGATCGCTCTCGATGAAATTTCACAAAAAGAATTTTTCACACAAAGAAGAGGCAACAAATTCTAATTGTGAAATCAGGTAATATTTTCAGTACATTAGCATTAGATTAGAGTATTCTCAAGAACGTAAATCATTTTCATGACCGCACCTAGGTTGTACTTCATCTGCAATTTTTGTATGCATAATATGTAAGGATAGGAGCCCTTAACGCGCCCTTAATGTAGATTATTAGTAGAATTAGCACAGCGCCCTTGAAGTGACATCTTTGCCACAAAACGGCGCATTCAAGTATTATCATTTTTACTATCTGAGATATGTTCCTAAATAATAATTGATTTAAAAACACATTTTTACTTCATAAAATACTCCGTGCACTAATAGTTAAACAATATTCTGTGATATTTTGACAGAAATGTGTAAGTAATAATAATTCATTGTGTGAAATTTTCACAACTCCCGTGGCGAACGGATTCTGCGAGTATAATTTGAAAACAAATAAATTGGAAACTCATTTTAGGATTAAATTTTCACAAAAAAAGCATTTTATATTGTGTTTCGCAATATGTGCCATATTGTTCAATGTATGTAACAAATAAAATAAATAACTATGTACGTTGACAGTAATTGCGTTGATTTCAAAGATTTGCATTTTTTTTAAAAGAGAAAATAAAATATAGGTAAGCTAAGTGCTTTTTTTTTAAGTGTCAGTTTAGTCAGCGGATCTGATTGCCCGAGGAATTTTTGGTAGAAATTGACATAGAAAAACTCTGAATGGACCGGGAATAGAATCCGGAACCTCTTGATGAGAAACCAGAGGACCACTAGGCTATCACTAAAAGCGTGGGAAGGCGTGCTCGACTTATATAATGTCTTATATAATGACTGTATTAAAAAAAATATCTTTTTACCTACCTATTTAGAGACAAATATTGTTATTTTGATTGAAACTATACAATATTAAACTTGGTTAAAATAAAGCAGCATCTCACCAATTATCTGTGTATTATTATGTGAAGTAAATACTTTGTGACCATTTTTACGAAATCGCGTGGACGAAGCAGTATGAAATTTCGCATAGTTTATATATTATAGAAGAGTGGCGAATGCTAATATTTTTTTAAAATTTTATAATATAAATGAAAGTCGGGTTAGTGCGAACACTTACAACTCGAGATCGGCTGAACAGATTCTTTCGATGTTTGATTCATTGGATTCTTCTTCGCTCCGGATAACAGAATAACTAATAAAAGGTTGAAAAATGGGTAAAAAATATTATAAAATATAATATTGAATTTACTATGGAACGCCATAACAACAAAATTATTGTTTACTCCACATTATCCTAGTTCCCTCTCATTCTCGCAAACGTAATTGCCGCTCTTACCGACCTCGGTAGCCTAGTGGCAAAGGCTCCGACTTCAGATCAAGAGGTCCCGGGTTCGATTCCCGGTCGGGTCAGAAATTTTCAATGTGTTTTTTCACTTGAAATTTCTACTCGGGGTTGGAATCCTGTCTCAGATTGGACGGGACCGGTTGACTGGTAGACAATGCTTCAAGCATTAAGTTCCGCCGGCTATACTGACACCTATGTATAGAAGAGTGTTATTTATTTATTTATTATTTATTAATTGCCGCTCTTACAGTAGCCCATCCCACTTACTCCAATTTTCATAAAAGTCAACAAAATTATCGGACTTTCATAATAATGTGCACACGCAGCATAGGCAAGGTAGAATGTCTGCGCGCGCATATTATATTCACGCGTTGTTCCCGCCTGAGCTTTTAATACGAATGAAATATGGATATTTTAGAAATATTTTATTACTTAATCAAATTAATTATGTTATTTTTTTCTGGGAGCTGCACATTATGCACATATGAACGGGCCGCCTCGGGTTAGAACCACAGGACAACGTCTGTAGGGAAAGCTAGTTATGCATAAAATATACATTTAATCAATAAAAAAGCATTACATTTAATCAATACTAACCTGTAATGTTATGTATTAGATACTCACACATTTCGATGTATTTGACATTGACGCCTAAATTCTTTTGTTTATTTGTGATATTTATATTTCTTTAATAATAATGGAAAAGCTTTGTACATAATATTTCAAATTTGACGTAAGTACACTTGTGAAATAGCGCTCGCTCAGTCATTGACAATGAACCTCAATAATGTTCAAGCTTATAATTTAAATTTGTTATGGTCGAATTTCGAGCACTGGTCGGCCACTAGTAATAATTATTACAGCAGATGCAAAACGTACATCGAATACATCACGTTCCTGGGGGATTATCCCACCACATCTCCATAATACAAACATGGATTATTTGGATTCAGCCACATTCAGATGCTGCTAGAATTAGAGGACTGCAATCTCACGTCACACAGACATCACTGAGACATACCAGCATAGTTTATATAACTAACCGGAGAATTAGTAAACATTAATATCCATGATTACTCTAGTTCTAGTAATTATACGAATTGAGAAGTTTGTGCAAAGTGATAATGTTGGTGACTACAAATGTGAAATTCGTAATCTTAAATATAGTTGTAAACCTGTATAAAAGAGTGACGATAAAAAAAGGTGAGCAGCACTAAGCATACAGTTTGTATCAATGTAAATATCTTGTAAACAAGATAAGAAATTATCTTGTAACACAGAGATTTTATTTATTTTCCATTGGAGCGACGAAACAGTGATTGTTTAAGGAAAAATTACATAGGTATGTAAGTATGTATGTAAATGACAAAGGTAAGAGAAAAGAATTGTTGGAGGGGAAATGAAGAGACTATGGTATGTGCAATTCAATCAATCCTCTCTCCCTTTATGATCCCAATAAGGATCACAGAAAGGCAACAAGATCTTTTCATTCTTGATTAGTGTCCGTATCCACTAAAGTTCTCAAATTCTACACATCTTTTGGCATTCCAAAAGTTTTAGCAAGGAGAATAATCTGCAATAACTGTTCGCAAACAAAGACGATAGTGAATTTTTTTTTTGAGAAAAACTGTAAGGGTGTAGGTATTTTGTTTGATTTATATAGATCCTTCGGCAATTTTCCAGGGCTTACATGTTAGTAAGTTTTGACTTAGCCCTTGGTCAAAACTTACAAATGCCAATTTACATTCTTAAACCACAGTTTCTGGCTAAGTGACTTTTTTACATTTAGGTGGTAAAATTGTCAATCACCGAAATTCCCATTACACCCAAATATTTTTGAATAATAATAATAATATAAAGCACCTGATATAATTGATAAATGTCGTGCATGTGGCCAAACAGGAGAAACACTCAGACATATTTTGTCTGGGTGTTCTCTCCTGTGTGGTTCTGAGTATCTGCACAGACATAACGATGTGGCTAAAATAGTTCATCAAAAACTTGCCTTGAAATATGGTTTGCTCGATCTTGAAGTACCTTATTATAGGTACACCCCAATTTCGGTAATGCAAAACAGTAATACAAAGTTGTATTGGGATATACCAATACAAACTGACCGAACGATTAACGCAAATCGTCCGGACATTGTATTGGTTGATCGTATAGGAACGGGATAACGTATCTCGTGGATATCACTATACCGTATGACGAAAATTTGAAAAAAGCCGAGCAAGATAAGATAATTAAATATCTTGATCTTGCTCACGAAATCAAGGATATGTGGCATACACCAACCACGCACATAATACCTATAGTGATATCGACGAATGGAGTTATTCCTAAGTCTCTTAAAGACAATCTAGGGAAACTTGGCATCTGTTGTGGTCTCAGATATGCCATCCAAAAGGCAGTTCTGTTGTCCTCATGTAGGATGTTAAGAAGGTTCCTTTCTCTGTAGTTCGAAGATCTCTCATGATTACATTACATCGTGATGTATCATGAGAGATAATACCGATATTTTTATATTTAGTATATAGCATTGTATTTAATTTTAATTTATTTTTATTAATTTTTTTTTACAATGATGTATACTTCATATGATATATTGTGATTTAATGAATAAATGATTTGAAATAATAATAATAACATGACAATTTATATAGCGCCGTTTAGTGCATTGCACTTCAAGGGCACTGTACATACAATATTTAATATCACCCAGTAGGCTCGTCAAAGAATTTTAAAATTATAGTCAATAATCCCTTTACCAGTTCGTCAACAAAAAATAAAATTAATAAAAACATGCATCACAGTTGTGCTCATAGATAACTGTCCCGTTCCTATGTCGATGTCTGACCAGACCCGTAGTATTGAGCAAACAGATGAGTCTTTAGGCCCCCCCTGAACGCCTCCAAACTCTGCACTTGTCGGATAGCTAGGGGTAGAGCATTCCAGAGGCTAGGTCCAGCCACACAAAAGGCACGATCACCATAGCGTGTCAGTTCCAAGCTCCAATTCATGAGGAAGACTCCCAGCAGACCTCAGTGTCAATCGTCTTGAGGTGATAGCTCTGGGATTGCACATTTCATTTATGTACTTAGGTGCATCCCCACATATGGCCCTGTACACCATTACACAGACCTTGAATTGTATTCTGGCAACAATTGGTAACCAGTGAAGATCCTTGAGCAATGGTGTTATTCGACAGTACTTATCTTGACACATGATTAATCTAGCAGAGGCGTTCAAAAGTGACTGCAAGCGACCCAACTGCACACCCGGAAGGCCACAATATATTGCATTACAGTAGTCTATCTTTGAAATGACGAATGAATTCACAAGTGTTTTGAAATTTGGAAAATCATGAAACCACCGACTCGAACTAGCTGATCCGAGCTGAGACGCTAGTCACTTTAACTGAAAATTGATAATTCCTAGGATTTTCGGTATTTAATTTTCTAAATTTTAAATCAATTAAAATGAAATTGATGAAGGTTTAATTGCCAAAAGAGTTAGCCACAAATAAAACGGACTCTCAGGAAGCCCGCTTAAACGATGAACTGACAGCTGACAGTTTTTCTTTCAAACCCCAAAAGTTGTCAGGAAGGGATGAATGGATCAGTTTACTCGTAGGTCTAATAAAAGCTGTATATTTTTTAATTAAAACTAACGAATGTATTGTAAATAATTCGGTTTGGTAATCGAGTATATGTATTCATTTCCATAATGTGTAATTATTATTCAAAATCTGATCCGGGTGTTTTGTTTGAATTGGACGCGCGACATATGTAATGACAAAGCGTGACCGAAAGTAATAATGAATTGTTTGCCAGCACTGCCAACTGACTGATTGCGAACAAACAGAGATAAATTCATCAAAACATGTACAACAAAACGACTCATTATTGCATTAATTATCTTCAATAATATATTTATAACTAATTGGTTAATGTGTGGAAATTATTTATGCACGATGGTTATATTTTGTATAGTTATATTAAATGGCGCAAAGAGAATTTGATGTTATTTAATAAGTAGCTTTCCTGCTTCCCTAGCGTCCATAAGTCCTGTGGTTCTAGCCCGAATTGGCCCGTTAATATGTAGGTACATAATGTGCACTGCGCCCCCATAAAACAATTTATAATTAATTCGATTGATTAGCTTAAGCTAATAAAATAATAACATTAAAATATTTCTGAAACATCCATATTTTATTCGTATTCAAAGCTCAGGCGGAAGCAACGTGATAATAATGCGCTCGCTCACACACCCTACCTCGCCTATGAAGTAGGTACCGAAAGAATGTGCCCGATAGGCGATAATTTTGTTGACTTTGTATGAAAATTTTCTAAAGCGCTCGAAACGGTGCGGGATGGGCTTAAGTAAGAGCGGCAATCACGTATGCGAGAATGAGAGGGAACTACCTGCGATGACGTTGGCGCGTCGCAGGTAACTGTTCCATACTAACTTAAATATTATTTTACATAATTTCTTATCCATTCAACTTTTCATAAGTTATTCTGTTATCCGGAGCGGAGAAGAATCCAATAAATCAAACATCAGAAGAACCTGTTGAGCCGATCTCGAGTTATATAAGTGTTCGCACTAACCCGACTTTAATTTATATTAGAGATTATTTGAAGATTAAAACTTATAACGAGAGTTTGCAAAACGCTGCCCATGCCAGTCCTTGCCTTTTTTCTTTTCGAACTCGCTACTATTTAATTAAAGTTCATTCTACAATACAACTTAATTTTCAGTTTCGTATGTTAAAGAATCGCATTCGAAAGTATAATCGGTTAAGAAAAAGTGCCGAAAAAACGGATTATTTGAGAGAGTGGGCCCTTAATTTTCAAATATTTGACTAGTGATGATACAAAAGCTATTACATGAAACGCATAGACAAGAAAAACACCAGTAAAGTATACACGTAAACATTTATATCAAGTAGGAGAGAAGTAAAAGACAAACAGGCTAAGGATAAGGGACAGGAATAATAAGGATGAATATGAAACTAGAAAGAGGAAACAGTAAGTTATTTTCTCATATTTTACCTGAACACTGTCAAGGATGATTGTTTGTTTTGAGTTTATAGATTGATGCAAACATTCTTTTATGGCATAATAATTATTAGTTCCACTTCTGGACATCCTAAATGTGGTTTGAGAGCGTTAAGGTCTCACAGGAAAGACACGTCTATCCAAGAAGATCGTATATATTCCTATTTCAATGAGTCTTCCTTTTGTTTATTGCGAAAGGTATATGAAGTGTTAATTTGTGTCCTTTTTGGCCTCTAAAGTCACAAACAAACAGGCCAACTGTAATCAAGTCTTTAGCGTTTTCACATAAGCTTGATGGCGTATCACAGCAACTAATTGCATTCGTTTGAAGGATAGCAGTTTGGCCCATTTTCTACTCGATCTGGTGTGTGACGCTCGGCCCATATCACCGCCATTCTGTTCTGCTTAATCCGGCTGTAATCGGCTCTCATCACACTGAACGGACATTCCATTATTGTCGAAACATTATCAGACGGTCCGTACGTGTATTGATTGGGGCAAGGTGTCCAGGAATATCTTGCCGCACAGGGTATTGAAGGTGTTGGGTTTATTTTTTTAAGACAGAATGATCCTTCCGCAGAAATTCCAAATGTTTTTAGGGTGACTCCAGGTTCATTTGGTAAAAAAATATCAATTGAAATGGCAAAATAAAAATCCAGTAAGTAAAACGTATATAAACTTGAATAAAAAAACTTAACCTTCTACAAGATTGTCCACCTTTGTGTTTAAGTGATGGCAACCTTTCATCATAATCATCATCTTCAGCGTTACAATCCGTGGTGGGTCTTAGCTGCTTCCATGGCAACCTTTGTTTGTGTTCAATTAACTAATCACACAAATTTAACCATTGAAACAGCAATAGAAGACGTCTTTAAAGCTGTAGGAATTCGTCTGAATTTGGAAAAAATCTTTTCAACAATAAAAATAAATAGTCCTGTGGGAGAAGCTAGAAAAGATAGAAAGGAGTGGAGATCCGTTCTCTCTGCCTACCTCTTATGGGACTCGGCATGATGAGTAAAAAAATGGAATAAGAATAAGTCAGTAAGTAAAGATCTCAGTTTTTAAAGATTCTTGATGAAAGAAACTGTGATCGATAGTAAAAAAAAAACTGGTGCAAAACTAAACTACTTGTAGATGAGGAGAGATTCCTCGAGCCAGCCAATACCAGCCGGAGTTCATATTATTGGCAAACAAGAGGCGCTGATAGACTCCTATTCAAATAGCGATACATTGCTTATTGGGGCGAGCTTAAGTAGTATTCCCAGCTGCTCATTTGAGGCAAACTGCAATGTGCATACCACTTTGAAATGCGGTGGTGGATAATCCTTTGTAACATCCAGCCAGTTCTGGGTTAACGCGATGAAATTTACGGGAATAAATTTTATGAAAAGGTACTTTGTTATGTTGAAAATTCCGTATAATTAAAGGTTATATAAATGTATACAGCATGATTGTATTTAGTTTATGCTATGGTTCTTCGAGCCGGATAACGCAAGGTGTGATGCAATCATTGGTTTAATGATTGCATCATTACATCAATTGGTGTTTAACTAAGGGAATTTTGACAATTTTGAATCACTTATTAGGTCAACTACTAGCTGACCCGCCCATCGAACTTCGTCCCAACTCAGAATAAAAAATAATTCTGACTTATTACAGTTTATGACATAAAAACTGTATTTAATTTAGCTAAAGAAAAAATAACAACTAATGAATTCATTACTGTTCGATTTTTAAATGGAACAAACTACTACGGGCATACGACCGTCTTCTACTGTTATTTCGAAGGCTGGCTTAGTGTGATCACTTTACGTTAACAACGTTCGCCATTAGGTGGTAATGTTTATCTCCGAAACTCCTAATCATGAGAATTTTCAACATGTTCAACATGTCAAAAAATTCCATGTATGCAACAAGAAGAAATTTAATAATAAATGAAATATAGAGATAAAAGTTGGAAATTATTGAGAACAAGAGAGCAACCAAATTTAAAGACTGCGACTGCTGTCATGTATTTGGCGCCGGGATATAACTATATCCATTTTTGTTGCTGTCTTATCTTTTTTGCCTATTGGCTTTGTTGGTGCACAACGTTCTAATTATGTCTAGATGCTTGTGACTTTTTTTCATGACTAGATCTTAAAGAAAAAATAACAACTCCTACTGATAATTTATTGCATTATGTGATGTGATCATCATCCTATATTGCGCGTGAAGTGAATTAAGATCCCGTCGACATTTCGGCAGGTCATAAGTTTGTAATAAAAATAATTCCCCTATAATTGTATTACATTTAAATAAAATCCAAGAGGTGGCGGTTTAGTAGGAAATAAGTCACATATGAAATAAGTTTCGGGTATATTTGCACGAGACTCCAATAAACTAAATTTTATCGAATTATTTTGGTAAGATGTAATCCACCGTGATTGTGTACTGTTTACTTTGCATCTACGGCTATGCAACGGCAACGCTTTTCTAGGAAATCAAAGCTTTTGTGTGATCGCTTTTCCAGAAAATATCTCAGAGTGACAGTGTACATACGTAGGTATATGAAAACAAAACGAACTTTTTCGCATTGAACATCGACCGTTGCATACTTTCACGAGGATTCCTAAAATTTTCGTAATACATAGACACAATTTAGGAGCAGATGTCGTTTCTTTACTTAGGTAGTACATAAAATTCAATGATCAATAGATACATTTAAACACGTATTTGACAACGATAGATCTGTCACTTCAACATTTTTGAATGCTTAGAAAGACTAAACTAAATTTCAAAAAACATCTAAAGAATGTGTTTTTATTTTTCAAAAACATCAGTTTGCAGCTATCTCTACTTAAAGAACAAATAATCACTGCGAGCATATCATGTCATAAAGTTGATTGCGGATTGGAATCAAATAAAAATAATTTACGTGGCGTTAATTGATTTTTCACAGATAATATATAAACATTCAGTCAAGTGTCAATTAATAAAAGGGTACGATAAAAAATGGAATAACTCGTTAAGGATTGAGTTACTAGGTAGGTAGGTGTAGAGAACATTTTCCCGTTAAGTGAGTTTCACAAAATTCAATCGGTTTGTTTGAGCGGTTTGATTAATATAAAACGCCCACGATACGGGAAATATTTGCACACCCCCCTCACACATATACGAAGACTGATAGAAAAGTAATGAGACTGGCAACACAGCCCTGCGCCACCGTCGCCTTGGATCTCCTCCTAATGCTGGACTTCCTGAAGCGTCTGGGATTAGTGGGGAAGCTCTAATTGGGTAACACCATGAGCAAGTAGGGGAAGCACAATAGACCACTACAGGTCGGAGCGCAAAACATCCCCTGAAGAAAAAAAAAACAGCCCTGCGCCAGGTGTCCTTAACACGGGATGTGATTTTGCTCACTACTAGAGTTTTGTGAGTGCGAAATTAGTGAAGTTGTGCTTTGCTTCACGCAGAATGAAACATTGGAATTAGAAACGACTTGAGTAATTAAATTTTGTGTATAACTAGAAGATTTCACAGGTGTGACGTCGTTTGGAAAGCTTAAAAAGCCTATAGGGAACATTTCTCACACCGAGCAAGAGTTTGTTGCTTGCGCAAACCATATTTGAATTTCAGAGAACACGTTTTAAAGTGACTTACCGTGTGTCCTAACTGGAAAACTTCATATACTCAAACGCAGATGGGTCGTTCAATTTGAGAGCAATGTATGATCGCACGATCTCTTTTCAGTTAGAACAGCAGCCCGATTCACGGAAAAGTTTAAGTCTAAGTTTAGTTCGAAGTTCGAACGAAGTTCGATTCAAACCCTCCGTGAATAGGTACATAGACTGTAGATAGTCGCCGCCTACAATTATTATTACCAGCAGCCCTATTCACGGAAAAGTTTGAATCGAACTTCGTTCGAACTTCGAACTAGACTTAGACTTAAACTTTTCCGTGAATCGGGCTGCAGAGCCTAACTAATCTTTCTCGTATGTTAATAACGCGAGTACGAATACTAACTTTGTCATTCCACTTTATTTATTAATATACAAAAATATGTCAGGTCTTCTCAGACCATCTTCAGTAACTATACTAGCATAGAAAAGAAAACGTTTTGACATATTTTTTGTTTATTAAATACAGTAGTGGAATTACAAAGTTAGTATTCGTATTTCTCCAGTTTTTTTAAAATGGCTTTCCACAACGTGGATTACGATTAAAAGTTTTAAATATTGAGATAAATCATAACCTTTATGAAAAATACCCTCAAAATATATAATTTAGGGATTTAAATAAACTTCCAAAAGACTTTCAGCTCTGTTAGCAAATGTTCGGAGTCCCGTCTTGGCTTTAATAATGCGAGTAAAAAGGAATCTCCAAATCGTCCTGTAATACTCGGGTGTGGAGGGTCTTATTCAATGTCACCAAATGTAGGAACACAACACTTTAAAGGGGTATCATTGGTTTTGGACAAAAATAAAAACATTCGTAAATTAAAACGAATCTCATTACTTTTCTGGCACACCTCGAACATATTATGTATCCGTCTACATTTTGGAACTCTCAACATATCTTGCAGAATCTGCATGTATACATACATCTGATGTAGATACATAGAATATGCATACATCTGATGTAGATACATAGAATATGCATACATCTGATGTAGATACATAGAATATGCATACATCTGATGTAGATACATAGAATATGCATACATCTGATGTAGATACATAAAATATGCATACATCTGATGTAGATACATAAAATATGCATACATCTGACGTAGATACATAGAATAATATGCATAACTGAAAAATAAATGAAGTAGACTGATGCTTATTAATTTGGCGTCCTTCTGTGATGGAATAATTCTAACGAATTTAATACCTATTTTTGGTTCTCAACAAGATACTTTAAGTTTATTTAATGACTGGTATTCTCAAATTCACGTTCCAACTCAACGCAAGAAGCTCTTGCTTGGAACTTAATCGGTTGCCAGTATAGTTACAGTCGGAATCACATAACAGTCGGAAATTTGGAGGAATAACAAATTTGTGGAGTAATTATTGTGATACGATTCTGATAATACTGTTACTTATAAAGTGAGTACAATAAATTATACTCTGATTCATGACTCATTCTGTACCTACTTTCTATACCTTCCCATAATAATTCTGTAAAATTTGGGTTTAATGGAGGCTATTCATCCAACAACGTATACAGTAATGTAATACGATTCACACGTGACTTATTTCCTACTACACCGCCATCTCTTTGAATTTTTTTCAAGTTATGCAACTATAGAGAAATTGTTTTTATTACAAACTTATGGCCCGTCGAACTTCATCCCGCATCCGAATCAACAATATTTATTACACAATACAATATATTATTATAAGATAAATTTAATTCAGTTTTTACATATGTCATAAACTGTAGATATTTTATTCATGTAATAAGTCAAAAATTATTATTTTTTTATTCTGGGTTAGGTTTTTTTTTTGAAGATTGACGGTCGGGTCAGCTAGAGTCACTGTAACTCACTCATTCTTTCAGTTCTTCAACTCTAGGAAAAAATTAAAACCTTGGCTTTCATTTATTCACTATACCATTCTCATAAACCAGAGACTTCATAATATATTCACATTTATTTATCTTTTAGCTGTGAGGAGAAAAGATGCTTGTATACACAATAAATTTGAGTTGGTTGGTAGTCCAATGGTATCAATCGGCGGCTTTCGTACGAATACAGCGTGTTGGAGACCGTGGGTTCGAAGTTCGAGTCCCCGCGGTGCCGACAATTTCCGCTTCCACGACACAAGCCTTTGCTTGTCAAAAATGTGTGATGCGTTCACTTCGAGTGAGCATAGATTCATTAAAAAAAAATCAATACTAGAGGTTACCCGCCATAATTTAACGGACTTATTTTCGATTTGACGCATAAATGATGGCTGTAGGTACCAAAAGACCTTTGTTTAGAGAATTCTTAATCCAATTTTCATGTACTTTTTCATTTCATAGGCGCGTAACTTTATATAGGTCGCTCTGTTATAGCATTCTCTCGTTGCCAGGGTGGTTGTCGGCTACATTATTGACATCTAACTGCTGCGGCCAAAAACTACAAAAGAACTCACACACCACCGCATAAATATGTACACGTGTGGCTCGCGGGGAATCGTTGGGTAGGCAGCGTTTGTCGTTCACTAGTATCCTGCGCCCCCGTAGACAAATTTAAATTGGCGTTCGACTACAAACGAAGATTTCGCCAATGTATAGTGCAAAAAAAATTAACTGTCCACTGGAACATATTATAAACAATTATTTAAACCAAACAATCACACTTATATAAAATTATAAAAAGTGGACGGTTAATTTTCTTCTTACTCTACATTGTCGAAGAATTCGTTTGTAGTCGATCGCCAATTTGAATTTGTCTAGGCCTACTGGGATTTGTTTAAATATAATATAGATTATATTGTATAGTCGTACGTAGAAGTGGGTTCGAGTGTGATTTGACGTGTCTCGAACGAATATGAGATGGAATAAAGTACCTACTCGTAAGACTAAGGTACACAGTTCCGCTGAATAGATCACCTGTGTTCTCCAGTGAGGCGTGTAATGTGGGCCCAGCCAAAGCAGACGGAAGTTTCACACTATGCCTACTTAAAAAAAAGAATCGATTGTTTTCTGACAAAAAAAAATTAGCACACAACGTTCTCAGTTTGTCTAGATTCTTGTGTGAGCTCATTTCAAAAAAAAAATATAGATGTTCATTATGTTTTTCTAGTTAAGTATTTTTGTTAAGCTAACTTTTTGTTTCGATTAATTATACTTTTTTATAATAAAGCTTTAAGTAGTAGCCTACTGTGAAAAAGTCAAAGAGTGTATTTGTGTTCACTTTGAGTGAGCAAAGATTCATATTTATAAAAAAGTAAGTGACTGTTATTAAAAATTTGACGGAGAGTCATTCCGACTAAATGTGCATTTATACCAAACGAACAAAGACCCAAAGCTTGAAAATAGAGTAAATTTACATAAGCGTTGATACCAAGGAAATAATAACCAGAATGAATTATTGTCATCGGCATCGGCTACTAATAAGTTGTTGTTTCCATGGTGTCCAGTATCAACCATTAGGAAAATATACTCTACTAGTTTTCCCGACAGACGTTGTCCTGTGTTCCAAACTATGAATATTGAATTCGAATTTGTATTCCTTGTTCAATTCATAGGTAGGTGGGTGCCTACCGAATTAGATAAATGTAATATGTACCTATTTAATTATTAGTTCTAAATTTGAATTTATTTTCCATTTTAAGTTTCATTTATTTTATTCTAGAGATTGTATTATTCGCTCTTCATAGTTGATGAAGTTTTGTTGTATTATTTAAAAAGTAATAAAAATATTTATATATCCGACACGATATTTGTTCTCACATTTATTATTTAACATTTGGTCCTTCGAGCCGGATAGTTATTCTTTATAGTGAGGCGTGTCGGGTAAAGTGTTATAAGTGAATTATGGAAGCAAAGAAATTGCTCAAAGTTAGAAGTTACATAAAAGGACGTCTGACGCATTTGCAGAAGAGTTTCGAAGAACAAAATGATAATTTTAATCATCAAATATTGAATAATCGCGCTGAAGAGCTATTCAAGAAGTTGCAGGACGTCAATATTGAGTTGGAAGATGGCGAAGAACACACAGAAGAAGGGATCCTTTTGGAAGAGGGATTCATAACATTAATAAGCAGTATTAGGAACAAAATTGAAGAGTTAAAAAATTTGAAAACCAGTACCAACACAGATGGACAACATTGCATGCTGCCCAAGATAAAACTCCCAACATTCAGTGGTGCATACAGTGATTGGCAGCCGTTCAAGGACTTATATGTATCTATGATTCATTCAAATTTCCAATTAAAAGATGTGGAGAAGTTATATTATTTGAAGACTTGTTTGAGTGGGGAATCTGCGGCAGTCATATCATCGTTGGAAATAACTGAGAAAAATTACAGTGCTGCGTGGGATGCCCTGCTGAAGAGATACGACAATAAAATTTTGATCGCACATCATTACCTGCAGAAATTAATGGATTTAGAAAAAGTTTCAAAAACATACGGACTGAGAAGCCTCTTATCAGATTTTCATTTAAATTATAATGCACTGTTGTCGCTGAATGTTGGCAATATGGCCGATTTACTGTTAATTAACATGTTGTCATCTAGGTTAGATTTTCTTTCTTTTAGAGACTTTTTGTTTCAACGTTCAACAGCAGATTTTCCCACTCTGAATGAATTTATCAGCTTTGTAACTCAGAGATGTCAGGCGCTGGAGGTAATATCTCTTGATGATCACAAATCTTTGACACACAAAAGTACCTCCAATGTGGCTGTGAGCCCTGGTAAGAGTGATAGAGTCTTCAATAAAGGTAAGAAATGTTTATATTGTTATAAGAATAATCATTATATTTCTAGCTGCTTTAGTTTTAAAAAATGCCAACCAGATGAAAGGCGTAGATCTGTAGAGAAATTGAAATTGTGTTTCTTGTGTTTGTCCTCCAATCACCGAGTGTCCGAATGCAGGCGAACGGATTTAGTATGCATTATTTGTCAGAAAAAACACAATTCGTTATTACATTTTGATGTTTCTAATGAATCAGTAGAAAAAAGGGACAATGAAGGGTCGAAGGTTTCTGTAAGTCCAGAACCTTCGGTCTCATTATCCGTTAAAAATAATGATGATATGTTGTGTCATGTGTCATTACTACCTACTGCATTGGGATATGTAGTTGATGGAAAAGGATCAACCCATCAGTGCAGAATACTAATGGATATTGGAAGTCAAAAAAATTATGTGACTCAGCAGTTTGTCAATCGATTGGAAGGCTGTAAGTCCAGTCCTGTCCATTTTTCGGTTGAAGGGGTTGGAGGTCACTCAACCTCTGTTTCTCATAAAATTAATTTTATGATAAGGTCTAGAATTTCCGATTTTAAATTGAATTCAGATTTTGGTGTGTTAAATACAATAACAGATTGTCTTCCCACTAACAGCTTTTCTAAGAGGCTAGTAAGATGGCCGTCTCATGTGAAACTGGCTGATCCCAATTTTAATATATCCAGTAAAATTGATATAATTATGGGTGCCAATGAATTTTTTGTTTGTCTGAAGTCAGGAAAAATTGATTTGGGTCTTGGATTGCCAGGTTTACTAAATACAGAGTTTGGTTGGATAATGTGTGGAGATTTATCTTTGTCTGATCGACTTTCCTCACTGAGAAAGTCTGTATGCAATTTAGCAGTGTTGCACTCCGACATCACTCGTTTTTGGGAATTAGAAAATATTCCTAATAAAAATGTATTTTCATTGCAGGAAAAAGAATGTGAACAATCATATGTCAACTCTGTCACGAGAGATTCTTCTGGCAGATATCACGTTGACCTTCCAGTAAGAAATGAGTTGCTGTCAGAATTAGGTGATTCCTACAATATTGCTCATCGTCGTTTTTTATTATTGGAAAGGAGGTTAGTGGCAGATTCTAACTTTTATAAAGCTTATCGGTCATTTATTTATGAGTTTATTGAATTAGGACACGCTCACTTGGTAGAAAGTTTTCCTCACCAAAACAATAATGTTGAATTTTATATGCCTCATCATGCCGTGGTGAAGGAACACTCTACGACAACGAAATTGAGGGTTGTTTTTGATGCATCGGCTGTTTCGTCATCAGGCCTGAGTCTCAATGATGTACTTATGGTTGGTCCGTCTGTACAGCCAGACTTATTTACAGTTTTATTGAGATTTCGCATGTATGTACATGCCTTTGTGTGTGACATCACCAAGATGTATAGACAGGTTGGTATCAGAGACGAATTTCAATCGTTGCAGCGTATTTTGTGGAGAGATAGTCCTCATCATCCAATGCGGTGTCTACAGCTGTCACGTGTGACTTATGGCACTGCTCCAGCCAGTTTTTTGGCAACAAGAACGTTGCTTCAATTGGTTGAAGATGAAGGGATTGCTTTTCCTTTGGGATCTCAGATTTTGATTAAAAATACATATGTCGATGATGTTTTGGTGAGCTTTGAAAATGAAAATGTCATGATTGACAGTGTCAATCAACTGCAAAATTTGTTAACTCTGGGTAAGTTTGAATTACATAAATGGTATTCGAACAGTCCTATTGTACTGAATAATATTCCAGTAGAAAAACGGGAGAAACGTACATTTTCATTTCATAATTTGGAAAATTCTTCGGTCAAAACTTTGGGTTTGAAGTGGGAACCTGATTCTGATGAATTTCAAGTTGTCCTGCCTGATAATTTATTGAGCAAGGAGCCAACAAAAAGAAATGTTCTTTCGGATATTGCTAGAATTTTTGATCCTCTTGGTTTTTTATCTCCTGTTACAACATTTGCCAAGTTGATAATGCAGCAAATATGGAAAGAGAATGTTAATTGGGATGATAAAATTCCTGATTCTATATTATCTGTCTGGCAGTCATTTTGTAAAGATTTGCAGTGTTTGAATTTTATTTCAGTACCTCGTCTGATTTTTCCTAAGGATCTTGTGAATATTGAGCTTCATGGTTTTGCAGACAGTTCTACAAAGGCTTATGGAGGAGCTATATATGCACGTTGTCAATCGTCATTTAATTGTTATACAGTCCACTTGATTTGTGCAAGATCCCGTGTAGCTCCTTTGAAACCAGTCACACTTCCACGATTAGAACTTTTAGCTGCCTTTCTCGTCGCTAGATTAATGGAAAATGTCAGCAAGGTATTGAATGTTGATATAAATAATTGTTTTTATTGGACGGATTCTATGATTACATTGTGTTGGATTAAAGGAGACCCTTCAAAATGGACCACTTTTGTTGCTAATAGAGTGGTGGAAATACAGGATATTTCTCCCATAAAGAATTGGAATCATGTCAAATCGCAGGAGAATCCAGCTGACGTCGTATCAAGGGGTTTGATGCCGCAAAGTTTGGCTGAATGCAAATTGTGGTTCGGTGGGCCCACATGGTTATCAAAAGAGGCTCATTGGAATATTCCTTTGGAGGTCGATGAATTATCTGTTCCAGAAACGAGATGTGTAACTCTTAATCTTATTGAGGAACCTAATGATAGTTTTACCAGTTTATTTGAAAAATTTTCATCATGGAGCAAATTGTTAAGGGTTGTGGCTTACATGTTACGCTTCATAAATAATTCTAAGAAAAATTCTAAACTTTTTGGACCCCTTAAAGTTATAGAATTAAATTCAGCTTTAGTATTTATAATAAGGTGCACACAAAAACGTTATTTCAGAAAGGAAATTGACATGTTGTCAAATAGCAATAAGGTTGTCGATCCAATTAGATATTCTTGCAAGCAGATGAAATTTCTCAATTTATTTTTAGACTCGGAAGGTTGTATAAGAGTAGGTGGTCGTTTACGTTTTTCTGAATCATCCTACAGTCAAAAATTTCCTTTATTGTTGCCATCGCATTGTCACATTACAGATCTATTGATTGTTTATGAACACCAAAGGTTATTGCATGCTGGCACACAAACAACACTCTCAGCTTTGCGTGCATATGTGTGGCCAATAAATGGAAGGAGCAGAGTTCGTAATTTAATATATAAATGTGTGAAATGTTTCAGGTATAAGGGAGCAGTAGCCACACAGTTAATGGCAGATCTGCCTAAATATAGAGTGACACCATGTAGACCATTTTTGATTACAGGCATCGATTTTACAGGTGCAATAAACATTAAGGTTTCTAGATTGAGGAAGGCTCTCATAGTAAAAGCATATGTTTGCCTTTTTGTATGTATGAATACCAAGGCTATTCATGTAGAATTAGTTACCGATATGACAACCAATGAATTTTTAAATGCTTTGCGTAGATTTATTGGTCGACGAGGAAGGCCATTGCAAATATTCAGCGACAATGGTGCAACCTTTCATGGCGCGAACCATGAATTGAATAGACTTTATTTAATGTTTAAGAACGATGTTAATGATATTTTTGATTTTGTGTCTGGTGAGGGAATCGAATGGAATTTTATAGTTCCATTGAGCCTTCACTGGGGAGGAATTTGGGAAGCGAGTGTGAAACTTGTCAAACATCATCTAAAACGAGTCCTCGGAAATGAGGTATTATCATATGAGCACTTGAATACTTTGTTAATTCAAATTGAAGCTATTGTAAATAGTCGTCCTTTGGTTGGTTTAAAAGACGATGTTACGGATGAATTATGCTTAACACCAGCCCATTTCTTGATAGGACAAAGTCTTACAGCACTTCCAGAGGGTGATTTATCCAATATTCCTGACTGTAAATTATCATTGTATCAACAGATTTCAAAAATGAGGAATTTATTCTGGAAGAGGTGGAAGACTGACTATCTAAATTCATTACAAATGAGATATAAATGGTTTAAAGAAAAGCCTGATTTGATGCTGAATTTGGTTGTTTTGTTGAAGGAGGAATCACCGCCTCATTCTTGGCCCTTGGGGAGAATTATGGAATTGTTTCCTGGTAAAGATGGTCGTGTAAGGGCTGTTTCTGTCAAAACAAAGACAGGCATTTATACAAGATCCATAACAAAGGTGATTCCATTGCCCTTTGATTGATTTAATTCAGCATTGAATCGTTAATTATTCAATAATATGTTTCTATTAATAAGATTTTTTTTTTTGATTTGTTAAAACTATTGGAGATTGTTTACTTGTATTTAGAATTTCTATGTTGACATTGTTATGTCAACGGGGGGGTGTATGTTCAATTCATAGGTAGGTGGGTGCCTACCGAATTAGATAAATGTAATATGTACCTATTTAATTATTAGTTCTAAATTTGAATTTATTTTCCATTTTAAGTTTCATTTATTTTATTCTAGAGATTGTATTATTCGCTCTTCATAGTTGATGAAGTTTTGTTGTATTATTTAAAAAGTAATAAAAATATTTATATATCCGACACGATATTTGTTCTCACATTTATTATTTAACATTCCTAACTATGCATATGAATTAATTATCATTTGACCAATGTAATTCCGACCGATGTGTCTGTTTTAAACCATATTCCATTCGCATTCTGTCAATGGCACCAATTGACAATTTCTGTCAAAATTTCAAAATTGGAATAAAAATTATAAGGTAAAAAGGTAAATAATAAGTTGTCTACGTAGAGTTTTCTTTAATTTTCTTATTTTCCATGCATTTTTCTTATTTTTTTCTTCTAAAAGGACATTCTCCTAATAAAAGCCTACACGAAAAAAAAGAATTAGCGAAATCGGTCCAGCCGTTTAGGCGTGATGCGATGACATCGGGAAATAGCTCTCCATTTTTATATATAAGTATTACAAGCTCTGGGTCTTCGTTTGGTATAAATGCACCTTTATAGGAGCTCATTTGGTTCGAGTGTAAACCCAGCTCCATTCGTATGTAATCCTCTTACGGGTATAAATGCTCACTCTTTATGCTTCTCCCGTGCATTGATTAAAAGATACCCATTCATTCGTTGAACAGTCCTGAACGAGTTGGATTCGTTCCGAATGTAAAGAACACGCAGATAAAGCGGTAATCTCTCTCAGCGCTGAAAGGAGGCAAAGAATCCACCGAGGTACTTACTTCCCGCGGGGATCAATACCGTTGGAGGCTCGGTCTATTACGTACATCGAGTCCCACTTCTAAGGCTTCCCCGTTTTTTCAATCATAGATATTTTCTGATGAAATAAGACAAATTATATGTATGAGAGGACGACTGACTAAATAATTATTATTAATGTATTGTACGTTAGGCAACCCATTCACGGTCACTCCATCCGTCGAAAGGGAACGATTTCACTCCAAAAAATGATCGTGAGTGGGGAAAACCAAATAGATGATGTGGAGTGATAAGGTAATTCGGTTCATCTGTTGAATATTCAATTGCCTTAATCCATTCGTCATCATTCAAAACGGACCGTCAATGGGAAAACTAGAGTGCGCGTGTGGTCTACTTCATTTTCACTCTAAGCCAGCCTTCTAAACAGCAGTAGAAGACGGTCGGAAGCCCATAGTGGCTCAAATTTGAATAAAATTTACCTCTTAAAATCGAACACAAATTAGTTTAATGATTCACATCAATCAGTTGGTTCTACAATATGAACACTTTTTGTCACACACAACCAAAAAATATCGATGCTTTTTTGTTTTGTATCAATCAATCAATCAATGAATACTCCCTTTCTGACGCCACTTAGAGGTATAGTGAGGCAACAAGAGCCCTCCGACACACTCGATCTTGCGCGGCTTCAATGACCTCCTCCCACACCATGTCGCTCTCTCTCAGCTCTGCTTCGAAAGAACGGAACACGGTGTGAGAGAGTCTTTTGATGGATTTTTTTTCAAGGAAGGAGCGAACAAGAGCTTATCTATCTACGAGTGAGCTTTTTTTTTTTAACTCTGCCCATATAAAACGACTGCCCAATTCCACCAGACTACGAAGAACGGGGGTGATTTAGCACCCGTGATAATGAAAAGAGAGAAGAGGCGCAAATAAAACGTAGGCAATAATTCCGCTCACACTTGCTTGATATTAACTAAGCAGCTATTCTGGACGTGTTTTTATATACGAAACCGAATTGCGTGGAATGAATCCACATATTTATTGTGAAAAAGTCAATGTCGCAGTTACTATGCTTAGAAAAATATTTTATGAATAATTATACCTAAAATGGATGAAATTCCTAAAAAAAGGAGAAAAAAATATACCTACTAAATATATTTTTTAAATAAATATTCAGGGTGACATGTGATTCGATAAATTCGTTGAAAGGAGGTTGTACTAGAGCAAATTTGCAACAATTCTGTTCCCATTCACTTTTTTTTGAGTTTTTTTTTTCAATTTTCAACCTTTTGACCTTAACTGTAAATTGTAACTGTAAAAAAAAAAGCTGAAAATTGTAAACAAAGTACATGAATTTGGAAATTTAAAATACATTTTTCTAATAGCTGAATTATAAAGGAATGCGGTTATATCCATTCGTCTGCTGTGGACTTATGAAGGAATGCTTGAAGTAAAAAATCGAGAAAAATATTTAGAAAAAAAACATTAAAAAAAAACCTAGTCAGGTGCTCCAAAAAAGTAGGTACATACTACCTACTTTTTTGGAGTGTATCACTTGGCGTACAAATCACAGGAAAAACTTCCCCAATCAATAAGGATTCCGAAAAGGTATAAATGTTTTCCATTTTAACGAATATGTAACAACTAATGACTCTTAACAATTCATTACCTACTAATGTTCGATTTTTAAATGGAACAAACCACTACGGGCTTACGACCGTCTTTTATTGTTAATGCGAAGGCTGGCTTACTGTGATCACTTTACGTTAATAACGTTTTCCATTTTACCACAGTTTTTGATAATAAACCTTATTAAACGATCAGAAGGCGCGGAATCACTTAAACGTCGCCATACTAATGCTGGAAGACATAGTGTTAGTGATTTTTATTTTTTGTACTTGACATATTTAAAGCATCGTGAATGTTATTTTTTGACTTGTTATGATGCTTTATTGTTTTTTTTTTTTTTAAATGAGTTACCTAAGTAATATTTCTGTTGACTTGTTTTAATTTGTTTGATTTATATTATTGTTATTATACTGTCCCGATTTTTACATTTTTGTTTGATTATTGTTTTTTTCAATCAATTTTACTTTGCTTTGTCCATTTCAAAGTACCTAAGTAGGGGAGACCGGGGCTACAATTAACAGAGGTAAGTATTAACAAGCAAATTTCTCAAAAACTATACCTACTACACCAGTCAGTGGTGTGTTAACTTGTCAACTAGATCGCGCCGCGTGCTACAGTAATAGTCAGATGCGCTCCACGCGTCATTTCAGTTAGTTTCTTGCCGGTCGATATTTATAAGCAGGAAACGAACATTTTATAGTTCACGATTTTTTGATTAGCACAATAAATATAAAGTGTTATGATTATGTTTTTTGTTTTCCTAGTAGCATATTTTATACTTTACAATTCTACGTTTCAAATTTGAAATAATTTTTGTCTTACATTTTATTACGTAATTTAATTATAAAAATGTACCTTTGGGGCTATAATTAACAAATCGAGGGGGCTTGTATTAACGTGTTAAAACTTACCCCACATATAGGGTCTTGTATTTGGAATAATTAATTTATACGTTTTTTTAGGGCAGAATGAGAACTTATAAACGGAAAACATCAATAGAGGTCTTTTGTCACGGACCGCCCAGACCACAGCGATCAAATCAGTCAGTAGTGTCCGAACCTCCTATTGACAATGATGTTATTGATGACATGTCCCTAATTTTGGAACATCCTAAAGTTTTAGATGATGTGCCTAATTTAGATATAAGCGTGACTGAAGTGATATCGCAAATGTCTAATGAACCAGTAGCTAGACCTTCAGGCATGCAGAAAGGCGCTACGGATTTTGCAGATGAAATCATATGACCTCTGCCAAAAACTCCTTATCTTTGATAGTTTTGTTGATTTTGTATTAAACTACATTTTATGTACGTTGTTTAAGTCTAAAGACGATGCTTAGTTTAAAGAAGATGTTCATAAAAGACTCGTTAACTAGCTTTTAAGATAAAAAATGTTACATTTTCTACCTCATTGTATGATGTTGTTTAAGTAATATGACTAGTTAAGTTTAAATACAAAATTGTGACCTGTTTAAGACTAACTATTCATTATTTTCATTAATAAAAAAAATATGTCGTACGCGTATTTATTTTTCTTTATATCAGTGAGCATAACATAATTGTTGATTGTTACCTCTTGTGTTAATACCTGCCCCACACCTGTTAATTCTAGCCCCAAACTTGAGGTAACAATTAACAACTGCCATTTTTAAGAAAAAGCGTTCTATCTATGGCATCGTTTCTATTATGGTTGTTTTGAGATAAGAACATAATAGCTGAATGATTAAAGCATATGTATCTCAAAAATCAAGTCTAAATGTTGAATAATTTGTAAGATACAACTAAAAAAATATTTTTTGTTAATTGTAGCCCCGGTCTCCCCTACTTTGAATTGTTATGTATTTTATTTTTAGTGTACCATATTTATAGCTGCATTTTCATTGTAAATTATTGTTTTTTGTGTTTGGAAAAGAGCAAAGAGCCAATTGGATAGGCCACAGCATCAGGCACCCGGGCCTGCTCATTACCATCGTCGAGGGCATGATAGAAGGCGCCAACCACAGAGGTCGCCCTAGGAAGAGCTACATAGAACAGGTGATCGGCGACATGCGATGTAGCGGCTATCAGGATATGAAGAGGATGGCGTGTGACAGAGATGAGTGGAGAGAGGGAATCAAAATGCTTGGGACAGACCAATCTTTGTATTGAAACCCAAAAGAAGAAAGGCGTTTGCCGTGTACTCTTTGTAAATAAAAACAAAGTATCTTTGAGTGACAGCTGACTAGAGTCTGACTATAATAAAAGTTGGACATCGGCTTTATGAAGCATGTAAATTGATATAATGAACGCTTTAATTTGGCCGATTGTCTCGCAATGAACTGGGTTCCTTTATTAGCCGCAACTCTCACGCGTTGGGTGGTGTTATTAGCAATGACAGAACGTCGAGTCGGCATTCCACTCCAGGGAGCAATAAAAGTCACAATAAACACGGCCCATGGACTCATAAACGGGCTGCACCGCGAGTTATTACAACATCCCTCATTTTAATCTGCCCTTCATGTAGATGCCTGCGTGAGCCAGTCATCCAATTCCAGTCACCACATTGTTACGGAATGGATTGTCCTATTAAAAGTCCATATAGGTATTCAAATATATTTGGTTTTGAACCACAGCAAAGTTAAATTTGACTTTATGAAGGCACTAATACACTGTCAGCTTTTTAGTAAGACTTGAGCGATCTATTTGAATTCATTTTGATGGGCAGCAACAACTGCTCAAACTCTGGGTAGAGTTTGCTCTAGCAATATAGTACGGTGTTTCTTTCATGATAACATCAGTATGTAGTTTCATTAAAAACTTTGGGAAATATCTAATCTTATCAGCCGTTCTACTTCTTAATAAGCAGTCTCTCCGCTGCAGGATGAAATCTTTAACACTAAAATTCCCAGATTAAAAAAACTGAAACACACTTTGTGCTAATCTTGCTGCCACTGCATGAGGCCAAAATATTGTGTGTAAAAGAAAATACTCATTCCATTATTGAAATGAAATTTTAAAATGTATCTAATTATTTCATAAGATTCACTCATTTTGACGAAAAGAAAAACAAATATAAAACAGCCCGGAAACAAAATTTTACTAAGGTTCTTTTTTTATTTTCAATCCTTTATGTCGTTGAAATCAGCAAGATACAACCAGTGCAGCCAAAGAAATTTGAATTAAAGTTTATATACTAAATACGAAAAGACTTTTCCCCCGAGAAAGAATTTTTTTTAGAAAATGTAGCTCGACATTGTATGTACTTAATTGTATCTACGGGTACTTTTAAAGCATATGTTTGAAAAAATACAAACGTATTCAGATTTATGTGTGACGGCTCTAAAAATAAGCCACGAATAATTACGGACAAGGTCTCATCAGTATGCGTTGCTCAGCTCTACAAATCAACGACTATCTTGACAGGACGTGCCCCGCTGCTACAGAAGTAAGGAAATATTTTACACATTACGATAAGTCTTACAGTACAGTAGGGTGGAAGGTGGTAGACTTTGTTTTTGTCGGCTTCGTTGATTAAATACACGACAAGGCGCTGAAAAAGCGGAACCCGAGTCCCAACCCTTATCTCGCTTCTTGAAAATAATATGGAGTTTTTCTTCAAACAAGAGCTGACACGATACATGATTAATTCTATCTTTAGTCTTACATAAATTATTATTTTAGTTGAAATTGTTATGAAATAATTCTGTTAACATTTATTTTTGTGTAGTTAACTGAAGTTAATTAAGTCAAATTCAGTATCACAGTTCACTTGAAGAATACTCATTTCCAGTATTTTTTACTTCTGATCTGGCCTCTGAGCCTCCATCGACAAACCACCGAAGTTTTAACCTCTTTTAATATTATTTTAGGTTTTGTTCTTAGAATGTGTTGAAGAATGAATCCATCAGATTGATAATTGAGAAGTACTCCATTTTTCCCCAAAGACAAGCGCGATTCGTGTCCCAAGAAATCTCTGTACTATGTTTTGTTCTGGCGCCATATAGTGTCAGTGGTAGCTGAACAAACATTTTATTTTATCGTTTAAATGGTTCTGAAAAAGTACTTGGCTTGGCATGTTAGTCACACTCAGCTCGTTGCCTAGAGGTTAGCGCTTCGGCAGGGCACAACTAGTCTTTTAGATTCGATTTCTACCGTGACGTGGGATTGTATGTATGGCATGGCAAGAAGTCTCCATCGTCCTTTTGATGACCCCCAAAAGATAGGTCCCAAAAGGATTCCTATCTCCCGATTGCAATAATTGATTTTGGCTATTTTTCATGTTACCTGCTTAGTGCTTATATCTCCTTTGATGGAGAAGTACTCGTTATATCCACCACATCAAGCAGTCTCAACCGAGGTGCCGGGTACTTCCTCTATAGCCAGAGTTAGGGAATTAAAGGCCGTATGTTACTAACTTACCCGTTAGTCACACATCCTTCGGCACGGATTTACTCCTTCCGAATTATCGGACTAGGAGAGTACTGAACATGGATGGGAGGAGTAGGTATAGGATTCAGATGGAGGATATGCCCTGCATGTTGGACAGCCATGAAAGGCACCTCGTACTTTCTTCGGCTAGTTGACTGAAGCATCCACAGCAGGGACTGATTTTACTGACGTTTCAGCCTGGGCCAACGTCCAGGTTTCAGGTGAAAGTCGAGTCGAAATTCAGTGGAATTAAATGCTCTTATATTGCACGTAAGATTTCCTAGGACCCATTTGTTTAGTTGTTTGTTTTTTTTTAATAAATTAAAAAATGATCTAAATACATCTGTAGCTAATAATTAATTATTGCTGATGAGGTTAAGTATAATAATTTGAAGGAAAGCAATCGGGTGTTTGATCATTTAGGCGGGAGATAATTCAACACCGCTTAGAATTCGAAGAAATCAATTAAGCAAATCTTCAATAATAATTATTATCCGATCTTCCTTATTTCTTTCCTTTTTTTTCAACCTTTGTGTAATTAGAGGATTATCAAAGTAAAAAGACACGGGTAATTGGTTTTAATTGGCGTTTCCAGACGAGAGGCACACCTCGGGAAACTTCGACAAATATCTGAATAATTATCGGGAATGAGATCTCACTAAGGAAAAAAAATACTGAGAAAAAATCTTAAAATTTGAACTACTTACTTTCGAATTCTGAAATGTTTTCTCAAAATTTTAGAGTTCTCGGAGAGATTTTCGTGTATACTTGTTTAAACTTTGTAAACAAAATTTTAGATGCAAGCCTTTCACTGGCTTATCAATTGACTTCTTCATCTATTTCCTACTGTTTCAAACCCCTGTATTGTTAGAAACGCTATGATGGCATTTCTGAAAAAAAAAAAGATTGATTTGCAGGACTATCTACTAAAAAAATAAATGTAAGCTAAACAGCACATTTTATGTAGGTTCCTTGGACTTGTGATACCTACTTTTACATAATTTTAATAAGAAGATTCATCTAAGCAAGGTTCAAAGCTGCCCCGAGTTGTAAGGAGGAGAGGTCGACGGGAGGAGGGGATGTTTTGAAAAATGTTTCTTTGTACGGGAACACTACCAAGTCCCTCCTGACAGAGACGTCACGCGGTGAGAGGTAATTAGAAATGCCGTGTACCTACCTAGTCTGAAGCGAAAAAATGTCCATTAATTTTGATATTTTTATTCATTAAATTTGTCGCGAGACAAGGGCGGTCCCTTATATACTAGTTTAACAATTGAGACGTTTATTTCATTAAATGTTTTCACAGCTTTCATGGTTTCACAAACAATTAAATATTTTCGACTTATACAAACATTACAAAACATTTAATTATTGAGTAAAGAATACAATAAGCTATTTGAACAGTGCATACTCAAACAGTCGAACAGCCCGTTTTGGCCCATTACTCATTTTAGATCGTTACCGTGTGTCCTAACTGGAAAGTGTTCGCGAGTCCGTGAGTCTAGTTTCATATATGAATGAACGGGTTTGAACCCGGACGGATCGTTCAAATTGAGAACATTGTATGATCGCTCATTGCATGGTCGCGCGATCACTTTTCGGCTAGGACAGGGCCTTAATGTCTCCTTTATTTTTATCTGGATTTTCATTAATCTGTATAATTTGAAACCAAGCGAATAACAAGACTCCATGATGACAAAAAACTACTTCTACCTAAAAAAAATTGTTTGGAGGGGCCAACCGCATCTCCTTTTGCATTATAGATTATAGTTAAAGCTTTAAGGGGTTATTTTGTGATAAACGATGGTATTTTTATGGACATCGATATAGAGCCATGAGACTAGGCAGACGTCGAGCAACAAGAGGCACCTCAAAGATATCGAAGTGGAACAAAGAATACAGATTGTTGATAGGACCAGGAGAGTCGACCCCAAATAATGGGACAAAGGCGAGAGCAAAGAAGAAGAAAAAAACAAGATATTTTCTACGTTTTCTTCCATTCTTATTTGCTTGTGTAGAAATCTTACGATCGAATTTTGACTAGCTAGAGATAAATATGATTTTTTTAGAATAGCTCAATACGCGATGAAAATGTTTATTTTAAGAATTTGAACCTTGAGTAGTCAACTAATGTCACCTTTAAACAAAATTGAATTTATTTGTAGTAAACTTTTTGTTGGTTAAAAAAAATAATGGTAACTTTACGCCTCGATACAATTCTGTTATTTATAAATATAAAGAATTGTGATTTTTGTACTAATAAGATCCATTAAACGTAGTTAGTGCGTAAAAAGCTATTTTCATTTTGTGAGTAGGTATGTAGGGCTCATGAAAATTTCTTGAGCGTACCTATTTTGATAAATGGTTGTTCACCTCTTCTTTTGAAGGTTAATATGATTGTGTCAAGCAGTCATTATCCTGGTGACAGTTGTGCGGGCATCAAATCTCCAGACAGAGATATTTTCCCTTACCCAGCTCTTCCTTCACCAGCAGGAACTCTTCAGGAGGGTGTGTTTGTTATTACTCAATGACAATTTCATAATCGTCTGTCCACCCGACAAAAACGCAAAAATCATTTTTCTTTTACTCTCTTTATTTTTGTCTCCCTGTCTTATCTCAAGAGATAGACAACCTTTTTTTATTAACACTAAACTAGTTTTTTTTTGTTGATAAAAAATATTTTATGGTGGCGTCACAAAAGCCAAGAAATTTACCGCAAGGGGTTTCGAAATTGTGTGCCAAATTCTTAGAGTAAGAAGATGGTGCCTTAATAATTGAAATGAAACATCACTATATTCGATGTAGCAGTCGATAAAATATTAGCTGTCATAAATTCACTTAATTATTTATGAATTTGGAAATGAGTTGGTACTGTTACACTCTTCGATTGTTTACAACCAGAATTTAGATCGACCATTTCTTCTATTTTTTTTTTGGGTTTTCAACCCCAAAGGAGTGTCCCGCCATTTTAACCCTTTAGATTGTGACAAAGGTGTTATTACAAAATTGACCATTGAGAAATGTGCATAATAATTGCGGGTATAAAGATTGTGGGGAGGAGATGGACTTGGCTGGGACATGCCGAATGACAGTTGGCCGAAGAGAACGCTGTTCTTCCTCCCATCAGGGTCCCGAAGACGAGGAAGACCCTCTCACACTTTGTTCCGCTCCTTCGAAGCAGAGTTGAGGAATTTGGACATGGAGAGCTCTTGTTGCCTCCCTATGCCCCTGAGTGGGGTGTAAAAGGATTGGCTTGGATAAAGAACATAACAATAATATTTGTTTAAAGCAATGTACCAATATAAATCTTTTCCATCCATTTTTATTATTCGTTTTCCGAGAAGGAAATCTTGCGTCGAACCTATCGACCCATTAATTAAGGTGAAGATTGCAAATATGGTATAATGATGAACTGTACCAATTACAAAATTATATTAACATCATCAAATTCATCAAAATATGTCGTCTCCGCTGGCTAGGGCACATGGAGAGAATGGACGAATACTCTACACTAAAGAAGCTCCGCACTGACAGGCCGACTCGAAGAAGGAATATTGGCAGACCGAGGTTGAGATCTGGAATCTGGGAATGGCGACGACTGCTTGAGGAGACCAAGACCCATAATGGTTTGTAGCACCATGGATGAATGGATGGATTATCGGTTTTTAAAATTGTTGAAAACCATTACAAGAATATATTGTTTGTTTTCTCTGAAACAGGTCTACGTGTTATTAATCAAAATGTCTTGTTTTCATTTCTGCATAAATTATACAACCCTGTGTTGTTGGGGTAGGAAGGTGGTGTAATCAAAATAGCTACCACATCGGGCGGGACCTTTCTACCCCCACGCCAAGCCAAGGCTTTCTTGAACTCGCCATTCGGCGATACAACATAACCATTCATAGAACATAACATACCACATACGTACACTTATCTACAATTATTTTGTGTTGTCACATTCGGAATCAAATAGTTTTGTTTGAGCCTCGTCTTATACCTTTATATTTAATTTCACATCACGAACGACGCTACACGCCGCGCTCCCAGAGTAAGCCCATCACTTCTACCATTATAGAGAGGATATGGACATGTCTTGCACATTTGTTTAGGATGTCGTTTGTATTAAGGACGAAGCAGACTCTCTCATAATGTATTCCATTCTTTCGAGGCAGAGCTGACAGGTCTGGACACGGTGTCAGAGGAGGTCATCGAAGCAACGCATTAGAAAGCTCTAATTGCCTCCGTATGCTTCTAAGTAGAATCAACAGAGTAGTAGAGATATTATCTACTGTATTCGCATACATAATTTTAAGAAGAAGAAAGAAAATTGAAGAAAAATATCTAAAAAATAAAAAAAATGGGAAATTTGATCAAAAATTGTACAAAAATGTGTGTATTTATTTTGAGAACATTAAAAGTAAATTTCCAAAATACCATTATCTACCCAGCTTCTGAGTTTTGAAAGGAAGTTTGGTGTCCAGGGCCTAACCAGAACAACAGAAACTTTCTCACAATATGATTAATTAAATTGTATTAAAATTCCTTTCTTTTAGCCTCGGAGTATTTAAATAACGTTAAGGTTTCATCTAAGTGAGCTTCGCATTCCGCGAAGTCATAAATTCTCATCCAAAAACAGAAGGTTTCTTCACTATTACACTAGAGAAGGCACTCTGTTTTTTGTTACAACGTTTTGTCTTTTCCATTACTTTCTGTGTTATAAGGGTTTCTTTTTCTATTATATACTAGCTTTAACGACAGACGTTGTCCTGTGATTTAACTATGACTATTGAGAATTGAATTCGAATTTAAAAAAATGATTTAACCAATTTCATTCCGACCGATGCATCTATTTTAAACCACATTTTTTCCATCCAAATTCTGTTAATCGCACCAACTACCAAACAACTGACAGTTTGTGTCAAACGACAATTAGATTTATTCATTTTTCGTGTTTTTATTTATAAAAATGCGCTGCAATGTTAACAAATTAGAAAAAAAACATAATAGTCATGTAAATTAAAATTGTGTTTCTATAGAATTTTTCACAGATGGCGTTGTTGTATAGAAATTAGTTCCCTACTAACTTTAATATTAAATTTTATATTAGTTGCTATCCATTTTTCGATGTTTTATTAGTTATTCTGTTATCCGGAGCGGGAAAGAATCCAATAAACCAAAAGTGATAAAAGTCTGTTCTGTGTTCAATTGTGTTCGCACTACGTACCCCGACTTTCATTTTTATCTTTAGATGCTTTTCATAAAACATCTTTCAATATCATTAAACATTGCTTTATTTGTTAGTCAGAATTTATCAATAATAATAAAAAATACTCTTCAGAATTTATCAATAATAATAAAAAATACTCTTCAATATTTATCAATAATAATAAATAATACTCTTCTATACATAGGCGTCAGTATAGCCGGTGTCAAATTAGTTAATGCTTGAAGCATTCTCTACCAGTCAACCGGTCTCGTCCAATATGCGACAGGATTCCAACCTCGAGTTGAAATTTCAAGCGAAAAAAAAACATTAAAAATGTCTGACCCGACCGAGAATCGAACGCGGGACCTCTTTATCTGAAGACGGAGCCTTTGCCACTAGGCTACCGAGGTCGGTGCTTCATTCTAAACAAAGACCTTTCTTACCTTCCAATAAGAAAAAAATACAGTGTTTGGGGTCATGACTATGGCTGTAGACTGTTCCTTTAATGACGTAAGATTATTATGGCTAGAGATTTAAGCGTTGCTGGTAGCCCCACATCGTGGAAAATCTCTTCAGAGTAATAAGGGTCTACGTGAATATCTGATCACGCGTGGTTGAGATGTGTACAAATCCTTAGATTTCATTTAACCAATCTCTCCCTGTATAATATATTAATTAATTAGTGAGAGTTGTACCGACTTATGATTATTATAACAAATAATGAAAAAGTTCTTAGTTAGAGTTTTAGCTTAGTTGGAAAACAAATAAGCACAAAATAACAAAACGATTTCAGAATAAACGATTATGCTCGATTTATTTGTAATTCTAAAATTTTCCGATAATTATTCATATTTTGATTTCAATGAAAATTAAAAAATTTCTTTTTCTATTACGAGTACCTAATAGGATTTTATTGTTTGTCGTAATGTTTTTCTTCGATTAGATTTGTTATTTCTTTCTCTCTTTATTAATTAAGGTATTTCATTTTTTAATATTTTTCAATAAAAAAAACAGGTTTTGATGATTGATATAGGAAATTCCAAAATAACTGAATTTCGGATGGATAAAACTAACTTATTAGAATATGAGAATATTAGGAAGGAATGTGGTATGGATGTTTAGTGTTGTGACAAAGATGATAGTTAATAAGATGAGATGCTTTGAGCATTTTGAAATAGTGGATGCAAATATTATTACAAAAAGAATTATTTATGAAGATGAAATAAAGGTTGTATAAGAAGACATGATCGGCCGAAAATGAAGTGGATCAATCACATCAATTCCGTCCTCAAATAAGGCCAGTAGCCTAAGTATGTAAGACACAAAACGTACTTATAGTCTTCGTTTTGTACCAAAACGGAGCCAACTGTCAGTTTTTAATTACATCGGTAGTATGTAAGCCTACGTCACCGTAATTTAGTGAAAACCTATGCGTTTTTGATTACGCGCTGTGATCTCGCGTCTACTTGAAACGTAACGTAACGTTTACCTTAACATGACGCAATGTCAAGTTATCTATGCGAGTTACATACTTAGGCTACAGGTCAGAAGTAAAAAGAAAAATAGGAAAGGTTGTGAAAGAAATGCTACGTAGTGTAAGAAACGAAAGAAGCGTGGTTGAATAGAAAAGACAGGACAGTTTTGTCTACACCTTAAGGGACACTGCACGATGCTTAAAAAAAGTTTTAGCATAAGTATTGCGTGTTCCTTCCTTAAAGGATGATACTCATGTCAAAATAAAACATTCCTCCTTCCGCCCTCGCCATTTTTCCATTATTTGGAGTCGACTCTCCTAGTCCTTCGCAATGACTCTAACAAGTGCAAAATAAAGTATTAAAAAAAAGAATTTATCTACGTCTGATATGCCCCAGTAGAAATAGTGGAATGAAAATCTGTTATACTTGTAAATATATAAACATATTATAATCTATGTGTTGTGTTCTTTATTAGAAATCGGATGATAGTGACAATATCTTTAGGGTTAAATTATGCGTGAATAAATTCCTTTATTGTTTCTCTCGGGGAAATATGTCAAGGGATATGTGGGGATGAAGCGCGCAGGATGATGGAGGGACTGTGACTGGTCTTGACGGAGTTTCAAACAAACCGAACCCAGCCGTGCGTCGGACACGGACGTTACAAGGAGCGACTTGAAGGATGTTTGCCTCACCAACTATCAAAGGCGCCCCAACGTTTAAAGCCATTGAACCGTAACGGAGAAATATTTCAACACTAGCTGAACCGACAGACGCCATCCCGTCCTATAGGTCGATAAGTGAAATTGGGACTCACAGCCGGTTTCATAAAAAATAAAGGAGACTTTTAGTTTCCTTAAAAAAATAACGCGTTTCATAAAAACAAAATGACACTTCATGTTAAGAGCCGGACACTCAAATCACCGAACTGAGTTTTGTCCCCCGCTTCCCCGCGCGCACCTCGTCACATTGTGCGTGAGACAGGTTGAACTTTCTTCTCGCTGTCTCTGTCACTTAACTACCTTGCTGACACAATGATATTTTGTTCATTTCTTTATCCTTAGTCAAAATGCAATCGGAGTCAGGGTTGGCAGCCAAACCATAAATATCAGGTTAATTAATACATTTAAAAGTTTGTGTCATGTCAAATAATGGATATTTTTCAAATTGAATATAATGAATATTTATAAATAAAACTAACTTTGCAGTATTACAATATATTACATTTTTTATCCGAAATATAATCTATTGTAATATGTACTGCAAAGTTAGTTTTATTTATAAATATTTATAATGACTCAGTATTACAAAGTTGAAAATAGTGTGTTTGAAGAATTAAATATAATGAAGTTCTATAAGTACCTACTATTTGAGTTCGTATTCGTTGAGTGCGTATTTCGACGAAGTTGAGTGACATTAATAAGACCAACTTTTTAATAGCTTATTGAATAAGCGCACATGAGTTTTGTTTTACTAAAGTACACTCTTCTCGGTAGGTATAGCCGGCGGAAGTTAACTTAAAGCATTTTCTACTAATCAATCGGTCCCGTCTAATCTAAGACAAGATTCAAACCCCGAGTAGAGGTTGGCTTCATTTAAGTTTATTTTCTTTTTATTTTTGTGTAACATAAAAACTTTTTTGTTCATATAATATATTGTAGGTACGTATGTAGTTATAAACCAATTACTATATTATCAACGTACTATTTACGCAATTTTGTTGACGATAGGTTCTTTGACTTAGCTACCGATAAAAGTCAAGAATTATGTGGTAAAAACTTATTATATCTAATTAAGATATTACGATAAAAAATACGTCAAAACGTAATTTTATATTATTTTATGGAAAAAAAAAATATTGAATTTAAAAATATTTGTAAAGGAAAAAATGTAGAAGGGAAAAAACATGTAAAAAATAAATAAATATAAAATTATTGACAACCATGGATTCTCACAAATATTGCATTTAGCCCCAAATGACCAACATTAGAAAGTGGAAGGTTTCTGCAGAAAAAAACTGCAGAGTACAGAGCGACACGTCCGCCCGCCACAACGTTCTCTCACGAATGAAGAATTTTAGGATTTGTATGGAGCGTATACAGTTTTTGTTTCTAAAGGAAAAGGTCCTAAGCGCCCAATCACTTATTACCGATTAATTGCAAAACTATATTAAATAGAAATAAAAAAAGACGATGGTTTTGAAGAAAATTAAAAGACACGCATTTTGGTATATTTTAAAGCGTTTTTTATTGAGTAGATAGCCTAAACCGTTATGATTTATAAAAATATAGAGCAAACTTTGAATTTTTTTTCTATCGAACTAAATTTGGAAAATATAAATTCAAACTGGAAGACTTGATAGCCAAAGCTCTAACTTAAAGCACACTTCCTTTTTTGTTGTTCTACGATACCTATTAAGGGAACAACGTTTATATAAAAACAGCCATTTTCGAGTGTCCGGCTCAAGTCCCGTTATTGGCACCAAGGTTTAGTTCAATCTTTTACCACCGGAGATCATAGAAAATTTCGTGGCGCTTTAACTGCCACAAATGATGAACATTTATTTACGGTGACACTGTGGATAAAAATAGGGTGGAAAACATGGCAAAACGGGAAGAATATGATTATGTACGGATTTGTTTACTAATTCATAAACCATAATAATAAATTAACAACAATAACGGCATATTAATTCTCTGTTGAGCAATGAAATTGACAGATTAACAGATATTCCGCGAAAATATTAGTAAACAACCGATGTTTTCCATAGATTTCCATGGTAACACTATCAACAACTGCTACCAAATTTCTTTTTTTTATAAAACGCGTCTACCTGAAAGTGAATTTAAAATTTAACGGTTGGTTCCTTTATCTAAAGAATTCTTTAGTCGCTTTTTTTGAAAGCGGCCGTCAGCTAGTTTTGAACGGTGATATGAAAAGCGGATAGCGGGGTCGTGATTCTGGACAAACAGCAATACCGTATTTTTATTTATTTTGAAACAAGTTCTCCGCCCCGCTCCCCGATGTAGTTGCGATTATTTTAATACTAGCTTTCCCGAAAAACGTTGTTCTGTGTAGTCCTTACTATGAATATTGATTTCAAATTTGTAATTTATACGTAAATACGTTTACTGTATTTGTGAATATTAAAAAAATATTTCTGAAAACTCGAAAGAAATTCTAAATGTCAAATAAAAATTGCGTTGTTATGAAATTGTTCACAGATGGCGTTGTTGTCGATAAATTCGTTCCATACTAACTTTAATATTATATTTTATATTTTTTTCTATCCCTTTTTCGATGTTTAATTAGTTATTCTGCTATCCGGAGCGGAGAAGAATCCAGTTAACCAAAAATGATAAAAATCTGTTCAGTCTATTTCGAGTTACATAAGTGTTCGCACTAACCCGACTTTGTTTTATATCGCGTATCTTTACAATTTTTTGTCTTTTATAAGAACCAGGGCCCTTATTCTCGTAGCGGTCTTAATACGCTCTTATCTTGATTGACAATCATAAAATGGCAGATTGGTATTCACAAAACAAGATATTATCTAGTAGATATCTTAAAAATTCGTTATGTTTGAAACATCAGTATGAAAATGATCCAGTTCAAGATAGGATTTAAGATTAGATTCCGATAGTTTTGTGAATACGACTGCTTGCGATCGTGTCTTAATCTTATCGTTAAGTGATTTTTAAAAGCGATTGATTACGAGAATAGCCCCACTTATCCTGACAAAACAAAATACAATAAAAAAGAATCAACGACATTCAAATTCGTGATGCGACGACCAAAGGAAACAAGACTCAATTTTTATATACAGAGATATATATTCCTAGCAACCTTTTAGGGGTGAAATCTACCCTTGAAAACTTTCGCGATTCGTAAATTTCCTTAACGCCTTGATACATCTGTTGTTCCACTCAATAACAATCAATATTAAGTGTTCATTTGTACGATAACTTCTGTTAAATGAATGGTGGGAACTAAGGCTGGTATAAATGATGCTCATAACAAAATGAATTACTTAACACTTTATAACATGAAACCCAAAGGATTAGTAGAAGAACTCCTAGCTAACCAAACTCTTTATAGGGTACTAATTTTAATCAAAACATCAAGATTTTTTTTAACTAAGAATCGAACACGGGGCTCCAGTTGAGATCGCTATCAAGCTAAGTATATAAATGGCTAATCTTAGTAACGTTAAGTGACCACACTAAACCAGCCTTGGAACAGCAGTAGAAGACGATCGTACACCCTTATTGGTTCAAACTTGTATAAAATATACCTCTTAAAAGTGAACACTAATAATTGATGTAATTATTAGCATCAAATAGTTGATTCTTACGTATAGGTAGGTACTTATTTCAAATACCTATATAATAGTCGTATCAAAAATTTATCAATCATTAAAAACTGTCGAACATTTTCATTGGTCAAGAATTTGAAATTCGAACATCCGAAGGCTAAGTGACAAATCTAAGTAACACTTCACTGCCGACAGTAAAATAATGAAGGAAAGAGGCAGTGTGATTTTGACGTTTAGAGTAAAAGGGCGTAGCTTGGATACCGAATTAAACAAGAAGACCACTGAAATAAAATGTATGAACTTAGTTAGTAATATTGAAAATTTGATTTTTCTTTGTATAACGGCCGTTCAATTAGGGGGCCACTTTTCTAAGAAACCATTGCATAGTAAAGTACCGCTTAATGCTAAGATAATATCTTAGTGACGGGTCAGTTGGTAAGAGTCTTCTCACTTTCTACTGTACTTAATGATTATTGGACTTATTATTATTGTCGATAGTTTGAAGAGGGTTTACCAAACTTCCATTGACTGCTCTAAGATCGGGTAGAGATACCTGCATACGGTACTTACTACTCTCTTTAGACATTTTTATGATTCTAACAGAAAGATCTTCGGAGAATCGCTTAATCTTTACGTTTGACTCTGCGCATATTATTTCCCTTTTAACTTTTTTCAAAACCTCATTCAAATTACCCTGTCATCGTCTTTTTTAGATCACAATGAATACTATGTTGTAAAAGTTTGTTTTATATTTGACATTTGAGTGTCAATGAATAATTAAAGAGTATTCCTGAAATAAAATGAAATGGATTTTAAAATAGCCAAAGAAAGTGGCATGCTTTGTGATTTTATCACTAAATATACACATTCGATTCATTATTCATACTTCGGGATAAGTCCTCCCATTGACTCCTTTAAAATGGTTGCATCAGACTCCCTCTTCTCCATGCAACGCGATGTAACGTTTATCTGCCCCACCCCTCCCACCTTATATGTTACAACTAATACACTATTTTTTATCTTTCATTAAACAAAGTGAAAAAAAATTGTTACGTAACGTATAATGTTCTAGCCCTTTACCGCCCCGGTAACGCACAGTAACGTTTTTCAAGACATCCCTTCCCCTAAATAAATTACGTTACTTAATAATTGAACCTCCCCTCTAATATAGCTATAATTCAATGGCTGTGGTTTAGTCACGTCTTTATAGGGTGGTGACCTCGTTGATATTGGAAAGTGCATTAGCAGGGCGAATCCGCGGTTAAGATGAAAATCGTCGAGTCAATCGGTAGAGTACAGCGCATAGCTGAAGTGGATTGAACTTCCTTCCTGAATGGAAATAACGAGGCCTCCTGTTAAGTAGGTCAGCGGGATAGGAAATCGAATCAAGCTTTCAATGAATGGGGGAAATGGCTAATTATTATGCGTCAAGCATAAACAAGCGACTTTCCATTAATGCTTGTTAATTGATCATCGATAATACAAATGAACTAATAATAGTCCGCTTCAAATAAAATGGCGGTGCAGTCTTGATACCTGCCTCGATCAACAGCTTGCGATCATCATTTATGCTCGCCAGGTCTCCGGGGTGGAAAATTTAAATACCTAGAAGCAACTATTACTACGCACCTTTGGTGACTTCAGAGCTGAGCTTCCCATTAGTATCGGCATGGCAAGAGCCGTCGCCTTTAACAACATGACCAAAATATGAAATGCATCGGCGTTAAGTGTCGAGACAAAACATAAACCGTTTGATGCGTGTGTATTGCCCATTCTCCTGTATATGTGTGAGTCCTGGCACCTGACCAAAGACCAGGGACCAAAAGTCTCCGCTTTCGAAACGTAAACGTCTGTTTTCCCAGGGTTACGGTAGGCTGCTATAGCGGTAACGGTGAATGTCAACTTATAACATTGTCAATATTGTTACCGTAGCAACAAAAACAAGATTGTCATTTATTTTGAAAGACTGCCCTCTTGTCAGACGACGGACCACTCCCTAAGAATCCAGCACCCTAGGCACCACCGCATCACGAACGACTCTAGACGCCGCGCGCCGGTCGTTACACGCAGCGAAGTCTCATCACTTCTACCATTATGGAGAAGATATGGACTTGTCAGGGATATGTGTTAAGGATTCTGAATGATAGTTGCCGGGGAGAGCGCTGTTCTTCGTCTCATCAGGGTTCCAAACGAACGATATTATAACTGGTTAATGTTCTAGTCGAGCAAGGAATTATCCTTTTTGATGCATTTCGTATGACAGGTTTTGCTGCTACTTTTTTGACAAATAAAAAATATAATAAAACTATTTTCGTGATATAGTAAACATGTTACATATAATATACTTAGGTGTGTAGGTACTTAAGGGCTATTTATTGTGTTGCCTTTATTTGTTGGAAAGATGAGACTGCTGAGCCTTTAGCACCGCTCATTCTTGAAAAGAATGTGCCTGAAAGGAGTCGAGGGACGATAAGGGAAAGAAAGAGAAAACAAACTATTGTTTCTTACAAAAAATATGATAGTTTTCGTACAACAAAAACCCAGCATTCTTTTGTCCCATTAACCGTCGTCTTTTTTACAATACCATCCCACCACTTCGTTATTTCAGAGGGAGGTTTGTTAATCGCGCGTTAAGGGATGTTTTTTATACGTGAAATCATTTGCAAAATAAAAAGGTTGTACTTAATAATAATAATTTTAATTGCTGTGTTGTTTTTTTTCTCGTGAAAATATCATTTAATTTTTGAATAAATAATTAAATATTTTTTCTTCAGTCCTTGTGTTTTAATATTTAATGATTAATTAAATATAATAAAAGATGGGTTTGTTTTGAAATATTTCCATTTTGACATATCATTTTCGTGTTTTTGTCTCAATTAAATTATTCACAACAAAGATATTCTTAAACACGAGCTCTGTAGGTGTAGATACAGACTAGTCACTTTTTAATTATTTTTAATCCAACAACAAATAACAAACAAATGAATTTAAAGTAGAATCTGTTGAATTTTTTTTATTTATTTATTTCCATTATCAATAAAATTACAACAATCAGTTAATACATATAATTATTGGAATTTACTGCCCCACCAGATAACGTCTGGGTTGGGGCAGTACTAGGTACTTCAAATTAAATCATGCAACCAACCAATCAATGCATGTACCTATTTATTAAACTTATAAAAAAACATTATACACTATAGTGAAAATAATAATAAAAATTATATACTTAACTAAAATAATAAGACAAAAACAAACAGCCTCTTTTAGTAATAAGAGTCCAATGCACTCCACTTTACAAACAAACGACAATCACAAACAATCATCGACTTTCAGCGCAGGATGTAAGTCGGTGCGCTCTCGCATTCCCCTCTCCAACAGCCACCATGTAACAAGTTTGCTCAGATTGATCCCATCGGGTGAAATTGATTCAATAATATCTGGCATTATGATGTTAAATATTTTGGGACCCAGGAAGACATAGTGTCTTTGAGCAAATGACGTACGTGTGCGAAGCGCTTGCATCATCTGTCGATTTTCTGGAGTTGAAAACGCCCTGTGGGTTTGGTGCGGGCGGTAGACGATGAATCTGTAATATAACCGCTCTTATGTACAGTTGCCTCACGTCCAGAATCTTAAATTCAAAAATGAAATTATTAACTATTGAATAAGGATAATACGTCATTCCAATTTATGATTCCGAGTATAAAAACTAGGTTGTTGAGTTGATCATTGCATCCCCCCGAAGTGAAACATAAGAATAACCACAACTTATGACTACAATGTACTACGAGCTAATTTCTATTTTGGGTTACGGCGCGCAAGCCGGAATGGAGCAAAACTTATCAAACAAGGTGCAATGATTATAGGGTCGATGTACCGCTTGGAACAAATACAATGTTCTGGGGGTTACTCTGCATTTGAATCACGATACCGATCCGATTTCAATCATAATAACGATGTCTATATAACTCTGTGTTGCCCAATCTTCTGTATGGGTGTGAGTCCTGGCACCTGACTAAAGCCCAGGCACAAAAAGTATCTGCATTCGAAACGAAGTGCCTCAGGAGAATTTTGGGTATAAGATGGTACCACCGCATCACGAACGACGCTATACGTCGGCGCACCCGGCGCAGGCCCGTAACTTCCACCATTACGGAGAGGAGATGGGCATGACTGGGACATGTGTTGAGGATGCCGAATGACAGTTGGCCGAGGAGAGCGCTGTTTTTCCTCCCATCAGGGTCTCGAAGACGTGGAAGACCCTCTCATACCGTGTTCCGTTCCTTCGAGGCAGAGCTGAGGGAAATGGACTTGGTGTGGTAGGAGGTCATAAGCATTGCGCAAGATTGAGCGCAATGGAGAGATCTTGTTGCCTCCCTATGCTCCTAAGTGGAGTTCAAAGGGAGATTTGATTTGATTGTTATAACACTAGATTATGGTTGCAATGTATAAAAATAGTTCCAGTATTGCTTTACCAAAAAAAAAATTATATAAATTTATACAAGTATTATTAAAATTAGTATTGAGGGTCGACATTGAGTAAGCCTGCGTGCGATTGTGGGATGATGGTAAAATCTACCGACCATCGGTTGTATCCTCATTTCTATTCTATTTTTGTCTCTAATATCCTCTTGACGACATCAGTTGAATTTTCTTAAATATTTTCATTCACAAAATTTCACGGGCGCACATACAATGAAAAACAGTCAAAATCGAAGAACGATGATGTACGCAATGAAAGATCCAATGGCTTCGGCCTTTTGACATCATATTATGAACAATATAAAGAAAAGAATTCAATTTTAAATGCCTGAAAAGTATATATTATATATATGAAGTATTTTAGTTATAAAAAAAAACTATGAGCTGGTGGTAATAAATTCATTAAAGTGCCACAGAAAAAATCTAACAAAAGACAGAAATGAGTGTTATACAGAGAATTGTTTAAGTTAGAGTCTTGAAAATAACACGAGGCAGTTATTTTCCTCTTGGAGGCTCTGTGGGGCAGTGGCAATAACTAGCGGTAATGTATCTCGAGAGATCCGATCACAAAAATAGAAAAAAGATACCTACTTTATGTACAGGCTTCAGTACTACTTACCTCTTTAAAATACTTGATTCAATATCGTTGCATCACATACACCATACGTCTTCTTATATTAATAAGTAAAGCAAAAACTTTGTGACTTTTTTTACGAACATTGTATGGACGGAGGAGTTAGATTTTCGCACACTTATAGTTTATATAGAGAGGGAGTGGCGAATGCTATTTTTTCAATCTCTAATATAAATTAAAGTCGGGTTAGTGCGAACACGTATAACTCGAGATCGGCTCAACAGAATCTTCTGATGTTTGATTTATTGGATTCTTCTCCGCTCCGGATAACAGAATAACTAATAAAATGTAAAAAAAACTGGGTAAGAAATTATGTAAAATACAATATTTAAGTTTGTATGGAACGGTTACCTATTACGCGCCCATGCCATCGCGGGTATTTCCCTCTCATTCTCGCATACGCTCCTACAGTTAGTAGCCCATCCCACTTACTCCACCGCACCGATTCAAGCGTTAGAAAATTTTCATACAAAGTCAACAATATTATCGGGCACATTCGTGTTGGTAATAGGCGAGGTAGGATGTGTGCGCGAGCGCATTATTCTCAAGTTCTTCCCGCCAGAGCTTTGAATACGAATGAAATATGGAAGTTTCAGAAATAGTTTAATGTTATTATTTTATTAGCTTAACTCAATCGAATTAATTTTGTACTGTTTAACGGGGGCGCAGTGCACATCATATACATATTAACGGGCCACTTCGGGCTAGAACCACAAGACAACGTCTGTCGGGAAAGCTAGTTATGCATAAAAATACATTTAAAAAAGCACACTACTGTAATGTTATGTATTTGATACACACACACACTCCGATGTATTTGACATTGACATAGATGCATATTTATTATTTGGTTCATCTGTGGAAAAATTGTGAATTGATTATTATTGTTTGTCTCTAATATTAATAATTGAAAAAACTTTGTAGGTAAATATCAACATATCAAATTTGACGGATCCATGTTATTGTTTTTGAAATAAAATTGTGAAATAGCACTCGCTCAGTCTTTGACAATGGAACCTCAATAATGTTCATAATTTTAATCTAAATTAGTTATGGTCGAATTTCGAGGACCGTTCGACCAGTAGTAAAGTTAATTCGAGATAATCTTTGACCTGAAGGTGAAATTTAACGCAAGGTATTTGAAAGTATCGACGTGCACTAATTCTCGAATACATAGGTACGGAGTACATAGTACACTAATTCTCGAGGAGATAGCTCCGGAATTTAGAATATTTTCCCTGTGAACGTCTAAACTATTTGTGAAGCGTGAAAGCTTCATGTTCACAAGTTTCGGTCCAATCAGTGCCCTAAAATTGCCCTTAGGATACACATACTAGCGTGAGAGAGAGTTCAGAGCGTGAAAGAATTTATTTATTTATTACTAGCTTTCCCGACAGACGTTGTCCTGTGTTCCTAAATATGAATATTGAATTTGAATTTGTATAATGATAAGCTTATTACCTTTTAATTAATGTAATTTAGATCAATGCATCTGTTTCAAACCATATATTTTCCATCGACAATCTGACAGTTCCTGTCAAACTTTAATTTAGTTTCAATTTTTCAAATTTGGAATAAAAATTATATTGTTTAAAGCACCTACTAAGAAGATTACCTACTTAGAGTTTTCTTTGAGTTTCTAATTATCCAAGCAACTTTCTTAATTTTTTTGTTTCATAAGAACTTTTTCCTGATAAAAGCCAACAAAAAAAAAGAATTAGCGAAATCGGTCCAGCCGTTTAGGCGAGATGTGATGACATCGGATAATAGCTCTCCAGTTTTATAATATATATCTAATACTAATCTCTTTATGAACAATTCAAAGCAATAGAATAAACCACGTACCTACATTCCTTTTAAAATTAGTAGGTATACCTACATTGAATTCACCAAACACAAGAACAAGAAAATTGACAAAAAAACAGCTATAAAATACAGTCCACAAAATATATAAATGCGATAGATTCACTCACAAGAAAGAAATGGGTATGGAAAATATTTAGATAGACAGTTAATCCTGGACTTGATTTTTTTCCCTAAAATAATTAATAGGCATTAAAAGTCTTGCCACTGTTGGAAGCGATTTTGAATACCGTGTTGAGAGTGATTGTAAGTAACTATAAAAATAAAATTAATTTGAATGTTTTTACCTGAAAAAATAAACTCTCTTTCTCCCAATTACATTAATTAGTTCACGCTATGATGATTATGAGAAAATATTTCTCTTTCGAATTAAAAAATCCTTGATTTATTCATGTAAAAACACGTTTATTTTGCGGATTGCTCGGGGCCATATTTCGCAGTGGATGAATTCACTCCATTCACTAGACGTTACGTTCAATTCTTGAACAGCTCCAGAACACAATGGGAAGAACAGGAAGGCAATAAGATAAGGTCGGAGATGAAAGACCGAGGATCGTGATGACCCTTATCAAAGAGGATACATCTGACGGGATCAGAGGCCTGTTGTGAGGTATTATGTCAGAAACAGAAACAATGACTGTCCGTTCGTCAAAAGATTTTATCGCGGATCAATCAACATTATTTTTCTCTGAATTAAAAAAAAAGAAAAATCAAAGGTATATAAACTGAACTCCATGTTGAAATTTCTCATAATATTCGGGAATTTGAACAATGAGATTACCACCTAATGGCGAACGTTGTTAACGTAAAGTGATCAAACTAAGCCAGTCTTCGAAATAACAGTAGAAGACGGTCGTAAGCCTGTAGTGGACCATTTTAAAAATTGAACTCCTTAGCCTAGTTTGCATTACCTAGAGGTCGCAAGATTAATATTTTGAGCGGCATAAAAATATTATTCCACTTATAACAAAAAACATGTCAAGCCATTATTTTACTGCATATTATCATAATAATACATAGACCTCGGAAGCCTAGTTGTACTGGCGTGGACTTCAGATCCCAGGTCCCGGGTTCGATTCCCGGTCGGGTCAGAGTTTTTCTAAGTGTTTTTTCACTTGAAATTTCTACTGGTTGACTGGAAAAAATTGCCTCAGGCAAAAAGTTCCGCCGGCTATACTGACACCTTTGTATGGAAAAGTGTTATATATAAGTTTTTTTTTTATTAATTAGGCATTCCAACTTTTTTCTCTTCTTTTTCAGTACAGGCGGCACAGGTTGGGTAGAAAGAAATTGACTATAGCAATAATTTTGACGAAAATGTGGCGGGTTACCCTTGAGACTCAACCCCGATCTTAATAAATACTAGTAATTTTTTATTACCCATTACGCCGTGTCCCGTAAGCGGTAGTAAGAGAGAACGGACCTCCACTCTTTCCTATCCAAACATACTTCTTTCGCTTCTTCCAACGACATTACATACACCCTCTCCTATTTCTCTTACTTCTTACCTGCAGCCCTATTCACGAAAAAGTTTGAATCGAACTTCGAACTAAACTTAGACTTAAACTTTTCTGAAAACTTTTCTAAATATCTAGTCATATAAGTAGTCTGTGATCTGTCAGATTTACTACCTGTCAGATTTACTCCGACTTTTCCAACTTTATTCATATTAAAATAATATTATTACAAATAAACACACATATGTGGCTTGTAAATACGGAATAAATCAATTATAAAGGCTGAAAAAGAAATTTAGATGGGCGAAATGTACATATCTAACAGACAGAATTTTTGACAGCTCAATAAGTTGGAAAAGTCGGAGTAAATCTGACAGGTAGTAAATCTGACAGATCACAGACTACTTATATGACTATTTATTTAGAAAAGTTTTCAGAAAAGTTTAAGTCTAAGTTTAGTTCGAAGTTCGATTCAAACTTTTTCGTGAATAGGGCTGCTGGTCTTCCTTGTGGACGGAATCGATGTGTTCGATCCACGTCATTCTCGGTCGGCCACGTTTTCTTACACCTTTCCTTTCAGCCTTATGAATTATCTTTTTCATTCTGTTTGCATCCATTCTTTCCACATGCAGGGACAGCTAGGACAGGGCCTAAAATATTTTCAAGGCCATAAGCAGTGGAATTATTTAATCTGAGGAGATGAAACTATACACAATTAATCAATAAAAATATTTGCATACACAGCAATATCCAACTTCCAATGTGATCACGTACGGCTGCTATGGTATAACTCTACGTACTTTGCCGGTTGTGTTATTAATCATTTTCATCCCAGTCATGGCCTTCGTTCACTTCACACAATTACGCTTACCAAAGTAATGGGGAATTTGCACTAAAAAAGTTAATCAAAGGTTAAATGCAACCTCTTTATCACCGTCTGGATAGCTGTTATTATAAAATGAAACAACATTTTATTATATGCAGAAAAGTAAAAATACCTTATATTATATGAATTAATATTTTTAATATTTTACTTTTACCTAATATAAGAAATGTCAGTTCTACGAAGATTATGTGGAAGGACTCTGTGGGATATGAAAAGGCATGATAATATTAGGAAGGAATGTGGTATGGAAGTTAGTGTTGTGACAAAGATGAAAGTCAATGAGTTGAGATGCTTTTGATATGTGGAAAGAACAGAATGACGAGAAAAATTTATAAGGCCGAATACCGTAAAGAATGAAGTAGGTATTTAAATATTAATCCTATCTCTATAATACCTACGTTTAAAAATGGTGCTTAATCTCAATAAATAAAGAGAAGAAAAGGAAAAATTAAGTCACTGCTAAATACGTGAAAAAGGAAAATGACGCTTTCAATATTTTTATTAAAAAAAAAAGAAGAAAAAACAGTCTGCCAGTCACATTGCATCAAAACTCAAAGACTAAATGCGATTTTGTTACCTCGATTCCTAAAACTGTATGAATGTAAAATATAGGTACCTACCTACCTACTTACAGTTATGTTGTTTGACCTACTTAGCTGGAGTTCGCGATAGGTAATAATGTGCTAGCTACATTCTCTCTGGTTCTCTCCAAGCGAGCCATAGATAACAATACTAATTCCTGTTTTACCCTCCTGCCATGGCGCATCTTATATTTTATATTGTTCTATGAAAATCTTTAGTAAATAATAATTATAAGACTTGTATGTACATTTTTTGTATTTCAAATCAATCTTCACTCTTTTCACATTTTCATACCGCATCACTCCGATTCCGTGCAATATTTACATGAGTAATTTTGTTTTCAAAAGATCTGTGTTGTCTGTCATTTTACTATGAAGATTTTATAATTTTAGAAATGTATTAATAACTTTAAATATATTTGATGAAATATAAATATTTATATCTCAGATTACCACAATTGTATTTGCGAAAAATGCGAAGAAAAAAAATCAACGCTGAGCCTACGGTTTTAGCGTGAAGCTTCAACATACAATTAGAGTGAAACAAACAAATATACATTACTGAATTATTATGTAGATTAGTTATAGTCGAATTTCGAACACTGTGGTCGACCACCAGTAACGATAAAATATACGATGTAATGTTTATGGCAATCGGGAATTGATGATTGATAGATTTTTCCTAGTTTCATTAGAGTTGTGTTTCTTTCTATGAATTATTATAACAAGAAAACTTTTTTAATTAAAAGAAAAGCCGATCGATCCGATTATTGGGGAAGAAACTACACCCTGTCCGACCTTTCTGAGCTCAGAGAAGTTTGGTTGTTGCACGCTCTGTGTAAGTTCATTACAACTATGAGATTATTATATTATACTAGTTCTGTTATGACCAGCATTTGATTAGTTTGTTGACCTCAGTTTTCACTAGAGTTCAACAGCGTTTATTAAAAGCTCGGAATTGTGATAATATTCATAAAAATGCAACATATTATCTTCGATTTTCATCACATTTTTTTAAGTTTTATCAAATAACTTCTTAGTACAGCAGGTATAACCATATTAGTATCCTTGAGATACGAATTTCAGTTCACAACACTAACTCTTCTGACAGATCCTGGCGCCAAATATATAACAGCAGCCGCAGTCTTTAAATTTGGTTGCTCTCTTGTTCTCAATAATTTCCAACTTTTATCTCTATATTTCATTAATAATTTAATTTCTACTTGTTGTATACATGAGATTTTTCGACATGTTGAACATGTTGAGAGTTCTCATGATTAGGAGTTTCGGAGACTTAAACATTACCACCTAATGGCGAACATTGTTAACGTAAAGTGATCACACTAAGCCAGCCTTCAAAATAGCAGTAGAAGACGGTCGTAAGCCCATAGCGGTTTGTTCTCTTTGAAAATCGAACATCAGTAATGAAATTTTAGTCATTAGTTCTTACATATTCTTTCTGACAGACGTTGTACTGCCCTGAATATTGATTTTTATTTTTAACCATCACGCCGTGTCTCGTAAGGGGTACGCGGAGAGAAAGCAACCTCCACTCTTTTCTATCCAAACAATCTTTCGCTTCTTCCAAAACATAACATTTGTAAAACAACCACTCCTATTTCTCTTTCTGACCTGGCTGTCCTTAAGAAGAGAATCGATGAGTTCGATCCACGTCATTCTGAGTCGGCCGCGCTTTCTTACACCCTTCCTTTCAGTCTTATAAATTCTCTTTGTCATTATTTTTGCACCCATTCTCTCAACATGCCCAAACCATCTCAATTTATTATCTTTCATCTTTGTCACAACACTAACTATTATACCCCACTCCTTCCTTTCCATATCCCACAGAGTCTTCGTAGAGCTTTCATCTCTACTGCATTTATGCTAAAGTCTAATTTCAGACACAATAAGCCAGTTAGAGATTTCAAACAAAATACACTGATCGGAAGTAATTATTGAACCCGGGATCGGTTCATCTAAAATTTGACGCCATGAATAAAACTGAGTTATTCAGTGCTTGAAATGAGATAGGTACATACGAGTGTACTAGCGACAGGAAATGAAAGGAAAGGGAAATGAATTGGTCACATTAAATAAACATTAAATACAAATTAGGCCGTTGTTTCAATGTTATTGTTTGGTCCCTCCGTCCATCAGGCCATCTGTACCCCGTGTTTGCCATATTTTCTTGACAGTTTTATAAAGATCCTTTTCGTAAAGCAAGTTCTTTCTAAATATATTTTTGTTTTGTTATCGTGAACACTATTTTATTTTTCAAATTTTCGCAAACATACAGTTTTTTAATACATAATAACAAATACACAAAAATACGACACATAAACCAGCAAATATGTACATATATATCACTATTGAAACTCTCAACTTTTCAATTCATATTATATTAAAAATATGTATACCTAACTGTATTAATTTGCAATATCTATTTCTGTTCTAATATATTTTCAGCCATCACTGGACGTAGTAAGTACTCCTCCGTCTGCATCCTCGTCATTCTATCTTAGGCTTACTGCATCCAGGTTACTCCAGCATTGCTTTATCCCAAATGTGAACATCCAATGCTACTGTATCCCAAGTATAAGCTTTTCGTCTATGGTTTCGATCGTTACAATGCGACCTGTCAAATCTTTCGATCGTCAAATAGATCCTTTGACGGAAATTTCATCGTTTTCGAAGTGTAGTACCTACCTAGTGAAAAATTGTAGGCGTATTAATTGTTACCCTGTCGAGTTTAAATTACAGATATTGTATTAAACATTTCGTATAAGTATCCTATGTAGCTTTAAAATTATTCAATTGAAAATTAAACGTAAAAAATGTTTTTCATTTTATTAAACTTAATTATACTTATTTATTCGTTGAAAAGGCGCAATTGAGAGCGCATTGATGAGCTCTTATTGCGTTCTATATACATACCTACCCCCTGACTACAGACAGGTTTTCCTTAATTTGATATTTTTTTTTACCCATCACGACGTTTCCCGAAGAGGGTAGGCAGAGTACGCACTTCCATTCTTTGTCCAAACAAACCTCTTTCGCTTCCTCCAAACGCATAACATTCCACATACATGCTATTCTATTCCTTTTGCTCCTGACTTGGCCCTCCTGTAAGACGGCACCTGCGTGCACCCATTCTTTCAGATTTATATATCCTTTTAGTCATTCTCTCCTCGTTCATTATTTCCACATGCCAAAACAACCTTAATTTATTCACTTTTATTCTAGTCACTACGCTAACATCCACTCCACATTCCTTTCTAATATTATCATTCCTCATCTTATCAGTCAGTCTCTTTCCGCATATCCTATACGCTTGTTATTTGATTGGATTGTTGTATTGAATTGTTGTTTTTGGACTCTTCCGAGTGCTCGCAAGAGCCTATGGAAATATTATAAGAAAAAATAATACACGCTGCCATAATATTTTATAACATCATGGTAAAGATGAAAAAATGGGTTTGCAAATCATAAACACTAATCTGGTACGCAATAATCCAAGGATAATGTTCGTAAGACGCTGGTAGTGATCTGATAACAAGATTTCAATTTTGTCTGCGATGTCTTCACAATAATTTTCAAAGACTTTCTACAACTTTACGGAATAATTACAAAAAAAAATATTAAGAAACTTTTTGAATAAAGAAGCAACCCCTGGGTGGAGAGATTATTATGTACAGGTCTCCGTATGTCTGATGTGGGGGATGTTTATGATTATTTCAAGATTATTCTAATCTTAAGAAAATACATAAAAAACTGACTGTTTATTGCAAACATCACACCTACCCTAATCTTATTCTAACTGTTTTGGTATTATTTTTTCAGAGTATTTTTATTTTTATTAGATTTACGTTGTCAACTGTGGGGCTAGTACGAGTTTAATCGAAAGCTAATTGCACGCTAATAAGCACTTTTTTTTTTTAAACCCTTTGCACTTAATAAGCACTTATTAGCGTGCAAATAGCATTCGAAAATCAAACGATCGAATCATTCGATCATTTTTGTATGGAAATTTCTCGAAACTCTGTCGATGATTGTTTCGATATTCGATCATCGAAAACTTATACTAGTGGTACTTAGTTCATTTGGTCAAGTTATAACTTTAAAAAAACAAATTCGTTTTCTAAGTACCTACTAGTTTCTGGCAGATTAAAAACAGGAATATGCGACAAAATCTAATACCTGCACTACACTACTCGCGTGCAAGTACGTCGGACCAAGTAAGGCGAAGCGCCTCTCTACACTATCGTATTCGCCTATCTTCACTATCGTATTCGCCTATCTTCGATCAACTTCGCGAGTAGTGTAGTGCAGGTATAAAAGATAAGGTTTACAATACCTTACTTGATCTTACCCTTGTCATTGCTACATTACGAAAAAATTTCTGTTCACAGTTTGAGAATTTCTTTAAATATAAATTTTTTCAAGTTATGGATCGAGAAAAAAAATTGAGAGACGTTCCAGAAAAAAAAAATACTCAAAAAGCGCTAAACTATTTAATTAAAGTTCATTCTACAATTAAACAGAAATTCCAGTTTGGTATGTTAAAGACTCGCGAAATCATTTAGTAAAATCGATAAAGTACCTAAATGTTCAAAAAACGGTGTTTACGTGCAACGCACCCAAAGTCTCAAATATTTGACTAGTTCTAAACATAAACTTTTTCGTAAATAGCAGGAGCTAGGCCCATATCGAAGTGACTCCCGTCTGATATTTTAGAAAATCGGAAAACCTATCCAATGTCCTGCAACTAGGATTTTTTTATAGTTGTATTTTAGATTACATGAAAGTTCGTCGAAGCACAATTGTCCGAAAAATCAGTTCAACGAATCACAATTGAATCAATTTTAAGAATCACTTTTGATCGAAAAATCAATTTTACGATAACCATATTCTGCGAATATATATTTTTAAAAGGTTAATATTTTTAATTAGTTTTATAAAAAAGAGTCGATCTCATTTGCCCAATTATTGTCACAATAATATTCATTGTTTACATCAATTATTGTTGTTGTCATTTCGCCTACTTATGTGAATATGTAATTTTGTACTAATGTCATTTTTGGTCTACCAAGAACGAGGCAGTAATTTCTCCCACTCTCATAGCAACACTCAAGTAGATGTATTCATACTACGATAATACCAATTAGGTAAGCCGCTATTTTTCAACGAATTGTGCATTTAATGGATAATTCGAATTTTTGGGTGAATTTTGCATTTAACTTATAATTCGAATTTTTCGACGAATTGTGATTTCGTAAAGTTGCCATTTAGGTGAATTGTCACTTCGACTAATTGCCATTCGTAAAATTGTAATTCGAACAATTTACGTGTCACCGTATTTTATGCATTAGGGCTTACAATGTTACTCTTAGAACCACAGAAATCTGGGTCTTTTTTCTAAATCCAATGAACTGATGAAAAAATAAAACAGCAAGGTCTCTTACAACCGCAATATTGAGTTCGAGTCCAAATTCAAACGATAAATTAGTTTTATCTGCGGCGTGGTTTGCAAGTTTGCTTTCACGCATGATAACCTTTCAAATCCATTTTAAGCCGCAGAAAGCCTCTGAAATCAATTAACGATATCCTCGCGTTCGAAACGGAAGTCATAAATAGCGGGATATGGGGCTGTCGCGCCGTGGGATCCTGGTGAGTTGACATTATGCCGTGGTTTATGATGGTTTCGGATTCGAATAGGGAAATGTTACATACCAAGGGGAAAATTTTATAAAACAAGTACAAAGAAAAAATGAAAACATAATTTTAATGCTTACGTTACAAATCTTAAAAAACACATAATTGTTTTTATTTTCAAGTCATAATATCTATGACTTTGTCTGCATATGCGTATAAGTACATAAGTTAATACAGAGTGGAATGAAAACACTGAAATTTTATAATCGAGCCACAGTACTCGTCTCTCTCCATAGCTCAGATTGTTCACAAGAAGGTGTTCCTGGTCTTTTTAGATTATTTTAACTATTTTTCTATTTCACATTGTATGAAGCTGACATATTATTGGTTTCGTAGAATCTGAAAAAATTTCTAGCAGTGGTTGGTTCTTACACATCTGTTAATTAATGATAAAGTAGTGTTACATTATTTTTTTGTAATCTTAATTATTCAAACTTTTAGGAGCTAGGTTTACCAAATTTCATCAGGATAAGTTATTCAAGGGGAATCGAATCCTCCATTCGCATAAATTGTTTATACCTATAGTGGAATTAGTAAATAAAGACGACTTGCATGATAGTCGAAAAACTTGATTATTAAAACATGTTTTCATTATACTATTTTGATATCAAACAGGATGCATTTAAATAAGCTTCTCCGGAAGCACAGTTAACGGCAGAGTTCCTCTATCCACTGAATTCCAGGTTATTTTCTATTCCTTTTTAAAAAAATCCTAAACAATAATGTCTCGCGAGTTTATTAACTAGTTAAGTACCTACCTAAATAAAAAGTTGACAGGTTTTCAAAAATGTTATGGATAATTTTATTACAAATTTAATATTTTCTACTATGTTATCAAGACTTTTATGAAATAAAATGCACCGCGCTGAATAAAAGCTTGAGCTTCATAATAAAATATAATATTGCCGTATCTACAAAGTACAGAATGAAATAGATTTTCACATTAACCGCTGGTAAAATTGTCTCAGAACCCGTGTGTAAATACGACAGGTCTATTTTGTATGGGAGGGTATGAGAGAAACGAAGCTTGAGCTGAGAAAGAAAAACAAGCAAAAAAACCTGCCTTCACACCGCTGCGCTTGGCTGAGGTAAGTACTGGCTGTATGTACGGGAGCATCCTCTCGCCGGTGCGATTTAAGCCTCTCTCAGTTTCCTTCTGAATTCTGCAGAGGTCGTTCGCGTCGTTCTCACCAACCGGATATTCAGAAACAAAATTACGTATTCTTTTGTAGCGAAATTCAAATTTTCTCCTAATTTCTTTTGTTCTGTATTGTATGAGAATTGTGTTGAAAATGTTTAATTAACTAAAATTTTAATATTATTAGGTACAACAAAAGAAACATTATTTGCAGTAATTTTTTCAAAATTTAAAAGATTCTCTTTCATTGTTTCTAATACACGCTCTGTTTAAACCTGAATTTATTTTATTCAAAAAATCTTTTCATAATTTTAAACTAATTGTTTATACAAAAATGTATGTTCTTGGAGCGTATAATTAAAATCTAATTTGATTGACTGAATAAAATATCATTTTGGAAATTCAAAAATCAAAACTGTGGAAAATTGGGTACTATTGTTAGTTGACTGGAAGAAATAAATTTATAAACAATAAATTGACATCTGTGGTCATGCAGTGCCTAACACATATCAGAATTTCCAATTACGACATGGAAGGAGTCCACTTCTTGTCTAAATATTTCTAAGGTAAGGTTTTGTATTTCATTTAGAACATTATGAAAAACTTGGTTATAACAGAAGTATGAAATTATTAATGGTTTTTCCACTAATTGTATTGCGATGATAATTCTTTTGTTCTCTATTATAATTAAATGTTGTAGTATGCTTTAATAAAAAAGTAAATAAACAATTTTCTATGTATAGAAATATTTCTGTGTATAGCCGACGGAACTTATTGCCTGACGCAATTTTTTCTTTGGTGTGGTCCATGTGAAAACACTCCTAACTCGACCGGGACCGAACTTGGGACCTGAATCAGAAGTATATAAGCCCCAGTACCATTAGGCTACCGAGGCCGATATCTCATGTTATAGGCGCGATCTACAAATCATTTAAAGGATAGGGGTAAACACTTTTTTGGTTTGACCATTTTTATTTTATATAGTTAATTCCTATCATCCTCAGCAGCACAACAATCCTGGGTTAACCCTGGCTGAATCAAGATATTCCCTTGATGCGTCCTTCTGAGAGTCGCCGTCCTCCATCAGCTTCTCACGTCAAACTCACCTGAATCCGTGTAAACACCGTCTATCAACCGTAGCTTGGCTCTTCCCTTCCTGTTCTTTTACGACCTTCTACTTGCTATTTTGATGTTATGAATTTATTATTTGAGATGTTCTATATATTGTAGGTAATGTTGGGGTCTTCGCTGGTCCATAATCTGTTTCTATATGTATTGTCATGACTGTCTGACCTCTCAAAAATTGTAAAAAAAAAAAAAATTATGTGGCCAGTCCAGTGTCAACTTCCTATTTTAATTACTCGTATGGCCTTGGGATCCCTGTAGAGACCATACAGTTTGTGGTTGTATTGCTGAAGCCACACTCCTCCCTCATTATTTACTGGCCCATAGATTTTTACGGATGATCCTCCTCTCAAAGACCACAAGCTGTTGCTCGTTCATTTAACTGAGCACCCAGGATTCGGAGGCGTACGTCAACACAAGTCGTATGAGTGTTTTTTACAGCACTCATTTAGTACCTATTTCTACTGAGGTTCTTTGACAGTTGTGAATATCTGAAGTACCTAAGAATTCAAATTGAAATCGATTGTTGATAATTTATTACACAATTCGATCTCCGCTTTCGACCATTTATCTCTTTCACGACACAAGCTTAAGTTAGCGTGAAAGATTTTATTTTAATTTATTTTATTGACAAAGCAGATAATTAAGGAACACAGCATATTATTATCATTATCCTGATGCAGATAAGATTAAAGAGTTATTTTTAACACATATTGGAATTAAGATTAAGAGAATTAAGAGTTTTTGTAATTGACGTAGGTATTTAAATATGTGAAGTAACAATAAGACCTTAAAATTTTCAACCGTCTGTTTTCCACTTTGACAACCCAAGCTTTGCTTTATCTGAGAGATGTCGAAAGTGTATTTGTGTTCATCTTGGGTAAGCCCAAATTCATTTTGAATTTACGGTCCTGTCCTAATTGAAAATCGTTCGCGCGTCCGAGCGATGATCGCGTGGACGCTTTAACAATTTTTTTTTGTGTTTCGAATCTACGTTTGTCCGTCTAACCAACCCAATTAGGACAATATGTTCACACAATGCTCTCACTTTGAGCGTCGGACGCGGAATTAGAACATAAACTAAAAGAGATGTTAAAAATATATTGGCTACTACACACTTCATTTATACATATTTTAGGTACACATAATATGGTTTGTATATATAATTTAAAAAATCACTCAGGAAATTAACCAAACTACACATTTTTCTGCAACTCTTCCATCCGATGTTCCTTTGTTCCTCTTCATCCAAGGTTTCCAGCTTTTAGGATAAAGCTGTAAGCTCATTCTTATAAACGGTCTCCAGACACTCATTACATTAGACATTGGAGGATTACATATACGGCCATTCTACGTGGCCATCATAAGTCCAGCTTATTTCATTTTACTCACATTTAAAAATATTGAAATAAGTGATAAAAATAACAATAATAATTGCCTCGGACTCCAACAATATTTGGTTTTCCGTGAAAAAAATAATAAACATAAAATATTATTTCATTAAAATATAAAAAAGTATATACCTATTGGTTATCATTCAGGAAGGTACAAAATTATTGCATACAATCTATAAATAACACTCTTCTATACATACATAGGTGTCAGCGTAGCCGGCGGATTTCAATGCTTGAAGCATTCTCTACCAGTCAACCGGTCCCGTCCAATCTGAGACAGGCCAGCCCCGAGTAGAAATTTCAAGTGAAAAAAAAAACACATTGAAAATATTCTGATCCGACCGGGATTCAAACTCGCGACATCTTGAAAGGAATTATGAGCCTTTGCCATTAGGCTACCGAGGTCGGTCATGTCAGTCGGTTTACAAAATTCATGGGTTATACCTAAAATTTTACATTATTTTGGTATTTTAAGTGGAATCAATCGGAATTGGAAAAAATATATTATATTAAATTAAAGACAGCATATATGATGCATCACCCAAGATATTTCTTGATGACACCGTACTTACCACGGAAAGTAGGCGGAAGTGGGATGCATGAATATAAAAAAATATGAATAAAAAAGACCCACCTTCCATACTTCATTTTTGACCCCACCCGAGACAACAAGAGCCCTCCACCGCGCTCGATATTGAGCGGCTTCGATGACCTTCTACCTCGATACACATCTGAAATTATTACAAAATAAACACATTGAGCAAAACAAAGCGAATTAGCATGTTTTATTAATTAAAAAAGAAAGCAATTAAATAAATATTTAAAATGAAATAAAATATTCACACCTTATACAAAGCTGAGAGCCTCCCTCGAGGGCTGCGGGGGTTGATAAAAGAAAGCGCCATGAAAGCGGTTATCCCCATTTATACGGCAATTTGGGTATCTTTTATTTCCTTTTATTTATCGTCGGCGTAATTCCAGTCCTAAGGGCTGTATTGCTGTATACAATATGTGTAGCCTACACAGGTGTTTCGTCCTTGTACGCTTATAAATCCTACATTATAATTGATTATGTTCGTTCGTAATTCGGTATTTTAGTTGAAACACTCTAGTCCCACGCGAAATCTATAATATAAAAAAGTCGGGTTAGTGCGAACACATAACTCGAGATCGCCTCAACAGTTTCTTCCGATTTTCGATTTATTGGATTCTTCTCCGCTCCGGATAACAGAATAACTGTTAAAAAGTTTAAAAATGCATAAGAAATACAAAATATTGAACAATATTGGAGTTAGTATTGAACAGATTTACTGACAACAACGCCACCTGTGAAAAATTAGAGCTATTTTCCGTGGTCATCGCATCACGCCTAAACGGCTGGACCGATTACGCTACTTCTTTTTTTGTCGTGTTGGATTTTATTAGAAGGTTATTATGGTAGAAAAAAATAAGAAAGATGCATGGGAAATCAGAAAATCAAAGAAAACTCTAAGTGGGTAACCTTTTTAGTACTTTTAACAATACAATTTTTATTACATCTTTGAAAAAACGAAATTAAAATTAAAGTTTGACAGAAACTGTCAGTTGTTTGATGGTTGGTGCTTTTGACAGAATGTCTATGGAAAATATATGGTTTGAAACATATGCATCGATCTAAACTGCATTAGCTTATCATTATACAAATTCGGATTCAATATTCATAGTTAGGAACGCAGGACAACGTCTGTCGGGAAAACTAGTTTTAGTATAAATTACAAAATCAATAGGCATACGACGTTTGTCGGGAAAAAGCTATGTTTTTAACTACATCAGACGTATCGATGGTACCTATTCCGTAAATGGTTACTGGATAATGGCTTACTCCTTGATTGATGTATTTGGGATTAAGCAAGTGGCCGTTGTTGTGAGTTGGTTTCTAGTTTTATTGGTTAACAAATGGAGGAGAAGGTGAGTAATTAAAAGAAACGTGAGGTATCTCTCACGGTGGGAAGGAACGTAGACCGGGGCGGACACGTTATTTATAGTGGCTAAACAACGAAGGGCTGTTGTATTTGGAGTTTCAGAGAGAGGTGAAGAAGTATCTTGTTGAACAAGTATTTTACAATATTGACGATATGCTAAATGGGACCGTTGACTCTATTATTTGAGATTTAGTTTAAATTGTGTTTTGTTCATTTTGTTGCTTGGTGCCCATTTTTAAACAGGTTGACGTTGATGTGAGGGATTTATTCAGATGTGTTATTCAAAATATTGTTAAGTCATTGTTTGAAAATTTGGGAACGCGATGGTAAAGAGTTTGAAAACCAGTTGCTTCTTTGTTTATGACAGATTAGAAGGTTTGGTTTTTTTACATATGGAATGGATGTACGGGGAAACCATTTTTAGAAAAAATGTTGTTTAAAGGGATTAGTAGAGAAGGCAAGGCTTCTTTGTTTTGAGATAGTATATTTGGCCCTCGATAGGACAAATAGTTTTTTTGAAGTTTAGTCTAGATCCACGCTCCGATGGGAGACGTTCTTGAATTTTGTGTTGAAGTGTTTGAGTAATTTTTAATATCCTTCGCATATTTCAATTGTACATATTATGTACCTACCGGGGTGTGTCCGTGTGTGTTGTTATTAATACGGGATTTGCTTGCGACTTGTTTGATGTGTATCTTTGGATGTTGAAATATCACATTTGATAAATTCGCGTTTCACTTAGAATCTTCGGTTTTGGATTAAGCCTTCTGTTTAATTATTATAATATATTATTTATTGTCTGACTGGGCTAACCATAGAGGGGAGGACGTGTGGCGGTTCGTTAGATTGGACAGCCCCCGTGATAATTCAACTTCCAACTATGACTGTGACGTGCTTTATTTTCATTGGTGCTTTGTGCTTTTATTTTTTTGAAGGTATGCTGAATTTTGGGTGAGTGACGAGATGTTTTGATATTAGAATTTGTATGGACACAGAGAGATGTTTTTTTGTGTGGTATTTTGTTTGTTGCTTGGTTGCCCCGCCAAGCATGCTTATGAGCAAGTTGCTCGATTGGTTTTAGCTGAGAGATATATGGCCGATGCGTTACGGCACTGTTTTGAATATTTGTGATCTCTGTGTGCCATTGGGCTTATTGTATTGCAGCATGTACCTCCCTGTATTGTTTTCACACGTCACATGTCAAGCACACGTCGCGAATGGTCATCTGTCACTCGCGGGTTACCCCATTGTCCGATACCAGTGGTGTGACCTATCTTAAATGTTTATTTTTGAATCCGGTTAGGAATTTCATATTTAGAACCTTCTAGTAAGCTTAGTGTAGAATTTTCATTTGTAAAAGTAGGTACATCCCCGAGAGAGTAATTTTGTTATGAATATCCGGTCGCGATATTATGATATTCTGAGCTTGTTATTGCCCGCGCATAAGATAGATTGGGTATTATACACGCGCCGTTGTAAATCTATTAAGGTTAAAGTTACGGAGTCCTTATAAGAATATTTAGTATGTCAGGAGGGCTGTGGACTGAAGATATACCTCACATGACTCTCCAAGAGAATGGGCTGTTGCTGATTTGGACGCTTTTCAGCTCAGTTCATGAGGTTCACTGGCGAAAAGGTCGCGCGCTAAGACCGAAGCAGTTGAGCGATTTGGAATTCCAATGAGGAAGAACTTGCGGTTTAAATGACAGCCCGTACGTAATGTGACTAGAAGGTTGATTGATTTGTTCGTTTATAAAGTAATTGAACGTTTATTTTGATATTGAGCTCGATAATAATTAAATGCACGCGAGATAGACATTAAAATTGTTAATAGGCAGGATCGTTTTGACTGCAGCTAGTCGTGGCATAATTTTCGCGTAGTTAAATCCTGTCCTATTTTGAGTCTCTGCCGGAAGTACGTTTAGGGAGTAAGAGTCAAGAGTTACATAGTCAAAAGATAGCTTTCATCCCCTGTAGTCTGTACACCATCAGGAACCTATTTCATTTGTCTATACACACTATATCTGATAGCCGAATTTCGGCCCCCTTTTTGGTACCTGTTCGAGGCGTGAGGTCGCATCGAATTGGGCCAGTCTCGGACCTTCGGAGTTTTTTTTGCCTGAATTTTGGCAAGAAGGTTCGTTTGACATGGAAGGCCCTCTTTCGGTGGCTAATTCCTCCCGTAGACCTCGAGCATGCTTATCAACGTGAAGCTATTTTGAGCCCTTTACACTCAAAATAGCTTTGATATTATTGATCTTCAATCTTTAAATTGTACTTTCTTTTCTTTTATTTCTGCCAGTAAGAAATTATGTATATTATTTTTGTTCTGTATACTTATTATATATTTATATTGTTATTTTGTATACTTGACGATTCCAAGTGCCAAATTCATGGCTTAAGGATGAAAAGAAAGAATAAAGAATAATAATAAAGAATAATAGCAATTTCTAGTAAGTAGGTGGGTATCTACATATTGTAGTAATCGCGTAAAAAGAATTGAGAACTAAAAAATGTTCCTGTTAAATTCTTCGATAAATATTTTTATTATAAAAATGACAAAATGCTGGGGAAATATTTTTCGAAACTAGGAGGTGCCGGGCCCCAAACTAATCTTCGACACGAAGAAATAAAGATATTATTTTAATTACCTCCTCTCGGGGGGAAGCGACGCCCGAGTCACAAGCTGATAATTATTGTTATTAGACTCTGTTTCGTCTACGAATAATTAATGATCCCGAGAAGAAAGGCATCAACTGTTAATATGCCGCTCTACACAGTTACCGTCTGTTTCTCCCTTTTACCCGGCGATTATTTCGTATTCATTATGTATTAGTTAAGCCCGAACAATAATTATGATTTCTCTTTTTCTCAAGGATTAAGTAAGTACTTACGTTGGAAAAACGAATAGGAACGAAACCCTTTAACGAAGGAAGATGATGATTTCACGGTAGTTATTAGATAATTTTGTTCCTTACCTTTACCTTTCAGCCTTCTTCTTGTGTCCAGTATTGAACAGAGCCACCCTCTTCCAGTGCAGGCCCGCCACTCTTTTAACGTCGTCGGACCATCTTGTCTGGGGCCTCGTTGTAGGCCTCCAGTCCAGCACTCTCTTCGTCCAACTGCCATCAGGCATACGCGCCACTCGACCTGCCCAGCTCCATTTTTGCTCTGTGATTCTTGGAGTCACATCTGTTACCTTGATCTTTTCCCTTATCCATGCATTTGTTTTTCGGTCCCTAAGTGAAATATTCAACATCCTTCTCTCCATTGCTCTTTGAGTAGCACGAAGTTTGTGCATGTTTCTTTTCGTTAGAGCGGATGTCTGGAACCCATAGGAGAGCACCGGGAGTACACATGCATCGAATGTTTTCTTCTTCAGATGGATAGGAATGTTTGGGGATTTTAGGACACTTGATAACTTTCCAAATGCGGCCCATCCTAAAGCTCTTCGCATTTCCAGTTCAGCTTCCATATTATCCCTTCCCAATTTCACAGTGCGACCCAGGTAGACATAGGACTCAACCCTTGATATATTTTGACCTCCAATTGTAATCGGTTGGGTTGGGATAGATTTGTGTTAGACATGATTTTGGTTTTACTCGTGTTAATTTTTAATCCCACTTTACCGCATTTATTTTTGTTCCACAAGTTATAATCATTGGTAAATTCTAGTTAGATAAAAATGCTTTCCTTTTTAAGTATAAAAGTGCAGTTAGATTTTGTCAAAAAGTAATAGGATGAAAAAAGGATTGCATAGATGGTCACACAAAGCGACGGTGCACTCTAGGATCTTTAGACCCATCCTGAAAATGTGAAGAGACGAAGGTTTGGAACAGCATGAACCTGAAAATATATAGCCCAAGAAGCGCGCTTGAATAGAAAAAAATGGAGGTCCATTCTTTCTGCCTACCTCTTATGGAAATGGAATGATTTATTTGTTCATGTGATTTCTCCAGCAGACTTTCATGTTTCCAAATTCTGCCGGCAATGTTGTCGGATAATATTGTTAGTGTGTGAAGACATTTTAATGAGAGTTGGCTAATTACGAGGAGTAGAAGACGCGGATGTTGGATGAAAAAGTTATAAACCATGAAGACGTCAAAGGCTTCGATGCGGATCAAAGGAGACGCTAATTAGACATATTACTCGGGACCTCGCCATAATATTGTTATTTACCTCACGAACTTTGGGAGCTTTTGATTATCAAACTTTCATAAAATAAACACAACTGTTGTTCGTATAAAATTAAAACATTCCGTTACATTTTTCCCCCCTGAAATATTAATTTTTAAACTTAGATCGCATGCGTGAGGATATATCGTCGTTCTGAGTTCATTGCTTTATCAAATACAGCACAAAATAGTAAATACGCACCTCAAAATTAGGACTGTTAAATTTCATTGAACTCATTTGTCTGCATTTTAGGGGCTTTCCTATTGAGCGTTTTTGCTCTTTTTTCAATTTTTCAAAATATGGGTTTCAAAATAGGTATATCCTCTTTTTCAGAATTATTCTTCACCTTGTGTTTTAAAGTTTTTTACTTTTGTCAGAATATACACGTTTTAGCAGACTTACCTTATTTTATTTATTTGTTTATAATTATCTTCTTTACCGTAGTATTCACGTGTTAATCACCTTACTATAGTCCTGCTGACTCCATTATATAATTATTACTTTGTGAATTACATAATGTATTTTGTATCTATATCTTCTTCTTCTTGTATTAGATCATAGATCTCTTGTTTTTTTTTTCAGTCTGTTCCATTATTGCTATGTACCTACTAATTAAATTGTCGTTACCGTTGTATTTATCTTTGTATTGTGTTACTTCTTTTAAGAATTAACTGGTTTCCCCGATTTTTTTCAAGATAATTTCTACCAATACATCTGTTTTTAACGATTTTTAGATCCTGTTAATTGCTTCAATCTATCGAACAACCAATAAATGACAAACGCCACTTAAATTTAAGAAATAAAATACCTAGTTTAAGTTTATTATTAAATTCACTTAAAATATTATTTACTCTATGTTTTCTTCAAATTTCCGCACACTTTCTCATTTCTTTCTTTCGTAAGATGAAAGTTATCACATGCCTTCTAAAAATCGGTAAAAAAACATTTGAAAGGCCATTGCTTGGAAGGTTAAATAATCAAACATTGTACCTACTTTATGTTTATGGTCCATATTTTAATAGGGCTATTTTTTTTTTCAAAACAATATGCTTTCTCTTTTTGATTTTTCATTTCAGTTTCCTTGCTGCCAAACTCAATTGAAATATTATTATTAAAAAAGAAGTAAGCACCCGATCAACCCTCTCACGCATCTATTATGTATCGGCCGACCCTAGACTGACCTCTGCTATGTAATATTCACCCTGCGTAAGAAAACACGCTTTTTTCCGCCGCATTTTGCCATCTATAAAATGTTTCGTCAAAACAGACACTTTTTTACCCTCCAGCTCTCTCGCCCATAGGGCTCTCCTCCTGAACCATGATTAATTGATAACACTCTCGGAGTGCCACAGATGCTTATATACAGTTGCGATGTTTTTCTTACAAAACAACAAAAAACGTCCCATAAGGACTTCATACCAACTTTGTTCCGAATTTCATTTTGTTCAAGTATTCTGTTTATCATTTGTTTTATACATTATGTCGTCAATTTCATAGCCTTCCTGAAAAAAAAATTGAAATGATATTACTTTGTCCGAGGGGCTTCCGGCTAAGAAAACCTCCTCTGCTCTTTTATTGGTTTTTTTCGAACATCATGTTAGAGGCAGGAAATCGAAAGATGAGATCGGAAAATATTAGGTCTACCCTAAATAACAAACCCTAAAATGTTTAAAGGGTAAATGAATGAATACTTTGGACTGCAAAGCGATAGGCCGAGGACTTGTACAGAATCCTTATGCTCCGACTCGGGGACGGATAACCATGTCCTCTTCATAATGAAAGAAGTTATGGGCAGGCGCCGAATGCATCGGGCTATAGCGTCGTTTGCGATGCTGTGGTACCAACTTATCCTTGAATTGTTTTGTATATTTTATTTCCGGTAAATATACGGCCAAAGCCTTTTACAATTATAATATAGTCAAAAATAAAATAGTTGGCTATACAATAAACATAGTTAACATTGTATCCGTCAACAAAATACAAAAAAAAACAATCAAAGTGGTTTTACTGAAGAGTTGAAGACTCTGATCTGCAACAATTATACAAAACAATAATTGATTCAACTCCGATGAGTGCATGCATGCAAAGGATTGGTGATCCTCCTAAGGCGGTTGATGCTGGTGTCAAAGGAGTCAATACGACCAGCATACTCGTTATCCGATATTATATTACAATCATTTATAGGTATATAACAATAACTATTTGCTTCTGGTCTTCCATTACATTATAAATCACAAGATTATTTAAAAATATAAATGGGTTTACTCAAAATCACTGAAGAAGAACATCAAAGACTTATATAGAATAACATCGATAGAATTTAGTTTCTTCGATATGTTGTTTGTATTGTAAATAGCCTTCGATTGGGATAAACTGCTGAGGAATGAATTATCGGAATCACTCCCCAAGGCGTTGCCTCAAATTTCACGGGTCAGAAAGTAAAAGGCAGCTGTTTGATACGTTACGCCAAGTTTGCCAATTCAATTAGCCCGTGGAAACACGTCTGCACCAAACCACCTCGGATCCAATTAGCCTGCTATTGAAGAGCTTCCTTTGTCTGTCGCTTTGTCATTTAGCGCGAGCTTCAATAACGAAAACTTGGGAGAGGTTCCGCAGGTTGATTTGTCTTCCCATCACATGGTTTAAGTACGCTGATACGTATAATTTCATACTTTTCTATAGAAATGGGTCAGTAAAGCTAACTGAACTAATCGCTTGACGAATTTTTTTCTAGTTATAGGTCAAGTTGACAGCGTGTAGGTAAGTAAAAATATCAAGTGCGAATCCATATAAAAATCGGTTGTACTTTTTGATGTAGAAAAATCTCAAATACGAAACAAATTGATAAATTCGTGAAAAGACGGACATTTGACTTAAGTATGTCTGATGAGCATGCATACAGTATATGTAATATCACTTTAGAATGACTCCAACCGTCCGGGTCAGCAATGAACCGAATCGGATCGGTAAAAATAATATAAAAATACTTATAGTTAATGTTTAAATTGTATTTTCCTCTTCAATTTTTAAATATTTTGTGTTTTTTTTTTTGTACTTTTTTGTGTTAAACATTATTAGAGACTTGCAAAAAATTTCCAGCAATTCCAGCACTCTATGCATGTGCTAGTACAAACTGATATTCGATTCAATTAATGTACAATAAATGCAGAACTTACAGGCTCAACACAGATCCAACGGGTCATCCGCTCAAACAGATCATTACGACTCATACAGACCTCGTTCACAGGTATGGAAAGAAACAAATCCTTGACCTGATCAACACACAAGCAAATATCAAAATCCATGTAACATTTTTACCGTTTTTTTTTTTTTAAATCTTCGAAAAACGGGGAACGGGGGTCCTTGTTATTAAATAATACGGAAAATAAAATGAAACGAATATAAAGGTTTATTGGACAAAGTCAAAATAAGGATGTCCAATAATAGTTGAATAGGTACTGATCAAGTATGAATAGGTGTGGTATGGTGTTGTTTGATGTAAGTTGTGTATTTTCAGTAGCTGTTTCAATCAAAGTTTCATGAATTTGTCGTGTACGTGGTAATCTAATTGGACCAACCTTCGGAGGGTAGTTTTGGGTTGGGTCAACCTGGAATATGGAGTTGAAAATAATTTAAATTGTTACACAACTCTATGTGTGTGTGTGTGTGCGCCTAATAATAATATAATACTTTGGAGGGGAGAGGGTGGTGTTTTATGGACGTGTTGACGTTTGTTTTAAATTTCCGTTGTGGTTGACTGGAAGATATTTCTTCGGCTATTCGATACATTTTGGTTTCACTCTACTAGGTATATACATGCATGATCAATCCTTTATTTTCACCTTTTCCCATTAGGTATATGTTAGATATAGAATCTTACAGATTTCTCTTAAACAATTTGATTTCCTGTACCGTGACTCTTCTAGTCTATACCTTTGTGGGATACTCTTTATATTTGGAGTAGGGTTTTAGGGTCTGTACACATCCCTAAATTTCGTCACGAACCACAGCGTTCTATGGAATTTTGATACGTTGCATTGGTTACGTTGCCGCACGTGTTCAGATGTGTACAGACCCTAAGTTTTAGTCAGCTTTTGAAGGTTTAATAAATAAATAAATAAATAAAGTATAATTCATTATGGTTTTTATTAAACGAAATACATTTCATGCATTCGTTCCATTTATTTCTAAAAATGTGACAACTCTCGATAGGCTCGTGTTAGATATTACAAGGTTTCATATTAACATATCTAATATTAATTCTCGCTGTAAGTATATAAAAATGGAGCCCTATTTTCAGGAGAAGGCTCTAATGAAAGAAAAAAATTAATAATTTGCACGGAATATTAGAAAATTTAAGGAAACTTAAAATAGGTAGCCTTCTTATAGTTCTTTTTACAATATAATTAAATTCTAATTTTGAAATGGAATTATTGGCGTTTGACCGAAACTGTCAGTTTTTTTATAGCTTGTGTGATTGACCTGATGCGGATGCAAAATATATGGTTTAAACCAGAGATGCATAGGTCGGAATTACATTTGTTAAAAGGTCATTATACAAAGTAGAATTCAATATTCATAGTTAGGACTACAGGATAATGTCTGTCGGGAAAGTTGTATCGATACATTTAATAATAAAAACCAAGTGATGTTATCAAGTTTAAAATTGCGATCTTTTTCTTCCTCTACCCGCCCCCCTTTCTGCCCTCCCCCTTCTCTCAGCAAAAGGGTTTGTATTCCCTATCAGTATTCAAAAGTTAGCTGATACTGCAGACGGAATTTGAAAAAAAATGAATGGAAAAAAGGAGAAGGGATGGTTGTATTATTTTCTTAATAAAAATAACTCCTCTCTCTTTTCTTTCTATTCCTCCTTTCAGGATACACTTCTGCGATAGTTTCATATTTACATAAATCGAAGAGGCTATGGCGCTTGTCTTTTTGTTACTAGAGCTAGTATACGCTTAATTCTTCCTCCTTTTAATGCAATGCAAAGGGCTTATGCCTTTTATGCTGAGTAATGATTTTTTGATTGTATAAAAATAAAAAAATAAAATAAAAAATACCTTCTTCTGAGATACCTTCATACAAAAATGTACATACTGTAGAAGTCTTCAGGGTCCTCTCCTGATTCTACTTTAATTCTATGCTCCGTATCTCTACTTTATAGTTACCAAGTGTAGGCGGTGAGGACTAGATATTAGAAGGTATAATTACTGTGATAAATATATAAACTCGTTGAGTATAAACACTGAATTTATTTACGTAATTACATGTCACAAGGAATGTACAGTTTAATAATTAAATTCTATAATAAGAGAGCGAGATTAGCGCGTGGCCGAGCAGCGACACGTCCAAACCAAGAGTGATGTCGGGCCGCCCGTTCAGTCTTCTCGTTGTGCGGCCCTGCGTGGTAACATTCGAGTTGAGTGTCGCGTGTCAATACTTTACTAGCAGCGTCCGCTGCCCGGGCCTCCACACCAACCTCCCTCTCTGAAAGAAAAGAAAAAGAAATACATGTTAGAAGAGGTTAAAAAAAATGTGTGGAGTGAGTGACCTTAGAATGCAGAGAAAATTCTTAGATCCGTATATTTAGATGTTTAAGTAATATTGGCTCAATTGAATATCTCTTTTTTATTTTACATTTGCATTAAAAAAGGTAATTTGAATTTAATGTTGATGCAATGATAAGAGATTTCGAAAAAAAAAATAATAATGAGAAAGGTTCGTGACGACTTGTTGTCGTTTTATCACTATGATATTTACACGTTTAAATACAAAGGTTTGAGACATCGCTAATGTCTTAAGTTTATCATTGATTTTAGTTTTTGTGGTCACTGGTTAGATGGCGTTGGTTTACCTAGTACCAGTAATTGACATAATAAAATATATGCATTTTAACAATAAAGAAAAATATACGTACATTAATGAAAAAGAAAAATATATGTATATTAATGATAATTATTGTGCAATTTGTGTATTTACCCTGTGGTATTTGTTGGCACTACCAAGCACATAGCAAAATAGTAAATATTATGATTACTGTTTGAAGTTATTTAAAAACCGAAATCTGACGTGACGTTTCTTATTGTGGTGTACGTTGACGTCGTTGATGATGTTGGTTTCTCTTGCTGTTGTCTTGATGTCTTGCTTGTTGGTCGGTTTCTCAATATGTGATTGTAATAGGTAACAAACTGGGACATGGCTATTGTCCTTATGTTTATGTATGACTTGAGTTGTCGTTCTTTTTGGGTAGATGGCGTTAGATCGCCTTGTACTAATTAAATTAAAAATGTGAGTTTTAATAATAATAATTACGTACATATGCGCTTTTTATGTCTTGATTTTTTTTGTTTACACGACCCAGTATATAGCAATATAGTATGTGCTGGTCCTTCGTTGTCATTGGTGTCTTGTGATTTTTTCTTTTTGTATAGCCGTCTGTCCTGACAAGCACAAAATCTGTTAATTGTAGAATGTGCTCGACAAAAATCTTGGCTGTTTTTGGTGCGCTCTTGTTGCGCGTCTTGCCTGGAGGTAGTGGTACTTTGTAAGACTTGCTTGAGTTTGGCAATGTGCTGCTGGTTCCATGAGCTAAGGCGAGAGTTGTGTAAGCTTGGAACTGTGCGGCTGTTGCCAGGTTGGTAAGCGGTAAGGTCAGTGTACTACTTGTCCGTGGCCGGACCTCATGCCTGGCGTTAATGTCTGCTGTGGATGAGGGCCGTTATTTATTTGTCTTTTTAGGTGACCATGATGTGGTCAAGTTAATTTTATTTTATTTAAGTTATATCCCCTTGCCAGGACCGTATCTCTGGCGTCGGGAGTTTATGTGTGGTCAAGTTGTTCTTTTTTGTTATGTTTAAGATTTATCCCTTACCAGGACCGTATCTCTGGCGTCGGGCGTTTATGATTATTTAAAATGTGGCGTTTAAAATGTCGAGTTTTGCTCACTTTGGTGAAACTTGTGTCACGGTTCAATCACGGTTGTGTGCACTTCTTCGCCTGTTGTCCATACTTTTGGTGGTACCAGCTAACGTCGTGAGGTGTCTTGTTTCGGCGTGGCTTGCCGATTTTCGCCGGTTGTTCGATCTTGCTGGTTTGGTCCTGTCTGGTAGTTTTGGAGCTGCCCGGTGGTCGTTGGGTTGGTAGAACACCCGTGGTCTTTCCATTTTCCTGTGAAAGGTGCACGTAGTGTTGTGTTTGTTGGTGTAAGATCTCCCCCCGGTTGAATGTCGGTGAGGTGGTTGGTTTCTTGGTGCCCGCTGTAGGTATTTGTATTGTAGTGAAGTCTGGAAGTGATGATGTATCTGCATTCTTGAATTCGTCCATTGTGGATACGACGCGTCAGATTTAAAAAATGTGTCGTAAATGATAAATATTTAAAAAAATTTTTTGAAAGGTATTCAGAGATGCTAATGTGTTGCGATTTACTTGGTTGTGTCGGTATTGCTTTGAATGCGTTGTATTCGACGAGAAGAGATGAAAAGAAAAAATGTTGAACCACAATACTGATGTCGAACGAAAAAGAATTATTCGAAGTTGTTGGTTATCAGTTTAACTTAAGTACAATTCAATCACTTCGATTTGCAGAGTGTGAAAAAAGAAAATAAAAATATATTCAAAATAATAAAACTTTAAACGCGAAGTAAAAAGAATAATTATTATTATTTGAGTCGCCGCACGCCTCAATTCTGGTGTGCGAGCGGCCTATGTGGTTAGCTGTGTAGCGGCCGGCGTCCCACGTGGTGTGGAAGCGGATGGCCTACCCCGCCGCTCTGTGTCGCGGCTGCACACCCGGTAACAAGAGTACGGATTATTACATAGAAATCAATATGCTGCGAATAAATTGTATGTGCGTGTTACGGCAAATAATCTTTTAATTGTTACTATGATATTGTATGAAACTGTGAAAGCAGAATTGTGGGTGGTTTTACGTCTTTACGTTATAATTATTCTATTTTAGTTTAATTTTATGCCGGATATTACTGTATGCCAAATAAAATGATTTGATAGCTGGGAAAAAAAAAAATTTTTTAGAAAGGAGAGAAAGAAAAAAAAAAATATGAAAAGATGATACGGTTTGCTTGGTTCCTGGCCGCCTTGTATCAAAGGCGTGTTGTAATGATAGTGGTCTGCTGTGCCGTGTGCTTCGCCTGCTGTCTGCATGTGCCGTGCGTGATGTGCTGCTTGCTGTGTTCGGCTGCCCACGTGCTGCTCGATGCCGGCGTCTGCTCGTGCTGCTGGATGTTGCAGATGTCGCTTGCTGTGCTGCGGCTGTCTGGTGTTGCTCTAATTGCTTCGCTGCACCCTGTTGTTCACTGTTGGTTTTGGCTGAAAATTTCGCACAGAATTAGTTCTTACATACAATAAATTTTTTTGGCGTTGGCTTGAGTAGATAATAAATAAGGCTTTTATTTGTAAAAATGATATTTGAAGCGTCGAAGTATGTCCTTAGGTATTAAGGTAAATTAAGCGTTATAATTTTGTAGGAGTTGGTTACAGGGTAGATAAAAAGTTTGTAAAAAAAAATTTTTGAAGTTAAGGTTATTTAAAGCAATTGTGAACGATCTTACCCTACCGGTCAGCTCCTGACTCCTGCTTGGACGGTCCCTGCTCGACTCGTGTTGGCGCGGAAAAAAAATGTTATTGTTGCTGATTGTTGCAAAAAAAATGGAAAGGTTGCGTTTACCGTGTGTTCGCTGTCGGGTCACCAGTGTGGCGACTTTCTTATGTGGATGGCTTGATTTGGAGGTATAATTGGTGTGAGATTTATATACCAGTGTGGAATCTTTGTGTTCAATGAAGGGGTCACCAGTGTAGAAGTCTTCAGGGTCCTCTCCTGATTCTACTTTAATTCTATGCTCCGTATCTCTACTTTATAGTTACCAAGTGTAGGCGGTGAGGACTAGATATTAGAAGGTATAATTACTGTGATAAATATATAAACTCGTTGAGTATAAACACTGAATTTATTTACGTAATTACATGTCACAAGGAATGTACAGTTTAATAATTAAATTCTATAATAAGAGAGCGAGATTAGCGCGTGGCCGAGCAGCGACACGTCCAAACCAAGAGTGATGTCGGGCCGCCCGTTCAGTCTTCTCGTTGTGCGGCCCTGCGTGGTAACATTCGAGTTGAGTGTCGCGTGTCAATACTTTACTAGCAGCGTCCGCTGCCCGGGCCTCCACAATACATTCAAAATTTGATGTTTAATCCTGGAATAATAAAAATGGTAGGTATATTTTTTGATAATTGTGTAATCATTTTAATGATTTTCAATATTTTTTAACTATGTATTTTATTATATGAATTATTATTTTTTTAACAAGGTACATTTTTTTCATATGTCGTGTATGAATTTTATTTTATTGTTTTGTAAGTGACCTAATAGCCGTATGTGATCTCAATAAATAAATAACACCAAAAAAGTAGCTCAGGTAGGTCTGACTGACAATCGTTTTAATAAATTATTCATTTGCTGATACATTCACTATATCCAAATCCAAACTCCCTTTAGACCCCACTTAGGGTCATAGGGAGGCAACAAGAGACAACATTCACTATATACCTACTTGAAGAAATTTCTGTGGAACCCCTGCGTACGCTCTAAAACTGCATTTGGATACTATTTTTAGATATTCATGATCTACATAAATTGACGTCTTGGAACATAATGTGGAATGCATTCTTTCCTCTTATATCCCGCAGCCAGAATATCTTCCAGCCATTCTGACCAAGATACTCTCGACTAATAAACTCATCTAAATTTTAGGTGCATAGACAATGGAAATGGATACTCGATACTCGAACAAAATACTAAATAATTGTGATGACCTAGGCTTTAGTGACAATCGATTGGCATATACATTTTCCATAGTAAAGTTCTAACTTTGATTCTGGCCAAAGCCATGGCTTTTAATTAAATACCATAATATGTTGAGATAAAATAAAACAAATCACAATAATTTATTTTTAATCAAAATGTTTTGTATCTGGAATGTAACTATTTTGAAACAAATGAAAAAAGAGAACAAAGAAAATTGAATTCCTAATATCCCCAAGGGGCCAATATGGAGCCGTAAGAATTGTAATGTCCTGACCCCGAGAGCGCACAGGGATCATACGAGGAGGCAAGTAGGAATGCTCTTAGAGCTCATGTCTCGTCATCTGAAGCGGCGTATCAAAGCGGCCCGCAAATATATCACAGACAGACTCGTGCCAATCACGGTTTTATTTCCTTCAATTTTAGTTTAGTTCATGCACTGATAATATTAAAATACCAAATATAGATAACGAGATACGCGTGATTGGAATAAAGCGTCAGAATATCAAATTTTATGGTCGAAAAAGAGATCATCCTATGTTAGAAAGTTTACAGACTATTTCGATTGCCCAATTCACACAAGTGACTAAGCGCTTTAGAAGCGGGATCTTTATTGTTCTTAATAAATACATTTACTACTCAAAGTACGTTCATTCTCAAATACCTATACAAATTCCAATTTTACTTTTATCACCGTTAGCAGCCTTTGGCATCCACTGTTGGAGGATGGCCTACCTCACATTGTATCTTCTTCTTCTACACTAGGCCTGTTAGGGTTGGTACTTACTTGCGCCGCGAACGTGTATCGTTACATCAATTTTATCAAAAGGATGCATGTGTTCCATTCGCGTTCGCTTTTCGAATCACGTATACACTTAACCTTTCGATTAAATTGATGCAATGTCACACGTTCGCGGCGCAAGTGAGTACAGGGCCTTATGTTCCTACTGTGTTTGCCTCTTGTAAGATTGATTCCCAACTATCCTTCCATTTTTTGGCTAGTCGTTCTGGAAGCCTGCCAGAGTGTGGAATGCCATCTCCAGTTGCTTTTACAGATCTTCTGACCGCTATTCTGAACACATTATACACCTACAGAAATTTATAATCTGAATTTCATAAATATATTCGAATGGTAGTACGCATTACAACGCCATGCTTGCCGAATGAGTTGGCGAAGACGTCCTTCCAAATTGGCCCATGGATCAACACTAACTACCGAGGTTGGTTATACGACGTAATAGGTTGGGGAAAAAGTTTCTTCGCATTTTTTAAGAAAATTCAAAACATTTTTTAATATAGTTTATTTAAATTTAACTAAAGTATGTATGTACCATTTTGTTCGATAACCTTTCGCCATCTTGTAGGTAGGGACATGATCCCATTGGAATAAACAATTTGGGACTTCTCATCAAAATACCGCGACAAGTGGATTTGGCAGTCCTCTCGTGATGTTAACCTAACATTGCCTAAAGAATTCTGAAGAGACGGAAACAGGTGGAAATCTGAAGGTGCAAGGTCAGGACTATACGGCGGATGCATTAACACCTCCCAGCCAAACTCTCTTAATTTTTGCTGAGTGGCTATAGATGTGTGAGGTCTAGCGTTATCATGATGAAACACCACACCTCTTCTGTTGATCAATTCCGGCCGCTTTCTCTCAGCTTTTTTTTGTACCCAGCTTTTTTCAAATGCGCCAAAACTGTTTTGTGATCAATTCCCAGTTCTTCAGCTACGTCGTAACTACTGATATGTCGATCTTGCTCCACTTTTTCAAAAATGGCATCCATTTTATCCGTAATAGGGCGACCAGAGCGAGGTGCATCTTTGACATCAAAATTTCCGGATTGAAAACGCTTAAACCAAATTTGTGGTACTCTCACAGACACTGCACTAGGTCCATAAACATCACAAATTTTTTTCGCGGCTTGCGTTGCATTTTTACCTTTTTTGTAGTAAAATTTTAAAATGTATCGAATTTCTTCATTAGATTCACTCATCTTGACAGTACGAAAAACAAATGAAAATCACACATTTGCCTAATTTGAATTTGGAATTATGTTCTTTAAAATTTTAACTTTCAATGATACCAAAACCAGCCAGATACAAATACTACAGCCAAAGAGATTTTATTACAAGTTCATACATACTATAATGCGAAAAGACTTTTTCCCCTTTCCCCTATTATATTAAATTGCATGGTTTCCCGGAAAAACTACTGTCGAGGAATTGGTCGATCATCTATTGGCAATAAAAGATCCGTTATTAATTACAAAATAATACAAAAACAAAAATTTAGGGACATAACGTCACCTTCATATAACATGACTGCAATGTATGTTTATTGCATTGACTTCTAAGGGCTTGTAATAAAATGCCGGAGTTCCTAGGGGCACGCTCAAACGATATGTTTTCCGAGCGGTTACGGTTGTGCTTTGAGATTCATCTGGGCCCACTCACTCGAACACCACCCAGATCCTCTCGAGGGCCGCGCACTCCACTCTCTTCGGGGACCCAAATTTAATAACATTACCAAACACACAGAATACGTAGGTACGCGGACACTCCTCAAGCGTGGGTCTCAGGCCTTCTGGAGTAATTTGTCGCGTAAGAATGTCTTTGTTGTTACTCTTTGTATTGTGAACCCTCAACTTACACCTACTTATAATAAATAATGGAAATAAACGAAGCTTGACAATTTTGGAAACTACTTGACCTATTACAAAACTAACAGCCTACTTATCAAATAAAACCGTGACTTGATATTTTTAAATGCAATCGATCACACTGACCCAAAACAAAAATTTAAAAATCTAGTCGTGAAATCGCTGCACCGTTGTTCTTAACTTTCACTCATCCCTATCATCCATCCCTGTTCCTGATCATTTCCTGATTCTTAGTGTGTGTCCTAATTGGAAAGCGTCCGCGCGTCTGTGAATATTGTATCATCGCTCGACGCTCGGACGCGCGATTTCTTTTTAATTAGAACAGGGACTTAAGCACCAAATTTGAAAATAATTGTTTTAAGATTTTGTTTTTTGTTATAATCTGTTGATTTTAATATAAAGTAAGATGACACCTAAATTACTTGTTATAAACTTACTAAGCGTGTACCTAAAATTTATTAAGGTACATATTTAATTTGTTACGTTCTGTAAATGACTGTTTATATTAATAAAAAAAAAATAAAACAAACATAGTTGCAATGACAATAAAAGTTGGCCGCGGGAAACATAATAATATCGAAGAATTTTGTAAAAACCTGTTATTGAAATCTCTTCTTTTTAAAGGAAAAAATCTTACTAAACCATAGAAATATTTAAAATCTAATAACACAAATCCGGTCAAAAAGGTCAATCTCTTTGTCTCACTGTTTTCGGATATAATTAGGTATTAACTGCCCAATTTTCTCATTGTCTTCTTGTGTCCTTCTGACTCGATAGCAACCCGGATTTGCAACGATTCATAATTACTAGTGGTCGACCAGTGCTCGAAATTCAACCATAACTAATTATTTAGATTCCTTTGTCAAATACTGAGCGAGCGCTAAATCACTTTTTTCTTTCAAAAACAATGACATGGATACCTACGTCAAATTTGAAATGTTGATAAGTTTTTTTTTTATATTATTAAAAGTTGATCAATATTAATATATTCTCAATTTGACCACATATAAACAAAAGAATATATGCGTCTGTGTCAAAATCAAATACATCGAAAGTGTGTGTGAGTAGGTATCAAATGCATAACATTACAGTAGTGTTGGTAATGTTTTTTTTATTATTTATTATTTTTATCCCCAAAACACGAGCTCTGCTCAATTTTGGCGGTAAAAAAAATATATATTTAAAAAAAAAATTATAAATTTGTTATTGTGTATTTATGTATTATTAATGTTTTTTTTTATTTTATCAATAAAACTATTTGAATTTATCTAAATTATTGTTTCTATCATTTGTATAATTTTTACTTACATACTTACTCAATTATTTTGGCCATACAACTCCTGCAGAGTTTTGGCCCCCTGAACAATGTTTTTCCAAACCGTCCTGCCCTGCGCAATAGACTCCCACTGATCTCCTATAGGACAACCATTGATTGATCATGGATCATGAAGATTGGCATGTTGCCAGGTCCGAGGCAGAGAGGTTCACGAAAAATCTTCTAGAGAGCATGCCCATTATAAAAAATATTTGAAGAAGGAGCGAAGAAGAGCTGAAGGATTTGGACATGATGTGGTAGGAGGTCATTGAATCTGTGTCAAGATCATCTTGTTGCCTCTCTATGCTGTTTATTGGGTTACAAATGGCGAATAAATGAATCATTGAAAAATATTGCCATGAAAGCATTTATCCGTAAAATTGCTTTTATTTTTACAAAAAAGCTCTCATAGTATGTACCTACTTAAAAAATAATACAATATCAGAATAGATCAATAGTTACCGACAGTATCTATATATAAAATTACATTTGCCCTGAACAAGAGTTCACCTGCGGAGACCATCAGGCTGTACCTTTCCCGAAAAAGGTTTAATAATCTGTGTTCCCGGTACAGCCTCTTCAGGACCCTCTGGGAGTCCTCCCGCGCCAGCCTTATTTATATTTATTTTTGTTTTATCTTTTTTTCATCAATATTTATTAAATTCGGAAGTGATTTGGTTAACCTTTCAAGTATCTACCTACATAGAATTTAGTAGATACGCACAATATACCCGAATGTTTGTATTTAAAACGGTTTTTTGTTGCTTCTATACCGGATAAAATGAAGGAGACCAGACTGAGGTGGTGTGGTCATGTCATGAGACGTGATGACTATTCAGTGACAACACCGCTGAGTATTCCCACAAAACCGAGAGGGAGAGGAAGACCCCCGGCAACCTGGTGGTCCGCAATTGAGAGAGAGTTGGCTGTACAAAATGTCCCTCAATCGACAACCCAGGAATGAGGATCTTGGCGCTTATGTACAAGAAGGTCTGATCCTGGTTAAGACGGGAATAAAGGCAGGGCAAAGAAGCAAACAGTTTTTTTAAACTCATACGTGCCTTTTGATATTATATTAAAGCTCACATGAATTTTCTTTTTTCAGTAAAAAGGTAGGTAGCACAATTTTCAAAACTGTCTATATGCGTAAGATCGCGAACAAAAATGTGTGCTTCTATGGATTAAGTTTGAAGTCACTTCTAGTGTTGTATGACATCAGCCGTGCATGACCGATTATAAAATGAATACCTACCTTTTTACATTCGACAATTTTTCAATACAATAATACTTCCCTCTTGATGTGTGTAGGTATGCTCGGTAGTTTTTCAGATTCAAAAATTACATTCCTTGAACGAGTCCATTGCGATGAGAGCAAATATAAAATCTCTCGTTAATACGTCCACATAAGAACGGGTGCCTACACAAGCAAAACCATAAAGCACTACAGCTAAGCCATGTCGTTATAAGTAGCGTGTGTGACCACCGAGAGGGGTGTACACTGTACAGAGGTATTTGTATCGGCAAGTAATATGTAAAGCGGATGCTGACGAAGATGCCCAGCAAATCACATGGACCGTTTTCTTCACGATTAAACTGAGGAACTGCAAGTGACCCATGTCTCGTTATTCCGGAAGACTGCTTCTCCAATCAGGAAGTAAATATATTACGAACTTCAAGATACGAGGATAGCCAATCCTGTGAATAAATTATATTGAAGTGCCTGAATTTTTGTTCACGATGCATTATTTAAATTCTAAATATTAATTCTCATTAGATAATATTATTAGACTTACGCCAATAAAGCAAATATCATCAAAAGTTAAGGAATGTAAAATGTTGCACACTTTTTTAAGCAACTGAAAACATATTATATAACTTTGAACAGTTTTTTTTATGATTAGGTATATTTTAAAAGTTGTTCGTGTTAGGTTATTGTTATATACATTATACAACCATGTTATAATGCAATGAACAGGATGGCACGCCGAGGACTTATCGAGTCTTAACGCTCTATAAACATCTGGAATCTACCTTCTATTGTACTGTAAGTCAATCAATCAAATCAAATCTCCCTTTACACCCCTATTAGGGGCCAAGGGAGGCAACAAGAGCTCTCCATTGCGCTCGATCTTGCGCAATATTTATTACCTCCTCCCACACCATGTACAAATTGGTGTATGAGAGGGTCTTCCTCGTTTTTGGGACCCTGATGGAAGGAAGAATAGTAACCTGCTCGGCCAGCTGTCATTCGGCATCCTTAACATATGTCCCAGCCAAGTCCATCTCCTCTCTATAATGGCAGAAGTGAATATACTGAAAATGATTATTCATAATGTCCTTTCCATCACTTTCGGTATATTTACTTCTGCGCATTATTTCTTAATGATGGAATTAAAAACAGGCAGCAACTCTCCTGCTCCATTATGACAACCAAAATATTCCAGTTCAGTGGGAAGATTGTTTTGTCTCGTTCTTCCTGGGAAAGTGAATCAATTTTGCCCCGAGGAGGAGAAAGCTATTAACAACAAAACATAAAATAAATTAACCCCAAACGCCGAAAGTCCATTATCTCCAGTTACTTAAAAATTAACAATTCCTATTAGAATTAAACGGACGGTTTATACCTGCAGCCTTCGCTGCTCTCCCTAATATTACCACGTTGCTCACAAACTTATCAACCGGCAATATGAGAAAAACCATATCAGAAATATTGGGTCTTCAAAGACACCAATCCACTATTGATTTTTTAACTAGAGTAAGTCTATATATTTTGAGTCTAGAAGTCTAAAAAACAATGAGTGGTCTAGCAGAAACTGCTCAAGATTTAGGTCAGTGGCTTCCAAAGTAGTCTATGTCGACCCCCGGGCTACGAGGAGATCCTCATATGACATCCAAAACATCAAAATTCCATGGAAAGCAAGAAGTCTATGACCAGAACAAACTACCACACCAGTGGTTTGTTCCATTTAAAAATCGAACATTAGTAATGATTTGTTAGAGTCATTAGTTGTTATTTTTTCTTTAAAATCTGAGGTCAGAAGCTTTAGTTTATTATCATTAAACTCTTAGATTAATAATTATCATCAATCTTTGATTTAAAATATCTATTTTAAAAGTTCTAAGGATGTGATTTACTATGTATGTGACCAAACAATAAATTAATAAAAATCTTATTCTATACTTAATCTTATTCAATTTTTTGGATGAAATACATAATTGAAATATTAGCTGCATATGCTATACGGGGTAAAACACGCTGAAAAACTGTTGTTTTTGGAGCTAAAACAAATTGGTGAAAAAATGAAGAATGTAGTATAAATGCAGTAGAGATTAATTCCCTACGAAGAATATGTGGAAAAATTTTATGGGATATGGAAAGGAATGAAAATATTAGGAAGGAATATGGTATGAAAGTGTTGTGACAAAGATGAAAGTTAATAAGTTGAGATGGTTTGGGCATGTGGAAAGAATGGATGCAAACAGAATGACAAAGAGAATTCATAAGACTGAAAGGAAAGGTGTAAGAAAGCGTGGCCGATCGTGAATGACGTGGATCGAACACATCGATTCCGTCCTCAAGGAAGGCCAGGTAAGAAGTAAGAGAAATAGGAGAAGTTGTGTGAGAAATGTTAAGTCGGTAGAAGAATCGAAAGAAGTTCTCTCTGCCTACCCCTTACGGGACACGGCGTGATGGGTAAAAAAAATTGGTACAGTATTATACCTACTTTTAATTTAAAAAATGGTTACGGGCTTTTGGAACAACAACGAACTGTTGAGGATTATACGGACACGGCATTTTAAGCAATAAATAATGTTTTTGCGGCCTTATAGAGATCAGCCTACTTCTGAGAAAGATCGCCTTAGTTTCGAGTTTTGTTTTTATTTTAACGCAGAAATAAAAATAAAAAATGTATATTTCACGGCTGTTACTGAGTGATAGTGTTAAATTTACTTTTTTCTTAGTTACCATGTTTTCATACGGGCTAGATTAGTTGGGGCATCTTAATGCTTTAAGGCATTCTCTACCAGTCAAACGGTCTCGTTAAAACAGGATAAAACAGGAAACTCGTCAAAATGTTCGAGGCGGACCTTTGGAAAACTCTGATCCGAATCTGGCATATCGATTATAGAGATTAAGTGCTGTATGACTCAAAAATAAATTATTTGAATTCCACCAATGTACAATGTAGATTTCTACATAATTTCCATCGTCAAGGAAGGGCAGGTCATAAACAAAAAAATAGGGAAGTTGTATTTGGAAACGTTTTATCGGTGGAAGAAGCGAAAGAAGTTTGCTTGGATAGAAAACGGTAGAGACCTTTTAAGAAAAACGAAGTAATTGGTAAATGCATACTGCGCAAATGGCAGGTATAGGCACTTACATATTCCACAAATTAATTTAGTTAATGAATCCTATCACTGATTGATTGTCTGGCTGTGGTTGCCACTGAAATAATACCTCCTCATTATGTAAACTATGTACTAGCTATGAATCTAATTAATGGCAATATGTGTGATTTACTGATTTAATGGAGTGCTTGACATTCCCTCCCTCTCCGCCTACCCCCGTATCCCCTGCTACGCAACCCTCTCCGCTGTGATATTAATGAAAAAGCGAGCCCGCTGTTACAATAAGCCTCCGGAGCTCTCTGCGTGAGTCCAAACCTCTTATATTTGTGACCAAACATAATTAAATATAATTTCAGTTAGGCGCGGTGCATGGGCTAGTGGGCAGCGCGCTTTATTGAATACTAATCAATATCTTAATATCAATAATAATTACAAATATATTATATCAGTACCACTAGTATAAGTTTTCGACGATCGAATATCGAAACGATCATCGAAAGAGTTTTGAAAAATTTCCATACAAAAATGATCGAATAATTCGATCGTTTGATTTTCGAACACTAATTGCACGCTAATAAGCGCTCATTATCGTGCAATTAGCTTTCGATGAAACTCGTACTAGCCCGACAGTTGCCAACTGTTGCCATTGTCTTACGAAGCTGGTGAAGTTTAGGATAATCCTCAGCCGTGTTATCTGCGTCTTTCGTCCTCAGCCGTATGGAAATATGTAATATCATTGGCAATACGATGTCCTAGCTGCCATATGGGTTATTGAACACGTTCTCCAACGTTGGCATAATATAGTTAAAAAAAAACTATCCACAAATGTTGGTTCATCTAATTTCGATACAGATTTTTTTTTAAATGAATCGTGATCACTCAAAGTGAACACAAATACTTGTGTCGTGAAAGCGGAAATGGTCGGATCAGCTAGGTCTACGAAACTGCCAAATAGTCTGATATATGAGATTCTGTTAGACGTAATAATCTTTAAGCATTACAAAATGACGTATGTATATGTCATACACGCACTACCTTCAAAAATAAGCAAAGGTATTTTTCTTTAATGATTTGTCAGTCAGAGTAGCTTCATAGAGTACATATGCATTTTATAGATTTGCAACCAATATTAATAGATCGTTTCAAATATATACTCCTAATTACTTAAAACTAAAAAAAACAAGACGTGTCGCCACTTTAATGCGTGCATTCTGCCAATGTTGTTGTATGGTTGTGAATCCTGGCATCTAACAAAAGCTCAAATGAAGAAGATCCTTAGTGATGAGAACAGATTTTAGGGATTAGGTGGTACCACTATGTCTCAAATGAGACCGTACGCGTCGGAACAGCCAACAGCCAATCACCTCAGTAATCCAGAATATCAGATTGAGCTGGTTTGACCATGTTCTCCGCATGTTCCATTTGAGAGTCTTGAATACGCAAGTCTTTTCTTCAATCCGGATGGGACAAGGGGGCAAGGCAGGACAAAATTAACAATCAAGCGAGCAACTGAAGCTTGGAGGAACTTCGTGGCGTCCGCACGCTCCACACTGGGAGTGAACGTGGGTTAAGTAAGTAAGTATTTACAATATCTGCAATAGTTTAACTCGAACTCTGCAGGTGTATAAAGATAGTTGAGGGCTGACAGTTCCACATTGCGTGCCACATACTTTGCAAAACCGAGTGCATTTGATAATAAGTAAAAGTTTTGCATTGAAAATTCCTCAGGTCGTAATTTAGTCGACATAACTCCAAACTTTATTATGAGCCTGTTTAATAAATGCTTCGAGGAAAATTGTCATCTACTATATAAATGAAAGTCGGGTTAGTGCGAACACTTATAACTCGAGATCGGCCGAACAGATTCTTCCGACGACTGATTTATTGGATTCTTCTCCGCTCCGGATAACAGAATAACTAATAAAAAGTTGAATAAATGAATAAGATAGATATAAATTATACATTTTTAATTAGTATTGAAAGCATTATCAGATAGAACTGCCACCGCCATCTATCGTAATAGTAGTGAAATTTCGGTAGAAAGATTCAATAGATGACGATAATGATTTATTTTTTAATCGACATCTACTATATAAATGAAAGTCGGGTTAGTGCGAACACTTATAACTCGAGATCGGCCGAACAAATTCTTCCCACGATTGATTTATTGGATTCTTCTCCGCTCCGGATAACAGAATAACTAATAAAAAGTTGAATCTACTATATAAATTAAAGTCGGGTTAGTGCGAACACTTATAACTCGAGATTGGCTCAACAGATTCTTCTGATGTTTGATTTATTGGATTCTTCTCTGCTCCGGATAACAGAATAACTAATAAAAAGTTAAAAAAATGGATAACATATTATGATGTAAAATACAATATTTAAGTTTGTATGGAAAGGTTACTGGGACGCGCCCACGACATCGCGGGTAGTTCCCCCATATTCTCGCATACGCTCTTACAGTAAGTAGCCCATCCCACTTACTCCACCGCACCGTTTCGATAGTTTTAGAAAATATTCATACAAAGTCAACAATATTATCGGGCACATTTGTGTTGGTAATAGGCGAGGTAGGGTGTGTGCGCGAGCGCATTTTTCTCAAGTTGTTCCCGCCAGAGCTTTGAATACGAATGAAATAGGGATGTTTTCAGATTTCAATGTTATTATTTTATTAGCTTATCTCAATCGAATTAATTTTGTATTGTTTAACGGGGGCGCAGTGCACATCATGTACATATTAACGGGCCACTTTGGGCTGGACCACAGGACAACGTCTGTCGGGAAAGCTAGTTGTTTAATAAATACTTCAAACTTAAAGTGACTACGTTCTTAAAGCAGTTCAGCCATCACACATTCCTTTGTGGCAGTTTATGTAGCATGTTTTATAGAAACAATTGGTAGCTTAGAGGTTTCGTCACCGACTTTCGAACCCCGCATCAGTCCATTACCAGAGCTTGAATAGTTTACACCAAAAAGTGAAGTAGTTAATTAAGTGGTTGGTAGCCTAACCGATTTTATCCCGAAATCGGTTAGGCTTCTCAACGAAATCGAAATCGAAAATGTATTTGGATCATTTCAGGATCTAAACAATTTCAATTTTCCGATCGAAATTTTCGTCAATGTGAAGTGCGAAAAAAATTAACTGTCCACTGGAACATGTTATATATAAACAATAATTATTATTTTATACCAAACATTGACACTACTTATATAAAAGTATGAAAAGTGGACAGTTAATTTCTTTCACACTCTACATCTTTTTACCATAACAATTCGGGAAAATTTGGTTTAAAATAGGGTCTATTCTTTAAACAATGTATAGATACAATACGTAAACAGATGTGTTGTGTTGTATTTCCTACTATACCGCCATCTCTTGGATTTTTTAAAACGTAAAGCAACTATAGAGGAATTGTTTTAATTTCAAAATGACCCATCCCACTTCATGCGGCATCCGAATTAACGATAACTATTTATTACATTATTCAATAAAATTATAAGCTAAATTTAATTTTGTTTTTATGGCGTATTATATCATATTTTATTCTTGTAGGTAAGTCAAAATAATTATTAGTCAAAATTATTTTTTAATTATGGGCTCAGTCGAATGTAGACTGGCGGGTTAGCTAGTATAGGAATAATTCGTTCGCAAATTTCAACTTGTCTAGGGCCACTGAATTATAAATAGCAATGGAAAAAGATAGAAAAAACGACATAAATAGAGAGAGAAAAGAACATCTCTATTTTAAAAACTCACACATCATCATCCTCATACTATAATGTTAGAGCGGATATAGCGAATTGTGGCTGGTCATCTCGAGATGTTATTAAGATGTGGGGGTGACACCGGGATGTCGGCTGAGGGCTGCTCTGACACTCTTCGGACGTGTTGTCACGGTCGGCCGTGACTGGGGTCGGGATGACCGTGACATGAGACGACCGCTAACTTGAAGGAGAACTTAAGAGGAGAAGATGAAATGTGAGAAGCTGGGACATGGGGAGTCTATTAATACTTATCATCCTCGAGACATGAAACCATACAAGGAAAATGTTTTTGTAGTTTTTGCTAAATTTTTGTCTTGCTTTGTTTTGTCTTCAAACTTTTTTCTTTTAAAGTCTTTTTTTTATTTAAAATATTAAAATGCATAAAGGAGATTCTTCCGTATTTTAACCACATACTTATTTACACCATGAAAAGGCAAAACAAAATCATATATATGATTAAATTAAATACATAAATATTTATTTAAGGGGCCTTTCCCCGAAAACACCCGTTTTTGGCAGTTTTACCAAATAGATTACTCTGCAAGCCCGTAATATACAAAGCTGAAAGTTACGATTTATTGTAGAATGAACTTTAATTTAAAAAGTTAGGCTGGCAGATTTTTTAATAAAAGCATGCTTTTCGAGTAATTTTCATTTTACTGGGACATCTCGCAAATTTTTCTCGATAGATAACTCAAAAAATACAATACTTATAGATACGCAAATTTCTGGATATTTTTACGATAAAGCGAACTCAATAAATTAGCGTGAAACTTTTTTAAATTTCGTCTTTGTTTTCCTGGAAAATCAAAAAAACTTAAATTCTAATTCAAATCTAACCAAAATCTTGCTAAGCTATGTTCTAGTAAGATTTTAATATAGGCGGAACCATTTCATGGACTCTTACTGGACCAACCCACAAAAATAATGCTATTGTATATACTTTGATTTATGGCTTGAACTAATTTATGATCTTTGAAAATATTAGTATTGCCTACAGATTTCATACAAACATGTTTTGAGTTTTCGTGTATTATAACCAAATAATAGGTATGTCGCATACAAAATATAAAACACTGCTCAGTGCGCTTTCATAGTAATTAGGTATGTCGTTTGTTTATGTTGCAGGTTTCAAGTCTATAATTTTGCCTTCGTTTTATACATGTACCTAATCCTTTCTACGAATTAATATTTTTCAATATTTTTGTGTTTAAATTTTTATGGTCGAATGTCAGCGATTGCAATTGATTATCGGCACACATCCCCACGATTTTATTGTTCACTATCGATAGCATAGTGCTGTAAGTGCTATCTTCTCCCGATCAAGAGGTCCCGGGTTCAGCTCTCGGTCGGGTCGGGTGAATTATTTTTCTTGAACTTGGTGTTATCCAAATTGCGTGGTTTTATTGAGAACATTGTAATCCAAATTGCGTGCTTTTATAGAGAATGTTAATTGCCTGACGTTATTGTTTATTGTTTACTTTGAATCCCAAAAATTAGGCCGATATCATACGGCATTATGTAGGTACAATTAATTTATTTTATTTTTTATATTTAATGAATTTATTTGTTCTCACTCAAAGTGAACACAAATATATACAGTCTCTGGTCCTCCTAGCACAATGATAATAATTACATCGTGATGTTTGATGAGAGACAAGGCCGATATTTTTTATACAACGTGATCCGACCGACATCGGTGGCCTAGTATATAGATAGCATGGACTTCAGATCCGGGGTCCCGTGTTCGATTCCCGGTCGGGTCAGAGTTTTTTGTGTTTTTTTTTTCACTTTAAATTTCTGCCCAGGGTTGGCCTGTCTCAGATTGGACGGGACCGCAATATTGTCCTATTGGGAAGGGATTGCAATATTATCAATCATCCCCACAATTTTATTGTTCACTATCGGTAGCCTAGTGGTAAAGGTACTTTTTAATTTCTGACCAAGAGGTCCCGGGTTCAATTCCCGGTCGGGTCCGAAATTTGTACGTTTTTATTTTTTTTATATACCTACTTATTTGCAAATTTATTTAATATAGGTGGTCGGAAACTGGAACCAAACCCACGACCTTCAGTTACAAAGTCGGCGACGAAACTTCGTATGTAGAGCGTATTGGAGGTCGTGGGTTCTAATCCCGCTGCCGACCATTTCCACTTTAAAAACTTTGCAAGCTTTGCTTTGAGTGAAAGATGTCAAAAGTATATTTGTGTTCACTTTGAGTGAGCCCAGAGTCATTTAAAAAATTATCGATCGATATTGTACCTTATATACTTATATAGGTATATTGTAACAATATTCAATTGATTAGGTATACCTACGTAGGTATAATATGACTGTATTATAAATAAATTTATGTTTTTGCTAGGTAGGCTGTCAATGAAAAATTTTATCGAATCCAACCAGCAGCAAAACCTGTCGAATGACAGACATAGGAAAGTTTGATAAATAGATTGTTCTATTTGACGACTTCTCATTGTAAGAGTTGCATGTAGGAACAATATTTCCCGCCGCGGACATCTTTTATTGTTTTCATAGAAACTATCGACTTTCAGACGAATAATATACATACCTAAGTACGAAAAATATTTTCGTAGTTGGATTGTATAGGTATGAAATTATATATGGTAAATAGTTTTTGAACATTACTATCTTTATTAGTATTGTCTCGGAACAGGCTTAGGTCTAGTGAGGCAATATATTCCATTACACATATTTATATTATATTGTATTATGTACTTTTCTTTTGGAAAAATAAAAAAAATAAAATAAAAAAAAAAGTTCGCGTGGAACTGTTTCAAAGAAAATACCGAGTTACGAACGAACCTAACGAATTATTATATTTGATTATATACAGAAGAAACAATATTGTAAAATGCCATATTTTTGTCAAAAAACTAACAAAAACCGATATTGCGAGTAAAGTCAGAGACACTGCGTAAACAATAAGAAGGGTTTGCTATTGTTCTAAAAATCACCGCTACTTCTACCTACCTGCTATTATGTAGGTAGAATACCTACCCAACTAATGGTTTACATCGCTGCGAAAGTTCTCGAAGAAAAGAGTCTTATACACTGTATTACATTCCTTCGAAGCAGATGTGAGCTATTTCGAAAAGGTGTGGGAAGTCGCGTTAGATCGATCGGGGAGGAAGAGTTGTACGTAGGAACAACACTGTGGTGATGTGAGTTCCTATGTTTCAACATATTATATTTCCTTCCGCGGACATCTGTTATTATTGTCATAGAAACTTCTTTTAGACGAACGATATAAATATTTTATTTTACATTTTAAATAAATGATTTAAAGTATCTACACACATATTATTAGATTGTTTTTGTCATATTATCTACGAAAAAAAATTTGCGTGAAAGTGATTCAACGAAAATACCGGGTTACAAACGAACCTAACCAATTATTATATTTGATTTTTTAGAGAACAGACGACTAAATTTGCTCCCAAATATGATTTCTGCCAAAAATTTAAAGAAACCGTTATCTGCCCATGCTAACAAAGGACGTAGGTACCCATGAAACGGACTTACACCTTTGTAGATAAGTTCGAAGGAGACAGGTATACAGGCCTTTCCTCATTGTTTTGCTAATATTCGTCAAATTTGTTATCAATCAGGTTCTTTTGTAAACCTTAATATTATTTATGACATGGGTGGACCTACAAAAATTAGGCGTTATTGGAATTTTGCTCAAATACCTAAATATGAAATTCTGCGAGCGTTACATGGGGCCTTAATTCTCTATGCACATATTGATGGCTGAATGGATCCATCGTCGCAATATTTAAAAAGGGGGACCCCCTTGAATGCGGAATACCGTGGAATTATTCTACTAAGTGTTCCCGGTAAGGTATTATCTCAGATATTACTTCACCGCATTCGGGGGTCTGTCATGGCTGTCCTGAGAGAGCAACAATGCGGCTTTGTACCTGACAAGTCCTGCACGGACGCAATTTTCTGTGCCAGGTGCATCTTTCAGCAGTGTAAAGAGTTACTCTCCAGTTACGCCAGGTGGTCCTACTGAGGCTTTTAGGATCACCACGGGAGTCAGACAGGGCTGCGTATTTGCTCCTTTTATATTCATAATAGTCATTGACTTCCTGTGGATAAATTCCATGCAAGGAGCAAGAGGTATACCGATAACACAGAGAGATGGTCTAATGGGCGAACTGTGCGATCTGTAGTACGCGGATGACCTAGCGAATTACAGCGTAGTGTTTCAAGACTCTGCGACGAAACAGCACGCCTTGGCCTTCGAGTCAATGCCAGTAAGACGGAGCTCATGGCGAGTATTGCCTGCCCCGATAAACAGCTACCGATAACCATCGACGGTCACCAGGTCTCCCGGGTGGATAAATTTAAATACCTGGGAGCAACCATTACCACCTCTGTTGACCTCAGGGCTGAGCTCCCGATACGTATCGGTATGGCAAGTGGCGCCTTTAACAACATGACCAAGATTTGGAAAGCGTCGGCGTTTAGTGTCGAGACGAAATATAAACTGTTTGATGCGTGTGTGTTGCCCATTCTCTTATATGGGTGTGAGTTCTAGCACCTGACCAAGGCCCAAGAAAAAAAAGGTCTCAGCCTTTGAAATGAAGTGCCTAAGGAGAATTCTGGGCGTAAGATGTTACCACCGCATCACGAACGGCGCTATACGCCGGCGCACCCAGCGTGAGCCCATCACCTCTACTATTATGTGGAGGAGATGGACTTGACTGGGACATGTGTTAAGGATGCCGAATGACAGTTGGCCGAGGTGAGCGCTGTTCTTCCTCCCATCAGGGTCCCGAGGACGAGAAAGACCCTCTCATACTGTGTTCCGCTCCTTCGAAGCAGAGCTGAGGAATCTGGACATGGTGTGGGAGGAGGTCATTAACGTTGCGCAAGATCAAGCGCAATGGAGAGCTCTTGTTGCCTCCCTATGCCCCTAAGTGGGGTTTTAAGGGAGTTTGGATTGGATTTACTTATAAGCTAAATAAATTCTATAATCAAAAATTAATATATTATTATCTCCGAATCGAATGTGATTTGCAAGAACTTGTGACGCGTGTGTATCAAAATTGTGAAATGAATGGTCTTAAGATGAATGTCAATAAGACAAAGGTGCTTGTTTTTGAAAGAGAAAATTTAAGAACGCAATGTAGTGTGAAAGTGAATGATGAGAACTTGGAACAAGTGGATGAGTATGTCTATTTAGGTAGTTTATTTAGCAGAGATGGAAGGTGTGAAAAGGAAATTGAAAGAAGGAAACTGGCTGGTAGAAGGGTTGGCGGTGCACTAAGACCTCTAATGAGAAATAAGAATGTATCTCTTAAATCCAAACAATTGATGCACAATGCAATCCTGATTCCATCAATGATGTATGGGAGTGAAGCATGGACATGGACGAAAAATCTGGAAGTTGGAATAAATGCTGTAGAAATGAGATCACTGCGTAGGATATGCGGAAAGAGACTGATTGATAAGGTGAGGAATGATAGTATTAGAAAGGAATGTGGAGTGGATGTTAGTGTAGTGACTAGAATGAAAGTGAATAAATTAAGGTGGTTTGGGCATGTAGAGAGAATGAACGAAGATAGAATGACTAAAGGGATATATAAATCTGAAAGAATGGGTGCACGCAGACGAGGCCGACCTCGAATGACATGGTCCGATCATATCGGTGCCGTCTTAGAGGAGGGCCAAGTCAGGAGTAAAAGGAATAGAAGAGCATGTATGCGAAATGTTATGCGTTTGGAAGAAGCGAAAGAGGTTTGTTTGGATAGGAAAGAGTGGAAATCCGTACTCTCTGCCTACCCCCTTCGGGAAACGGAGTGATGGGTAAAAAAAAAAAAAAATCTCCAACTAATGAGATTACACGAAAAAGCATGCACCTCCGTATTCATTTTAGAAAATGAATGAGTTGCAGATATTTCTTTTCTTATTTTTATGACTAGATTTCCATCATGAACGACTGGAATTTATGAAATTGTTTAAGCTTGTGATAAAGTCGATTCGGAAATTCACTAAACTTTCTTTGATGACTTTATATATAGGAGTGCACTCCTTCAATACTAACATCTGTCCCGGCCACGAATCCTAATGTCACACGTGCAAGAACGGCCGCACCCCCGCACGTCTCGCAACCACTTGAGATTCCAAGAATGACGACCCGGTCTCAACTGCGCGCCATGAAGGAGGAGCAGCGTCAGTTGTATTCAGCTCTTGAAAAGGACCAGTGAGATAATAATCACTCATTCGAATGGTATAATTATTTTGAAGAAGTTTTAGTAAATAAGTTTGATTTTTCCAAAAATATTTGTGTGTCCGATATATCGGACGCCATGCACAGTGACCACTTCAGTTACCTAAAAGTTGTTCATACATTATTATTTTATGGGTGGATGGTGCATAAGATATCTAACATATTTTTAAATAATAATGCTGACAATGATTACGAAGGCCCGTTAATGGACTGCCTGATAATTCTTAACACACTTCCTGATGAACATGAAGCATATTTGGATAAATTGAGCTGTTTTCAGCTTCAAACAAGATACGAACTATAAATCCATAAACTGTTGTAGGTCCATAAACTGGGTTAAGCCATCTAACTTTTATGGTGCTAAATCTCCATGATAGTAAATAAATAAATAAATAAAACACTTTTACATAGAAAGTTGTCAATTTTTTCTAGTCAACCAGTCCAACTGGTTCTTATACTGATTATATCAGGAGAGAGGCGTATATCCAGCAGTGGATGAAAATTTGTTGGTAAAGAAAAAAAAGGAAATCCATTAAGTCAATTTAAAAACAAGGCACTAATATCCAGCTGGTCTTTTAAAAAAACACAGCGAGAAACCCACAAGAGTGAATTTTCTTCTTTCAACCTTTCAAAAGCTGGCCCCCCTTATTATTGCACTTCTTGAGGTCTAAGTACTCTTGGTTCACTTGATGTCTACAGATTTCAAGCTACGGATTTCTAGATTCATACAATTTGCTTGAAGAGTTGATTTTCTTTCAAATGCGAAGAAAAGTCAATTTTAGGGTAATAGATAGGGTCTCATCCAAAATATTTTGTTCCATCATAGTCTACAATTTTTACAATATACTCACTAATTATTTACAAAATCCATAAATAAATATTCATTGGTCAATAATTTGATTACATCAGACTAATAAAAATTAAATTTCAATCCCAAAGTTTGCATCTTCTTCATCAAAATAATGTATGTAATATAGATAGTAAACATAAGTATGGCCCAGTAAAGTGTCTTGTATGCATGGCGTCCGATATATCGGACGATCCAAAAAATATATAAAAAAAAAAATTTTTCAATAAATCATTTTTGATTTTTATTTTAATCCGCAATTTATAGCAAATTAATGAAAAAAATATGAAAATAAATGCGACACACAACTTTATGCACTAATGGGTTCAAAATCTGAATACACCCACGTGATATTGTTCACCCATAAAACACGAAGAACCTCAAAGTTTTGAAACATAATGAAAGAGTTTCGGCGCTGTCAAACTTGTCTCCTGCGACATCATCAGCCATCAACTCTTGGTTTTCGTGGAAGTTTCAACCTTAAAATTAACTCTTTGACGGACACAAAGTAAACGAACATTTCCGAAGGTCTCACTTGTTGAATTTCCAAATTACAAAATAGTTGATTAAACATTAAATACTTATATTACTTTCTCCCTAAAATATTTAATTTATTTAATTTGTATTAAGTAATTTACATTGTGTACACAGGTTTTCTTCACAAGATTTTCAATTTATTATGGAGGTATAAATTTACACTTGATTTTATACTAGAAGTAGAGATGAAACAGACATCCGGCAACTATCCGGTATCCGGCCTATTCGGCGGCGTAAGTGCTATCCGGCCGAATACCGGATTTCTAGCACCTATCCGGCCGGATACCGGATAGTAAAAAAAGATATGTTTGTATAATTAATTGATTTATTTAGTAAGTAACACTTAAGAAATGCACCTTGTAATCATAAAAAAAATCTACAACATAGAAAATTGATTAGCAAACACACTGCAATAAGGGTAAATTATGGAGAATAAATACTTATTTCTTTAATAGAGGTGGCAAGCGGCTTCCCTCGTCTCCATACATAAGGAAAGTTTAATAAAAATACGTTTCGTCATAATATATCATTCTGCTAGAAGATGCAGATAGATTCTCCGATTTTTGGAACAATAACGTTCCGGCAACGGAGTCAGTCCATTTGGTATATGCCGCCTACGTAAGCGTAATTCATGCGTTGTACCCACGGTACCTAATTCACACACTGCCTGGGCTCTACTAAAGACTTCTTTAGCACTGGCGAATTTTATAAATTAAAAAAACAGTGATATTTTAAGGGGAGCGCTGTTCTTCCTCCCATCAGAGTCCCGAAGACGAGGAAGACCCTCTCATACTGTGTTCCGCTCCTTCGAAGCAGAGCTGGGGAATCTGGACATGGTGTGTGAGGAGGTCATAAACATTGCGCAAGATCGAGCGCAATGGAGAGGTCTTGTTGCCTTCCTATGTCCATAAGTGGAGCGTAAAGGAAGTTTCGATTGGATGGGATGGAAAGGAGCCGAAAACCTAAACAGATTAGGAACCTCTGGTCAAATGCTATCCTTGGTTCCGAGGGTAAAAGTTAAAAATCTAAATCTAAACGCTCATAGAAAAAATATCACACCACACTAATCCAGACTAACTAATGCGGTTGAGGGTTTTTTCAACAATGTTCCCAATGATCCCATATGGATGCACCAACCAACCAGAAACATACGCCGGCTGCCGGTTATCCGGTATTTGGCTGCTTTTTTCGCCGAATATCCGGCATCCGGTATCCGGCTAAAATGCTATCCGTTTCATCTCTAACTAGAAGTTAGCTGTTAAATGAAGGACTTGGTCATCCGTTTTTACGTTGATATTCGATTCGATTTGTCTACTTCTACTAGATAACTTTTGTCTACCAATTCTTTTTTCAAATTCCTTGTATTATAAAATATTGTATTAGTTCACTTTTCTTCCACCGCGGCGTTAGTTTTATAATAAAGCATGTTTTGTTATAGCATTTTCTCGTTTTCAGGGCCACTGATGTCTTTAAATCGCAGCTATTTGTGTGTGTATTTTGAATTCACTCACCATAGCAAAGATGTGTGTATGTGTGGCCCACAAAGAACGCTTCGGGTTGGCGCCTTTGGTCGATCAATCAGCCGGTCTCCTGGGTTATTTTATAGATAGATAGTGCGTTACGAAAGAACAAGGACCCTGCAAGAAATGCCTAAGTCAAGTGGAACTTTTTTTAGGGGCTGAGATCTGCTACTGCTCATAAAACGTTCACACTCTGTGCAAGTACAATTCACAAAGAAGTGATTTTTACAAAATACAAGCAATACTTTTAAATTCAAAGCGTCAGTACCCAAGAAACCACAAATAATTCCTTTTCCAATCTGAAAGATTTCGTTCGACTTTCTATTTGAATGGTTATTTGGACGAACGACAAAGTGACATTTATTAAATAGGTAATAAAATTCTTATTCGTTTAGTTCCATTATGGTACATTTTTTTTATCTAAGCTTAATATGATTTTAGCAGTGTGGTTAGCTATAAAGACGTAATTTAATGAAATGGTATCCGCTTGGTTCACTCAATTTTCTCGAAAGTGATCCCCCTATCGATGATGGAACTAATTTAATTTCTACCTGCGCTATCTGAATTATCTACCCTTGTGTATGTACGTTTTGAACTCTATGTACAGAGAGAACATACAGATTTTCCAGTATGTTTTACCATTATTAATCTATACTCAATTCATATACAAAAACTGAAACCGTTTTATGTTTGAAATAAGAAACTATCCAATAGATAAAAAAAATCACATTGCATTTGATATTAAATTTCTTGGAGAAATCAAATCTCCCAGCTACGAGGCAAAAAGAGCTCTCCATTGCATTTGATCAATGTCTATGAGCTCCTCTCATACCATGTCCAAGTTCCTCAGTTATGCTTCGAAGGAGAGGAACACGGTATGAGAGGGTCTTCCTCATCTTCGGGACCCTGCTGGGAGGATGTATAGCGCTCATCTCGTCCAACTGTCATTCGGCCTTCTAACACGTCATGTCCCACACAATTCCATCTCTACTCCACAAAGTAATGGGCCTAGGCGGGGTGCGCCAGCGTACAGGGGGTCGTAAGTGATGCGGTGGTACCATCTTATACCCAAAATTCACCTGAGGTACCTACTTCGTTTTATTTTAATAATATACTTACCCAAAATTCTACTGAGGCACATCGTTTGTTGGAGAAAGTTATTTATTAAAATAACGATACAGTCTTTAGAGAGATAATATTTGTATCCAAATCCATTACGAAGAAAAACCAAACGACACCCAACGCCATAATATTTGTCACTGACGTTTATGCACGTCTTGAATGTTGACATGTGTTGCTAATTGGTTCAGGCTGACCGTGAATATTTATTTTAATAAAGTAAATTATTAATTAAACTGTTCTGAATATTAGCGATTAAAAGCTTATTGAATTTGGTGATCTTAAGAGACTTTGGCTAAATTTTATCACAGATGCGTCATCGAATGTAACAAAAATAATTAATTTAACTACGTTGAAACAGCAGAACAACGTTTGCCAAATCACTTTGTCTAATTTAAAACTCAAAACATATTTCTACTTATGTCCGTTATAGACTTAAACACCATCCAACTGATGCGCTTTAGACCAGTTTCCTAAGAAAGGTAAGTACAGATTTGAAGAAATCGAAGATGGTTTAAGATCACCAAAACAGTAAAAATATGCAAATGTATTGTATTATTATTAGTGAAGTAAAACATGACGATTTCACAACGTCATCAAAGGGGGTGTTACTCGCAAATAAATTAAAATATAAGTAGGTAGGTATATATTGCGCATGATGTGTCCTTTTATTTTGACAGCATCGGTTTTGGCATTGTTGACAAGTTGGCGATTCATACAGAGAGTCAACACAAAACTTTTTCACCGGAATGTTTTAACATGTTTTTTTGTGGTTATCGTTTCGATCATATTTTCTAAACGTAGAAACACACACTGGGTATCCGCTAGTAGGTACTGTGTAATAATACTGGTTTAGTATTATGGGCATGGACTCTACCTTTGATATTGCATAATTGATTTATCTTACATCGAATTTTACTTGCATCGAAGTTTATATAGGTACTCAACGAAACTGACCGTGCTGTGTAAATTGCTGCCTTGGGATAGTCTAGGATTCGCTAAAAGCTTCGAAGTTCCTATTTAACTTCTCGTTTATCAAGCACTTCGGAGGTTAAACTTTATTTTGTGAAAGGAACATACCTAATTTAATATGCGATTCCCACATACAGAATTACAAAGTGAAACTGTAGCTTAGAAAAATATCATTTTTACATCAGATCATATTTTTTTCTTAATTAGAAAATCTATATAGGTATATTATTTTCTTTAAAATAAATAAGTAAGTAGGTACCTACTTCTATCACTTCTTCCACCGACATGCCATTTCTCAAACACCCACTCCTATTTCACTTACTTCTGTCCTGGACTTCCTAGAGAACGTAATCGGCGATTTTACGTTGTATAATTATTAATTCATGCAAGCAGGCTGGCAAGTTCTTTATACATATTATTTTAACTTTAAGAGCCATCTACATAGTCTTTTGTAAATCCAGATATCAATCAACGACTTGGGTGTGGGTACAAAAGGGCTTATTTGGAGTTTGTCTCGTTTACCTTAGCATAATTTCTTTTGAACGTTATATAGCTCACCAAGAAAATAATTTTAAAAATGTTCGAACTAGATTTTTCATGAATAGCTCTGCTGGTTAAAAGATCTGAAAACACCTTAAAGAGATGGGTGGACGATATGACCTCAGTTGCGAGAAAGAATTTACCTAAAAGACCACAGAGTTTAAGAGAGTTAAAGATGCTGAATAAGGTAATAAAACGCCTTAACAAAGAATTGGTAGTGTGTCATATTATGTTTTCTTCTATCTGCCTGTCTAATACGTGTATTATACGTTTTAAACATTCGTTTAAAGTTAGAAATTAAATATAAATTTATGAGAGAAGAAAATAATAATTATATTTATATATCAAAGTTCTATTAGGTAGTATTTTCATTAAACGAGTCTAAAAACGGTAAAAATATGAGCCTTCATCTAATTGCTTTAAATATTTTTCCACTGTGAAAAGATATGGTAGGTACTCTCCAACTTAATAGTACCTACTTCAAGTTTAAATTATATTCAATAAACTGGAAATCAGAACTACTTCTTGTTGGAGTACATTGAAGCCGTCTTTTTACGAGTACAGGTTAGTTTTAAACTAGTTTAGAAACTTCTCCTAACACCTGCCTGTTTAATTTATGTTTCTGAGATAAGCTGCAATGATGAGTTTTGTAAGAATCTGCATTTAAAATGCACGATTTCAACTTACATACTCGTAAATCTAGTTATTGCTATTGTTATTTTTTTTGCTTTTTTTCATTTCTAATAGAGGTATAACGAATAAATTCCACCAAGCACCTTAGGTCCAAACAATTGAATTCTTTTCAATTCGATGTGGATAGTTAAACAATTATTATTCGAATTCCAGAACCGATACTGCGAATTAAAGTTTACAAAATGGTTTTAATTTAGTATAAAGGGTGTAGATGCTGTATTTCTACCTATGCCAAGAATCAAAACAAAAGTCAAAATTATTGTAAAATTGAAAAACATATTAATTTATGTTGAAGAAATTCAATAAGTCCGCATTATAAACACAGCAATACTTCTTAACAAAACTGTAACTTATTTATAACTAAACTTTTAATTAATCCCATATTTAATTATTTTCCAACCTTCAAGTATCTGCCTCCCGACCCCCTCTTTTGAAATTAATCCTGTAGTTTCTCTATCAGAATATTGGAAATATTTATCGATCAACATATTTATAAATGAATCGATTTCAGGGAAGCATTACAATGATACAAACTTTACCTCAAAAAATAAAGAAAAAGATAGATAGATAATATTATATTAGACGATATTACGTCCGATTCTATTTCAATTTTAGTGCGCACTGACTAAAATAAGAACGTTCCGATTTTAGTAAGTGCACGAATAATGTTAGAATTTTTGGATTATTCTGCATTCGATGGTTTTAACACTCATTTGCTTATTTATCAGCTCTCTCTCGACGTAATGAAATACATATAAATACACTCATAAATGAAAAAAAAAATGTAACGAATAAATTCACGACATTTCACTCTTTTCAACCATCTTTCTTCTTATTTTTTTCTTTTTGGCGCGTCAGACAAAGTCCTGCCGACTTTATTCTGAAACCTTGCACGTCTTGTCTACATTTTCATTTTGTTTTCTTTTTTTTGTTTATAAAGTTTGGATGAAATGAGAACTTAGGTTCCTGAAACATCCAGGGGTATGGGAGGGCGCAACCCTTAATGAATCTCTCTTCTTAACCTATAAAAATTGCATTATTTATTAAAACAATATAGATCCCTAATCTTTATTTTATTGACTTGTTTAATTTTTTTTACTATATTTGAATCAACCTTACATAAACATGAAGCAGTGGAACTGATGGCGCAAGATATAGAGGCTTGGAAGAACTTCGTGGCGTCCACATGCTCCACACTGGGAGTGAAGTCATCCTACAAATACAATCAAAAAGTAATAAACTGTGATAAACAAGCCGAGTTCCTTCAATTACTCAAAAATAATCATATACCTACCTACAATGCAATAGAAAACACCAAAATAACATAATCTACTATATAAATGAAAGTCGGGTTAGTGCGAACACTTATAACTCGAGATCGGCCGAACAGATTCTTCCGACGACTGATTTATTGGATTCTTCTCCGCTCCGGATAACAGAATAACTAATAAAAAGTTGAATAAATGAATAAGATAGATATAAATTATACATTTGAAGTTAGTATTGAAAGGATTATCAAACAGAACTACCACCGCCATCTATTGTAATAGTAGTGATATTTTGGTAGAAAGATTTCATGGATGGCGGTTATGATTTATTTTTGAACCGACATCTACTATATAAATGAAAGTCGGGTTATTGCGAACACTTATAACCCGAGATCGGCTGAACAGATTCTTCCGATGTTTGATTTATTGGATTCTTCTCCGTTCCGGAAAAAAGAATAATTACAAACTAAAAAAATGGATGGAAAATAGTATGAAAATATATTATAATACTGTTTTAAAGTGAGTATGGAACGGGCTTCCTCACAACAACCGCGCCATCTGTGAAAAATCCCATAAAAACATATTTTTTATTTACCTGATAACCATCGAGTTTCCAAACATTCCGCATTGGTACGCAGATTTTATTGACAAATTTTCTTTCATGCTTCAGAAATACTATTTTTTTAACATTCACACATAATTTAAGCATTTTAAACAAATTAATGAACCTTTTTCTGGTGTTTTGGTTGTGCAATTAATTTAGTATCATCTGACTTATAAAAAAGTCAGTATTACCTATATGACTATTTATGACTTTTAATAAGTAAGATGATGAAAATTCAATATAGATATCTAATATAGAAATGGGTGAGTTTTGGTGCTTTTGAAATAACTGATTCATAATATTATAACCACATAACTTTTGGTTTTTTCACAATGAGTAGTTGGCTATGTTATGTTACCCAGCAATATTTTATTGATCGGGACGAAGTTCGATGGGTCAGCTAGTAGGTATATAAAAAAAAACAAGAGAAAAAATAAATTTAAATTACAAACACTGTTAGCCGCGTAGGTTATAGTGTCATGTTAATAGCGTGATTTTTTCACGCTATTTAACACGACGCAGATAAATACTTTCACTTTCATGATAAAAAAACAAAATACCTATTAAGATGATGTCCGATATTAAACTAACTGAGGCTTCTTAACAGATCATATGTTTGCTGAAATATTTAGCCATAAACATTTTGAACCATGTCCTATTCGAAAAACTTGTACATTTTTCGATCAACAAAATGTAATCTAAATATGTGCATGGATATATTTACCTTCTTAACTACTTCACATTAGAGGTATAATATTAGTAAGAGTACAAAGTTTTAACTTCAAGTAAAGCGAGAGTGCTTCAAAGTAAAGTAGTGAAGCTCCGTGATATGAGCAACTCTAATCTTTATTGCGCAGAAATGCAAGCTCATGCATATTTTGTTTGTTCGATACAATCTCGCGAAGGGGCTAATCTCTTTCCAACGTTCTACACGGCACACATTATTACAATATACAAAGCAGTTCTCAATGTTATAAGGTCCTCAATTTTATACTCGACTCGACTTCAATATCCGTACTGTTAAGCCAACTTCACACTAGGTCGGTAGCGGGTGATTTAGTAGCTTAATTACTCAATACTCGTACAAAAATCGTTTACAATGTATTCGATTACTGTTTGATGTTGAAAACGTAAAGTAGTACCTAATACTAATGTAGCCTTAGTAATTCTAGAACGTGATTTTTTTTCAGTATTTTGTAAAGATACACATACATACATTTAATTGGGTATACAGTATATAAAGTAACGTCGGTATGTATGTTACATTTTAGGGAAACGTTCCTCGTAGGAATAGAGGAAACCATAAATAATAATATACCTATGTAAGTCGAGTGACCACAACTACAAGATGAATGGAGGAAGAGTCCTCCGATAATGATGGTTTCAGTGATAACAAAAGAGGAATCGCATTCTAGCTTCGGGCCCTACCAACATTCGGGGGAGGTACCATTTTGACACCCCCGTCACGTTCCGACACCCCCACGCCCCATTGTCTGTACGAGGAACAAGCCTACTAACATTGTTCCTGGAAACCAATGAGTGTCTGGAACGAAACGGCCAGGCCAATCAAAGCCGTGAAAGAACAAAACTAAAATGATTGATGACAATCTTAGAAGTGTTCCAAATTCAAAAATATATCAATGTGGTACATCTATTGCTACTCTTGTTGTCAACCTATGCCTCAAATTGGAGTTACAAGGAAGGTATGTATGTGTTACGACCCAAAATTAACGATGAACTTACTTTTGCGTATTCACGATCATTCCGTCCATCTAAATGGAGCGACGTCACTCCAAAATATGACGGTGAGTGGGGAAAAGCAAATGGATGATGTGGAGTGATTGGGTGTGTTGGACATCCTATCAGTCCAAAATACAATCTCGTCAAGTCTTCGGTCCTTCACTCCAATGGTTCCAAAGCGACACGGGAGTGGACGTGGTCCAAATCGTCACCACACTTGATTGATCGACGACGGTGTTAAAAACTTGGTCCAAATGTGTCTCATTTTGTCATCACCCTTCCACCAGTGGACACGTGTTCTGTTTAAAATTTAATAATTGCAAGGTGCACGCGTCACAGCAGTGAAAGTCAAGTTTCACATCTGTAACAATAGATGCCATCCATTTGGAGCGATCATGATTAGGACTTTCCTTTTTGGTTACCATTGTATGACAACCGTTTGGAGTGATGGTGAATGGCTGACTTATATAAGTGACTTTATTTAGCCGGCCGTTTCAAGCTTTAGGAGTGTAGTGTACCCGGTAGATAGATATGGACGTGTCTTCTGTTATGCAAGGAGGCTAATAAGACCATCAGGACTTCAATATTTAATAAAGAAATACACTCCACAGTGCAACCTATTTGTAAGCACAGTCTATCCTAATGAAAATTCAATTATTATTCCCATCTTTTGAAACTGGTTTGTTGAAAAATGAAATGGGAGAGAAATATAAGAAAAACGAAAGGGAAGTGTTACAGAAACATCAGAGAATCAACATGATTGAAAATATCCTAAAAAAACAGATCAAGTTTGTTATAATTTTGTGTTGTGCCTTTTGTAACTATTGAAACTAAACAGATTGTAAATCAAATTGATGGTCCCAAGAAGTGTCTCGCAACAGTCGCAAGACTCGCAAGTGACCTAGGGGAGATAATAATCTTAGTTTAAAGTCGTGTTAGTTACACCATTTATAAATCGAGAACAGCTAAACCGATTTTTATGAACTTTGATTTGTTGGATTCGTTTCTGCTTTGTACTAAATTAGAGTAAATATATTTACAATAAATATCTATTAAAACATCGAAAAATGGTAAAGAATAAAGTAAAATAATGTAAAATTACGGTTGGTAGGGAATGAATTAATCTTGATATAAACGCCATCTGTAAAAAAAATCGATAACAACACAATTTCCATTATTTAGCAACCATTGGGCATCAAAAGAATATTTTTAGGACGTATATTTTTGACAGAACTTCGTTCAAGTTTTCAACAACATTTTAATAAAAAGATAAACTAGGGCAGGATGAATACAGCATTGCATCGTGTAGGTTCTGTAACGCCACGAAATGGCTTTTCATGTTTATTAAACAAAAATCGAATTTCAGCTATGTTTTATATAATACCTACAATGTTTTATTTATTCTAAGACGGGACGAAGTTTGACGGGTCAGCTAGTAAAGAATAAACAACATACTCAGCTAAGATTTGATCAAATGGAAAATTTTATGTAACAAGGAAGGAATAAAAACAGCAGTTACCCTGAGAACACTTTAATACAGCAAGGGATGAAATGATTTCATTTCAAAAATAGAAAAATGTAGGGTTTTGAATATATTTATTTATTTATTTATTTTATACTTTATGCATATTAAAAATAGTGTACAAAAAATAGTGTATAGACAAGTGGCAATGGCGGGATTATAGCCGTAGCAATCTCTAACATCCAACCACATATGATAAAAATAAAAATATAGATACATACATAATATATACACAAATACATACACACAATACATATAATCAACAAACACCAACAAAAAACAAAAAAAAAAAAAATTCATACAAAATTTTATTTAGATATAGTACACCAAATGGGATAGTTTAGGGTGGAGTGGGAAAAAGGGGTAGGATAGGGGAAATAGAGTCTACGATGCACCAGAAGACAACAAATGTATCTTGACCATTTTTTTAAAACAATTTATATTATTGGCCAATCTAGCCGAGGACGGGAGATTATTCCAACAACGAGCACCGTGGACAGAGAAAGAATAGTCATAGAATGAAGTTCTGTGTGGAGGTATGGCAAGAAGACGCTCGTTGTTAGATCGTAATGGAAGACCATGAATTGCTAGGTATTGGAATTTGTCTTTTAAGTAATATGGAGAAGACTGTGAATATAGAGCTTTGTGAACAAGAGATATTGTGTGGAGCTCACGTCTTTTACGTATTGTAAGCCACCCAAGACTATTTCGGTAATTAGAAATGTGATCAAACTTTCTAAGGTCGAAGATAAAGCGAATTGCGAAATTTTGAAGCCTCTCTAGGACGTTGACCAGGTCTTCGTTGAGATCAATGTAGGCAACATCCGCATAATCAATTGTGGGTAAAAGAAGAGACTGTACCAGTAAAGTTTTAATGCTTACAGGGAGAAATCTCTGTTGCCTCTTTAGGAGATGCATTGCTGCAAAAAATTTTCGTCGAACGTGATTAATATGCGATCTCCATGAGAGAGTCTGATCAAAAATCAACCCGAGATTTCTAGCAGTCTTAGAATATGGGATTGCGTCAGTGCCAAGAAAAGTTTGGGGTATAGGGTCTTGGTTGATTCTATTTATGTTATAAGGACTACCCAAAAGCATGCTTTGAGATTTTTTAGGGTTGAGAATAAGACCATGGTCTTTAGCCCACGAGGCGATATTCTGGAGGCATTCGGAAATCTTATTGATTGTATTTGATAAGTCCTCTACTTTGAAATGTGTGTAAATTTGTATATCATCTGCATATAGGTGATATTTAAATGGAATCAGTCTGCATATGGGGTTGATGAAGATTGAAAATAGTAGAGGAGAGAGAATACTTCCTTGAGGGACACCCGCTGTTAACTCCGCCCAGCCAGAGATAGAACCACCTTCAGACCTCACAGCTTGCATTCGTCCATGGAGAAAAGAGTGGAACCACAAAACAGCGTCGCCTGAAAGATTGAGGTTTTTGAGAGATGCCAGAAGTAGATCGAAGTCTACTGAGTTAAAAGCATTGCTAAAATCAAGAAGTGTTAGATGAGTCAGCATTCGTCCTTCCATGGCCTCTCTTATATCATCGGTAATTTTAACTAACGCTGTTGTAGTGCTATGCCCTTCACGAAAACCAGATTGGTAGTTATTGAGGGAGTTATTGTTATTTAAGAACACTTTCAGTTGTGAATGGTGTTCCGTGTCTTCTACGGAGTCGGAATCTGCTTCAGCTTCTCTTCTTCTTTTAACCATGAATACTTGCCTCGGCTAGTGTTGGTAGAGCGGACTCCAGAATCTCTGGTCTTTGGAAGTTCGATCCAGGAGGAGATGATGATTTGTTTAATCAAAGATGTTGTTTGATAAATTAAGAAACACTTGTTTATTGCGTGTAACAGGAAATTGGAAAATATACAAAAGTTCAGAATTTTCACGTAATTCACAACAGTAATTGTATCAAATTTACAATCAATTAAAATGTTTGCTTATTCTTTTAAAACAACAATATTAATCACTTTTCGTATCTATGAATATAATTGGTTGGATTCTAAGGAAATCGCGGTAAGAAATGGTTTGAGTTTCTCCAACTATCAGGGAGTACTCTAAAATTTTATACGTCTGATTCCCACAAGGTGAGTTTAAAGAATGAATTTTGAAACAAAGGAAAAAAATACTTAACGGTCGTTTTACTTGGGTCAGCAGGCCCGTGATCATGTGACTATGGGTGAGAGAGATGGAAGATATCTGCCTCTCATATTCCCATACTCAGTAGCGAAAGTTTGACAACATAGGAATAGAATCTGCGTCGTAACTAATTATAAAAAAGGGGTGGAGAGAAAGTGAGTGAGTGAAATGCATAGGCATCCATCCCACTTACACCAGTGCAATTATATCCATATTTGGCAACATGACCTGTGGCCTACGTGCAAAATCGCACGATCAACAGAAACCAAATTATAAATAGATGCATACCTGTTAGTATAGGGGTAGGTATGTATAGCAATATTTGAAATTTATAAAGAATATTCCGTACTGAGACGGGTGAAGCTTCACAACAAAAAAATACATGCTACAAATCGATTTTTAGTTACCAAAAGAAAAAAAAGAAAAAAAAAGAAGATTTTGAGTACATAAAAATCTCTTAAGGAGTAACTGATCCAATAAGGTAGGATCAAGGAATTTAGAATAATCCTTGAACATTTAACTTCAAGAGTTCCAAAGTTGTAAGGGGTATACCAAAGATAGATACCCTAGTTTAGTAATTAGGTATAACAAAAAAAAAAAAATTTATATTTTCATACATATAGATAAGGAATTTAAACATGGCATGAGAAGAAAATTTGATTGTGGAAGTATGGGACAACCCTCATGAAGAGTAGAACCTAGATTGGTAAATTGTTTGTCACACTTTCTTACCTATTCATCCATCCCTAACGGCCTTCATTCATAACCTCTCACTCCTAGATTTATTCATCAATAATTACTATCACACGGTTAGACAAACAACACAAAAAAAAATTTATTAAATAATGGTTCCAAGCAGAGACTGCAATCCAATAATTCCACAAAAAAAAATTATTATTATTTTTAATCAATAATATTAACAATCCAACTGTCAAGAAGTAGAAGGTGACAGAATATTAAACATAAACATAAAAAAATTATAAATAAAAAAAATATTTCGTACAATATTTCCTCTTCATCAAGGACATCTCTTAAGAATATCTGATAGTGCTCACTTAGATTATTATTAATATTGATTTTAAAATGCCCATAACATTTCTCAAAGTGAGAAATGTCCACTGATTTAGTTCACTGTTCACTGAGTAGTTTAAGAGCACTCCTAAGGTTAGCTTGTAGCTCAAAGGTTTGGAGAGAACTAATTTAAATGTTCTGGTGTTTGTACAAAAAAAAATTATTATATCATTTACAATTGCATAAGAGTATCCTGCAAAGAAAGAAATTCACTTAAAAAAAAAAATTATATATAAAAGAAAGGTATCCGTTGCCCAAAGATTACGGATCGACAAGTAAGAAGAGATGTTAAACTTCATGCTAGCTGTTGTCCTGGTAATTAGGACACAATACTAAGTTTTGGAGCGCCACCTAGTTTGGGAAAATACGGGGAATGAACTAGGAAAATTCCAATAATAAACCAAAACAGCAAAAAAATAATATTATCTTACTTCCTGACAAGAGAGAAAGATTTGAGTATGCCAAAGTTGTATAAGATTGATCCGAGCGTCCTCATTTCAATCGAATAGAAAAGTTAAGAATATACTTAAATAGAGAAAACGAGTTGCAACTCAAAAAAAATTGTCTAAGATTATTAGAGAAGTATTAACTACAAATTGTCAGTAGACTAACGTTATGAGTCGACTAAAATATTAACTAATAATTAAGAAGATTTGTGGCCTTAATTAGGAACACAAAAAAAAAGTTTCATTGAAATTGATGTCTGCTCTACGCCAACAACGCGGTGACGAAAGATGCCATTTTTACATCAGATAGCGTGCTTATCATTGCACAGATTTACAAGCCTGGCATAACCAGAAATGTACCAAAAAAAATTTTATTCAATACACATTATCATAAGGGTGCATTGCTCATTTACAGCTCTCAAAAAAAAAAATAGGAAGGTTGAGAGTGTACCAAAGTTTATTATTGCGCTTATCATAGCACAGATTTACAAGCCTGGCATAACCAGAAATGTACAAAAAAAATTTCATTCAACACACATTCTCACAAGTGTGCTTTGCTCATTTACAGCTCTCAAAAAAAAAATTAATTAGGAAGGTTGAGAGTGTACCAAGTTTATGATTCGCACAAATTTTCTTAACGGGTGCGATTAGATCAAGGAGAAGTGAATTGAGCATTCCAAAAAAAAAAGGAAGTGAATAACTAATATTGACCCTGTGTGTAACAAAACAGTATAGAAGGTATTACTACGATTAGGGTAATATCATGAAGAAAAAAAAAAATAGTTCCATGTGGATAAATCGTGACTACAATTAACGTTCAAAAAAAAAATTAACAATCGCAGAAGCGAAAGACAACAACACAGAATAGTATCCGCGCTCAATACCAAACTAGAAATTATATAGGACACCTAGAATTACACTGACCCAGTAAACAAAACGTATTCGACAAAAAAAATTATTAGTGGGGAATTTATGAAAAGAGTCGATATTCTGACGCGCTTCTATGAAACTCGTTAGCCGCGATGCGGGGCGCAGGGAAGTTTTGTGGGCCGGGAGGTGGGTCTAGCGGTGCGCATGGAAGTTTTTACGGGGCGAGCGATGCAATTCGTAAACAACTGTGGAAGTTCACGTAATGTGTAATATGTCTGAACCACTCTCACACAGGCTCAAAACATGCCATCTCGCTCACTCGCCGACTCTGGGCGGTGCTGTGTGTCGGGGACGCAACACGATTAGTGAGTGAAAAACCAGTTTAATGAAGGAGAGAACACACATTTTGTTAGTGATGTGAAGTTATAATATGAAAAGCGGAGCGGGATAACGTCACAACATTTATTTATTAAGATATTCTGGGAAGTATTTTTATTTACTACAGTCACACAAAAAAAGGAACTTAGGACGTAATTCTTCTACAAGTTATTTGAGATAATTATAATTATAAAAATTACTCGACAACCTAGAGGGATGTGGGTGGTATAGAAGATATGTTAATGGAATTCACATAATGGAAAGAAGTCTTTCATGACTTAGCCTACATCCTCGGACAAGGAACACGGTAATCTAATGAGAAGGCGTAAGTCGTTAGACGAAAAAAAAAAATTAATTAATAAAAAAATGAAGTTACACTTAGTGCAACAAAAAAAATAAATAATAAAAATGGAGATCATGCTTCTTACCGGGTAAAACAGTATTTAAACGTGGGTTGTCCCAATATGATAGCCTGAAGCAAGAAGTAAGCTATCATACTGGACCACAAGGAAGAGAGATGCCAAGTAGGATCGTATACTTGGAATTCTCGCCCTGCTCCTCCCAAATGAATAGCCAACAGAAGGTTGGGTTCCAGGAGGCACACTTAGGATCTCTGAATATACTTCGATTAGAATTTTTTTTGTTAAACAAAATTCACATGTATTGGGGTGAGCCCAATTTGACTTATGATTCTGACTGTACGAGACTAGTCAGGGTGTTAAAAGATAATAAACGTATGGGAACGGGTCCTCAGGAGCCCTTTAACCATAAATCAAGATATGATAAAACCTAAACTACAACTTTATTATATCCTTCGTATGGAACCTACCGATGGATCCACTATCACAATCCTTTAGTTCAAAAATTGTTCTTGATATTTTACGTACAACCTGAGACTTAATGAAGCGAGGAGCTAATTTTTTTGAAAAATATTGCGAAGCATTTGAGAGATAATGAGATCTTCTCCATACCAGCTGACCAATTGACAAGGATATGTCTTTACGACGCAAATTATAACGGTCCTTATTTTTATTAAAAGCTTGTACTAACGTTTGTGAGACTTTATTATATAGATTTTCTAAGGTGGAAATGTCATTCAATCTTTGTTTTAAGGGATCAAATGTTTCAGACGGGGAATCATGATTTATCTGTAGTGGCTTATAAAAAGAGGCGTGGGGAATGTACTCTCTACCGAACATCAAAAAATGTGGAGAATATCCGGTAGCAATGTTAGTCATAGAATTTAAACAAGAACAGATTTTTGGAAGATGTTTACACCAATTGCGTTGGTCCTCCTCTACTAATATTGCCAACAAGGTTACTAGAGACTGATTATATCTTTCGGAGACATTATGTTGGGGATGAAAATATGCGTTATATCTAAGATCATTTATTCCGTGGGAATGTAAGAATTCTTTAAACTGTCGAGAAACAAACTGTTTTCCGTTGTCTAAAACAATCTGTCGAGGGATTCCAAAGACTTTAAAGATTCTTTCTTCTAAGATTTGAATTATACTACTGGTATTTGCGGCTCGGAGAGGAAATGCCCAAGTTATTTTACTAAAATTACAAACTACAGTGAAAATGTAACGGTTTCGCTTATGACTCAGCGGTAAGGGACCTATGAAATCCATAGATATACTTTCCATGGGACGTTCAATTTTTTTAGGGTATTTCATAAGACCATGGGGCATTTGGTTATTATACTTGTAGGCCTTGCATATTTCACACTCATTCACAACCTGTCTAACAAGAGGTAATAATCGTTTACAGAAGTATGTACGGGAAATAAATTCGTAGGTTTTTTCCATTCCAGAATGACAGTTTCCCTTATGGTAGTCCAATATGAGACTTTCTATCTTACACGCAGGGACAACCAATTTCCAAAGGTGAGTGGGAGAGTTAGACAAGGAATCTTTTTTATACCTAGAATAACGATACAAGTGTCCATCATTTATCATAAAATTAGTGAACGATTGGGGTTTTTGAAGACAAGAATTGTACACCTTTTTATACCAGGGGTCTATAATATTTTCAAACGGTTCTGGAACAGATAGACTAGAAACAGGAATACGGCTCAATCCGTCGGCAAGGTTATTTTCGCAGCCACGCTTAAATACAAAAGTGAAATCAAACTGTGAAAGTCGGCAAGCCCATCTGGCTAACCTACCAGAAGGTGAAGAAATTGAGTTTAGGTATTTTAAACATCCGTGATCACTGACTACTGTAAAGTGTACTCCGTCTAGATAGCTTTTAAAGTGTTGTATAGAATCTACTATGGCGAGAAGTTCTCTCTCCGTGGTACTATAATTTCGTTCTGGACCGGACAATTTACGTGAATGATAAGCAATTATATATTCTACTCCATTAGAGTCTTTCTGGGACAAGAAGCTGCCCAAGGAAACTCCACTTGCATCACACGTCAATGTATACGGAAGGGAATAGTCTGGTGGTTTAAGGATTGGAGCGGAAATCATTGCTTGTTTCAAGGCTTGGAAGGCAAGTTCAGCTTCATTTGACCATTCGAATTTTTTACCGTTAAATTTATTACTCGTGAGGCGAGTCAAGGGAGAAGCAATCTTAGAAAAGTCCTTAATGAAACGCCTGTAATAAGACATTAATCCCAAAAATGAGCGGATTTCCTTACTGGTGGATGGTCTAGGATAATCTTTCATAGCACTAATCTTATCTGGGTCCGTATGAATTCCCTCCCTGTCAATAATATGACCGAGGTACTTAAGCGATGATTTACAAAACACGGATTTACTGAGCCTAATTGTCAAGTTGGCTTCTTTCAAGCGCTGGAGAACAATTCGTAAGGTGGAAATATGGGAATCAAAATCTGAACTACAAATCAAAACATCATCAAGGAAACTGAATACTCTTTGTCCCAAATCGGAGAAAAGCTTATCCATAATTCTCTGCATTTCGGCGGGCACGTTTTTCAGGCCGAACGGGCAGGTAACAAACTGATACATCCCTTTGGATTCTACATAGAAGGCTGTCTTAGGTCTGCTTTCTGGACTCAAAGGAATTTGCCAGAAGCCGTAGCTCAAGTCTAAGGTGGTTAAGAACTTGGTGTCTCTCAGATTATCCAACATATGGTTGATATTAGGGAGTCTATAAGAGTCTGAGACTGTGACCTCATTCAATCTTCTAGGATCGAGAACGAATCTAGCTGTGCCATCGGATTTTGGTACACAGAAGCAGGAATTTAACCAAGGGGAACGTGAAGGTTCTATTATTTTTAAAGCTATCATTTTATCTACCTCTTGACACATCTGAACTCGTCGTACATGGGAAGCTGGATATAATTTCTGTTTAACGGGCAAACTATCACCTGTATTAATGACATGAGAAACTACATTTGTCCTACCCAAACCCATCTTCTCAAAAGAAATATTCTCGAATTCATTTTTCAGGTCATCCAAAATTTTCCTCTGCGACACTGTCAAATCGTTTATGGAGTTAAGACATTTTGGAGCTGATTCTACATTAGACGACTGTTGATCAGATATGGATGCTACCGTAACATGAGTTTTGGTGGGGAACAACCGAGGAATTATTCCTGACTTTTCCAGAAAGGGTGACCCTAAAATGAATTGGTCAGGAATGGAAGGAACAATAACAAATTTAACCTGCTGAATTTTATTGTTGTAACATAATGGCAAAACTATGGTACCTATAGATCTTATGGAATTATTGTCAACCCCACGAATATTTTGCTGACAATATTCAGGACGGAACCCTATTTCGATAAAAGACCGATATAACTGACCCCCTAGGACATTACAAGCTGATCCGGTATCAAGCAAGGCTCGGAGTTGTATTTGAGAGATAGAAAATAGCAAATAAGGGCGTCGATCTCTCTCGTTTATTACGGAAACTTTATTGACCTGCAATGTTGAAAAGAACAATTTAACACTCTGAATCCACGACAATCTTTCGCGAGCTGAGGTCTCTGGGCTCGGGAAAATTGCAGGATTCATTGTTCGTTTTTTGAATTTCTAAGTGGGGGAGGCGGTTTACTCACGTCAGGTAAGCGTTGGCGTGGCACAGGATTGAAGGGTTTCCTAAACTGAAATGAATGAACATTATTGGCACTGGGTCCTGACTTAGAGTAACAGTTTCGAGCAATGTGACCTATACGTCCGCAGTGAAAACATTTAATCATAGGAGCAGAAGGCTGTTGAGAAGAAATTGATTGAACAGGGTTTTTCCTTACTATCTTAACTTTAGAGGGAGAGCGGGTTGGAACTGTAACCGAAACACACTCCAACTCCGTGCAAACTTCATCTAGCTCAGCAATTGAGTTCGGTCGCCTGGACACTAATACACTGGCGTATCTGCTATCTAATCCTTTTCTGATGGCCTTTAGGATATCTGACATACGCAATGGAGACTGTAAGGACTGATTCAAAAGGGTTATACGTGAAATGTAATCACTAGCACTCTCCAAAGGTTGCTGTGATGCAGTTAAGATTTCCAATCGTCTGTTGCCTTCAGCATCAGGCAAATCGAAGCGCTTGATAAACGATTGTTTAAGCTGTGTCCAAGTTTTAACACTGTTATAAAATGTCCGGTAGAAGGTGAGTGCTTTTCCCTCCAAAAATTCGGGCAAGGCGGGGCCTAGGTTTTCCAGTGGAAAATTTCGAGCTCGGGAGATTTCCTCCAATCTCAAAAAGAAATCCCTAACATCCTCGACACCGGAATAATGTTGAACTGGCCATGAACTAAAATTTACTGAATGTATGATGTGTGATTGGCTAACTGTAGGATTGGGTCTATCTAAATTTCTGCGAACCGGTGTAATAATTAAATCGTTGGAAACATTAGTATTTATCATTGTCACGGCTTGAGTGGGCGGAGAAGAAGGTACAAAACTATCACGAGGTGGATTAATCTCCGAGAGGCTATCAGGGCGTTGGATACCTAACAATCCCGAAGGGTGATTGTCACGCTGACCTACATCAGACAATAAGTTAGAATTGAAAAGTCTGCATTGCCTTCGCAGAGATTCAATACCTACATCAGGCTGGATTCCTCTATTCAACAGTGCTTTAGAGAGAGTCTTGCATGTCGCCCTCTCCACACGCGGAATAACTTGATCGACCAGGGATGACATTATTAAGAAATAAAACTAGCGGAGTGTGACTATCTCAAACTTTGACTACCGTCGGGAGTATTCGACCACAAGAAAGTAAAAAAAATTAAAATTATCGAAGTTTTATCTCGACCTCACTCACTTATCCAACATTCAAGGGAGGAAGACCCTTTCTCAAGGAAAGTTATTGAATTATTGTGGCAGAACAGAGTACCCAAATGCAAAAATAAAAATTTTTAAGAAAAATTGCAACAAAACACAAAAAAAACTTTTCTAGTTGCCGTCGGCTGAATTTATCTGTAGGTATTGCAAAACTTTACGGCTCTTGGCCCACAACAAAATTTTAGCAATTTCAGAATTTAAATTGAGATAATAGAACTTGCTAATACTCAAGAGAGAAGAAAAGGAAAAAAAAAAAAAAAAAAAAGGCAACTTAATACACCATTATCAAAAAAAAAAACTTTAAACACCAGAACACTGTGTTATTGCATTATTTAGTGATTTTCAAAAGAATTGGATTATTAATTACGTTTCGCTCACCAATTTCCTGTCCGGCATCTATGTGAGTCAAGGGAGGCGCAGACAAGGTTCCTCTGGATGTCTTCGAATCTTGACGCTGCTCGCATTGCCATCAGCTCGTTCTGGATTTGATGCTCACACGTTGGATAGCGCCATAATTGTTCCGTGTCTTCTACGGAGTCGGAATCTGCTTCAGCTTCTCTTCTTCTTTTAACCATGAATACTTGCCTCGGCTAGTGTTGGTAGAGCGGACTCCAGAATCTCTGGTCTTTGGAAGTTCGATCCAGGAGGAGATGATGATTTGTTTAATCAAAGATGTTGTTTGATAAATTAAGAAACACTTGTTTATTGCGTGTAACAGGAAATTGGAAAATATACAAAAGTTCAGAATTTTCACGTAATTCACAACAGTAATTGTATCAAATTTACAATCAATTAAAATGTTTGCTTATTCTTTTAAAACAACAATATTAATCACTTTTCGTATCTATGAATATAATTGGTTGGATTCTAAGGAAATCGCGGTAAGAAATGGTTTGAGTTTCTCCAACTATCAGGGAGTACTCTAAAATTTTATACGTCTGATTCCCACAAGGTGAGTTTAAAGAATGAATTTTGAAACAAAGGAAAAAAATACTTAACGGTCGTTTTACTTGGGTCAGCAGGCCCGTGATCATGTGACTATGGGTGAGAGAGATGGAAGATATCTGCCTCTCATATTCCCATACTCAGTAGCGAAAGTTTGACAACATAGGAATAGAATCTGCGTCGTAACTAATTATAAAAAAGGGGTGGAGAGAAAGTGAGTGAGTGAAATGCATAGGCATCCATCCCACTTACACCAGTGCAATTATATCCATATTTGGCAACATGACCTGTGGCCTACGTGCAAAATCGCACGATCAACAGAAACCAAATTATAAATAGATGCATACCTGTTAGTATAGGGGTAGGTATGTATAGCAATATTTGAAATTTATAAAGAATATTCCGTACTGAGACGGGTGAAGCTTCACAACAAAAAAATACATGCTACAATGGGCAAGCTTCTCGAGAATTTTGGAGAAATACGGGAGTATCGATATGGGTCGAAAATCCGAGGAGACCGTCGGTGACTTATTTTTAGGCAAAGCAATAACGTGTGCTCTCTTCCATTGACTGGGATAAGTTTTACACGAAAATGAATAGTTTATAATGTGCGTGAGAATTGGAATAAGAGTGCTCATAAATAATGTTACAAATGCGATGCAAACCCCATCATCGCCCACTGCCTTGGATTTGATCACATTTAGACAGCGTCTGACCTCCTCCTCCGAAACAGAAGTGAATGAGAATGGCTCTGATGAACTGCGAGGTAGTGAATTCAGTCTCAAAAGTGTGTCAGATTTAGCTTCTGCGTTCAATAAAACTGGCGGAGTCACAAAATGTGTATTGAGAGAATCTGGATTAATAGTAGTGGCTTTATACGTTTCTCCAACGGATGGTATTCCCAGCGAATTCAAGCACCTCCATGCTTGGGATTGAGTGCAATTCTTAAAAAGGTCTTTAGTATAGGAGATTTTAGCAAGTCTGCACTGCTTGGTGCAATTTTTGCGTAAAGACTTGTAACGGTCCCAGTTTTCGGCGGTGGGATTGTGTTTGTGTTTAACGCGGGCTCTGTCCCTTTGGGCTTGCAATTTTTTTAGGTCGTCCGTGAACCAATAAGCCTTCGGATTTTTCACTTTGATCCTTCTCGGTGGTGCATATTTGTCATAAAAGATATTGTAGGTGATTGTTTAGAATTTCAACTTTACGGTCCACGGAGTCGGCGCTATATATATTTTGCCACTGTAGATTTTCTGCCTCAGAAACGAGTGCCTCACGATCAACACGATAAAGACTACGCGAAATTACGAACTTTGGCTTTGGCTTTTCAACTCTTATTTTGTATTCTAGGAAAAGAAGGTCATGATGAGAAAATCCACCCCCAGAGACCTGTCCATGGGCCTTTACCAAATTAGTACAAGAGACTATGATATGATCTATTTGTGATTTGGAATTTTGAAGTACATGGGTGGGCCCAAGAGGAAGAATATGAAAATTAATAGAATTAGTAATTCGGAACAAGGTCTCCGCCCGTGGATCAGCCCTCATAAGGCAGGTATTGAAATCGCCCATTATTATGACCTTGTCAAAACTGATAGCAATGTTCTCGAATATATTCTCGAGTTTAGTAAAATAGTTGGACAATGGAGGGCAGTAAATGACTCCGAGTATGATGGAAGAGTGAAGAGCATTGACTTTTATAATCAAATATTCGGGATCGCCAATAGCCTGTTGAGGAGAAGATTGGTACACGACCTCATACTTTAAGTTGTCACGAAGATAAATGCACACACCACCGCCCCTTCTTCCTTCTCTGTCGCAACGTATCATATTAAATCCAGGCAGTGAAAAAAGCGAGGAAGGAAGGGTGGGTTTAAGCCACGATTCAGATACCAGAAGTGCATGAAAATCAACATCACTGAAACTGGTAACTAACTCAGAATGGTGGCTCGGTATGCTCTGAGCATTTATGTGGCAGACTCTAAAATTTTTCGATCCCGCGCAGAATTTATTTTTTAATGAAGAATTTAGGTCTACGTCCATACAATTTTGAGTAAAGCTTGCATCGTTGGATGGCGAAGGGAGCGGGTTAGGGGTTGCTGGAAAAGTAGGTAGGGTAGGAGATAAGGAGAAGGAATTTGGTGTACATGTATTCATTGTAAAATTAAACATCTTTAAAATATACAAAACAAAAAAGAAAAATATACGCGCAGCACTTTCTACGATTGCTATTTTTGTCATAGCAACAATATCGAATTACATTGTATGTACGAATAATAATATAAGTATGAAAAATATTTCGCGTGGAAAGAGTGTTTCAACGAAAACACCACGATACGGATGAACTTTGCAAATTATAATATAGGATTATTGCTTGTTGGGTTTATTTCAGTTAGATTTGTTAGAGTCATTATTTGTTACATATTCTTTAAGACCTAGTCCTGAAAAATGGTCACAAGAGATTCTTAACATAATTAGAACGTTGTGCACCAACAAAACCAATAGGCAATAAAGATGAGACATTAACAAAAATGAATATAGTCATATCCTGTCGCCAAATACATGACAGAAGTCCCAGACTTTAAATTTGGTTGCTCTCTTGTTCTCAATAATTTCCAACTTTTATCTCTATTTTTCATTAATTATTAAATATCTGCTTGTCGCATACATGAGATTTTTCGACATGTTGAGAATTCTCATGTTTCGGAGACAAACATTACCACCTAATGGCGAACGTTGTTAACGTAAAGTGATCACACTAAGCCAGCCTTCGAAATAACAGTAGAAGACGGTCGTAAACCCGTTGTGGTTTGTTCCATTTAAAAATCGAACATCAGTAATGAATTGTTGGAGTCATTAGTTGTTACATATTCTCTATTTCAGTTGTTAGCCCATCTTGCCATGACCAGTTGTTAGACCCATGGTTTTCTCAGATACGGATTAAGTAATCAATATGAAAATGGTGCAATAAAATCTGTAACATAGTGAGGGGAAACTCTTTCTCATATAGTGTTAGTTTTCTCTTTGCGATGAAAATATAAGAAACAGCTAAACGAGTTCCACTGTAATTGGGGAGCCGTAAATGTTACACTGATGTAAGAACACACCATAATAGTAATGATTAGAATCGCCCGGGTAAAGTTCACGCTAGCCCCTTACGTAATGTGTAGTTTGGCTCGAGAACATGGCGGGTCGAATTGTATCTGCGCTATAGTGTCAGGAAGGTGATTGGCCCACTTTTCCGAGTGGAACATTTCAATATTTTATATCTGTCTGCCTTCAATGGCTTAGGTTTGTTATTTGCTAATTCGTGATCGCAAAGATTCACCTTTTTATGAAGCTATTGACCTGTTCTGTTGAACATGCTCTTGTGAGGTGGAATCCCAGCTGTCTCGCCATCTTTTAGATGGTCTTCCTCGAGGAGGAATACCGTGGGGATGGTTGTGCAGGGCGATATAAGGGAGTCTGGCAGAGTGCATTCGCTGGACATGGCAATACCAGTCCCTCCTTCGCTGCTTGCTCCATCTAACTATATCATTCTTCCCTGCAAGGATGCAATTATTTGAAGAAAACGTTTACCATTAAGAATAAATTTACAGCAAATTAGTGACCATAGATTTTTTTTTCAAATCAATTGATCTAGGCTAAGGTAGTAATAAAAATATGGGAATGCAATCTCACAACGAGCAAATATTCTGTCATGCTATCTTAAGTAGTAGGGATGAAATTTGAAAAACTTCAATTAAATTGGTATAAATTTGATTACAAGTAGTCTTCAACATAAAAAAATATGGCATACGCCAATTAATGGTTGTTTTCGGCTGTTGTGAATCTGAATTAAACTATATTAAGTGTCAAATTTATTCTCGATTTAAGGATTTTTTTGGAAATTACTACGAAATCGGCTGCACTTAATCACGGGCACTAAGAAAGTAAAATGATTTTATGAAAATATAACAAGCGGGATCCAGTAGACTTGAGCGAATTGCGAGGCCTCAGCCTCGTGAAATATTCAGCCTGAACATTACCAGCGCTGCTAGATCTACCCACAAACCGCTCGCTTCCTCCTGCACCAAACCACGGCAACTTCACACTGAACTGATAATACGAGTACGTACTGCAATACTTATCATTATTACCCATACCACGTTGCCTAGCTAGCTTCCGTGTACATGATATCCTTATGTACATTTGCCTGCTGAAATTATATCCTAAATAAGAACTAACTATGAAATAAATGCAGAAGGGTTGAAAGCTCTACGAAGAATATGTGAAAAGACTCTGTAGGACATAGAAAGGAATGTGTGAGTTGACATCTGACAGAAAAGCTTTTTTATTGGACGATAGTGCAAAAACCCGCCTGATCAAAGGCAGGTATGCGCAGTGACGGACCAAATTTGTACGTTTTTGGTCATTCTCTCGGCGAAAAGACTATGTTCTATGTTTGTTTAATATAAATACTGCAAAGAATAAAAACAGGGAAATAAGTAAATAAACAAATAGATCGGTTTTTTAACGGCGCCGGCTTATAGCGTAATTCGTGATGCGGTGATACCATCTTATACCCAAAATTCTCCTGAGGCACTTCGTTTCGAATGCAAATACTTTTTGTTTCCGGACTAAAAGTCAGGTGCAAGGTCTCACACCCATACAGGAGAATGGGCAACACACACGCATCAAACAGCTTACATTTCGTCTCGACACTAAACGCCGAAAACATGCAAAAAAACTGAAGTCTACTTACAATATCTTTTAAAAAAAACTTTAAAATAGATAGGTAAGTACTGACGTTAATAAATTGAATGATTAATACGATTTTGGCTGGCAGAGATCTTTCGAGATACCAAAGTTTACCCTTTCATTAACTGTTCAAATGTTTTTCATCATATTCACAAATAAAGTTGTGTTCATTTATTTTATTTGTTGTTCGATTCCGTGCTTTCTGATTGACAAAAAACGCTTCGTATTTTATTATATTTTTTTCTTTACACTTAAACTAATAATAATAAAATCGTGTTATGCAGATAATCTACGAGTAAATCTTGATTAATTACGTTCAGACGTTGTTTCCATGTTAGGAAGTTCCCTCCAAGCCAACTTGTCGGTTGTATCAAACTATTCTACGTTGCATGGCTCTCTCTGGTGTAACTCCGTGAACATAAATGTAGGTATTTAGTTAACTAATTATTTATAAAACTTCCTACAAAGTTTACGTACGTAATGCAGTTGGCTTTCTCTTGATGAGAAACCGTTTCAAATGAATTATTATTACAATCTGTTTTCTAATTAAATTAAATTACACGGCAAAGAAGGAACAATTCAATTATTCAAATATTTCTGAACATTGTATCGTAAGTGCTATTTTTGTTTTACTAACGTTAAATATTCACGCTTCAGAATCTAGAGTTAGCTGTGCGCAACGTTTTTTATTAGTGCTTACTAAGTGTCGTGAATAGAGCAAAATATTGATAGAGAATTGCTGAACAATATTAAGATCCGTAAGATCTCATTCCTTTTGACGTACTCAAAGTTGATAAGTACTCGCTTCTGCAGCTGATTATGGAGGGCAAGGAAAGACGTTGTGTGGTTAAAAGACAGGTTTCATGGGTCCGTAATATAAGGGCGTAGACTGGAATCCAAACCGTCAGAGAACTGATTCATGCAGCTAAAGACAGGAAGACCTTTGCCCAAGTGATTGCCAACATCGAGTCAAGGGAACCTGACTTTAAACACGTGAAATTCATTGAGGCATCGAATTTCTATCACTGCATATTTCAGTAGGAACATTCTGAAACTAGAAAACAATATCAATAAAATATTCAAATTCCTATATTACAACAATTGGTATTCTTGAATAAAAAAACATTCGAACAAATCAAAAATTTGTCTAAATTTATTGCTATTTAAACTAGATCTGAAAAAAAAAACTCTAAAGTCATAACGTTAACTTAGGTATTTATGAACACACAGAATCAACGACTTTATAATATTATCATTCAAGAAGGAATTTAAAAACACGGCATATGAAAAGCTGTTTTTATGTTGTAATTATTAAGGTATTTATGAATTTGTGAGATCATTATTTTGTTTTCAAGAAACTCGCTCTCCTACTAAAGGAATATCGTGTATTTCAGGCGCTTACAACTTTTAGTATCGTTAATACAACATTTGGAATTCTAAGTAGTTGTCGCCCGTTAAGGAAAACACATCTCAAATATGTTCCTTTCCAGCCAAGCTCTGGTCGGGTACACAGCAGAAAATGGATATTATTTTGCTTGTACATGATAATATTATGACTTTATTTATATTTGTATGACTGTACCTTCATACGTGATTCCCGAGTAATGTCACGAAATCATTATAGCAAATTTTATATTAAATATTCAGTACCCTCGAGAACTATATGTTCTATTTTTTGTTTCAATCGAAGACCTTTAGCGGCTAATTTCAGCTGATCAAACCCTTAAAAACGGAACTAACCGTTTAATATAATCATGAAATCAATTATTAGTGTTCAATTATGAGAGGTAAATTCTATCTCGCGTCTTCTAATGCAGTTGCGAAGGTGTTATAGTGATCACTTACCTAAATTACTATTTTTTCCTTTTTTTTAAAATGATTCTGTGCTCACTCGAAGTGAACACAAATACACTTTTGACATCTTTCACAGTAGCAAATGCTTGTGTCGTGAGAGCGGAAATGGTCGACACGGCCGGGATTCGAACCCACCACCTCCGCACGAAACAGTGCGAAAGCCGGCGTCGTAACCGCTGGTCTATCAACCATGCACCTCTTACTTACTCCAGCAAGTGGAGCATGTGGTCGCCACAAAGCCTCGCCAAGCATCTCTATCCTGGACTAGATCCGGGGCGTCATTCCGATTTAAGCCGGTATCCCGAAGATCTTCATCGTAAGCTCTCCTGATGGTGAGTCTTGGTCTTTCCATGTTTTCTTGTACCAGTGAGTAAAATAGGCTTCCATAATCTATGGACTCGGAGGACATACGGAGGACATGGCCGAGCCAGCTCAGTCTACATTCAGAATAACCGTTCTCACCAGGGCTGCCAGGTGTTCGGTATTTTAGCACCGCGTTCGGTGTTCGGTATGACAAAAATACCGAAATATAGGCAGTTCAGTATTATTTCAGATTAATTTTCCGCAATTACACAAATAATAACCTATTAAACCTATTAACTTATTGAGAAAGGCAAAATGTATGTCTTAGTAAACAAAAAAATAAGCACGGAGCTGCGGAGGTTTGTTACATCTGCCTACGCCTTAAGTTCCTCAGTATTATGGTGAAAATGAATAATGTGGCTGAATTGAAGGTCTTGAAATTTAGGTACCTACCTGCAGCCATAAGTGGTCGGCAACCATCCTGGCAACTAGAGAATGTTACAACATGCTATGTTATAAACTAACATCCCGGTGGTAGAAAAGTGAACTTATGCAAGAAATTTGAATTAAGAATAATTGTCTTATATATAAAAATGGAGAGCTATTTCCCGATGTCATCGCATCACGCCTAAACGGCTGGACGGCAATTCTTTTTTTGTCATGTAGACTTTTATCAGGAGAAGGATGTTTTAGAAGAAAAATATTAAGAAAAAAGCATGGAAAATTAGAAAATTAAAGCAAACTCTATCTGGCAACCTTATTAGTACTTTTTACCATATAATTTTCATTCCGATTTTGAAATTTTGACAGAAACTGTCAATTGGTGCGATTGACAGAATGCGGATGGAATATACATGGTTTAAAACAGACGCATCGTTCGGAATCACATTGGTCAAAAATAATTATTAATTCATCACCATACAAATTCGAATTCAATATTCATATTTAGGAACACAGGACAACGTCTGTCGGGAAAGCTAGTTTTCAATAAATCCTCACCCAATTCTCATCATTTGTAGGCGACCCTATGTATAATACATACCTACCTACATCATTTACACTTCGAGTCGAAAACTAAAAAAAACCGGCGATGGTGTTCGGAAACCACTGGTTATTCAGTTTCACATACCGGTCGATAAAAATTGTCGGTAAAACATATTTTCCAGAATTGTTTAAGACTTGGTATCTTGGTCTTATTATTTTAAAGTATTAATTATTATTATGATTGTAGCAGGCCCCATACTGATATTAAGTACCTTTATTTTGTACAAAGACAACCTACGCCTGTACAAGTTGTACCGTCTTAAACAATGTGTTATCGCGAGACTTGATCAAACAAAATGTGTGAATAAAAGAACAAAATGATTTTATTTCTTTTCGTTGTCGTTTTTTAAGATAATTTGTTGAACAAGCTATGCAAAATAATAAAAAATACAAAAGAGTCTACCTTAAATAAATTTGTTTCATAAAAAATGTTCATGTAATATTATTTTTTTACTGCCGTTTCAAATTGTTACTATTTGTAGTGTAATTTCCTAAAAGGTATTATTATTATTGTTTTCTGCATAGAGTATTGCCAACATAATATTATGATGTCCAAGGGAGAACCTGCCTCTCTTGAAATTAGCACTGATGTGTTAAAGGGCCTTTTACATACCTAGTCTCGTAATAGAAAGATTCAGAGTGACAGAATATAGTACCGGACTTACAGTATTAGCTTATTATTGTGAAAATAAAAAGGTTACACCGTTTTATTTTCACCCTCTTCTATTATTACAGTAATATTATACTGATATGCGTGCTGGCCAAGGTATATTATTATAAGATAATGTGCCATACATATGCGACAGACACCTGTCTAATGAGCAAAGGAGATAAATGTGTATTTGTTATTTATCTATGTGCCTTGCTTATGTGCTGTCCTTTGTTGGTGTCTTTTGAGAAGAAATAAATAAATAAATAAATTATCATCAAAATGTGTATTATTAGTATTGATTTAGTTAAATTCGTTTAGACTTTTTAGCTTTTAAATGAGATTAACTCGAAGAAAATAAAAAAAATCAAGAGTGCCCATACATTTTTTCAATATGTATCAAAAATTAAAGTTTCCGTACATTATAAAAAAAGAACTTTTATAGATAGTTTGATCAAGTGTCTGAAAAACACATTGTATACAGTGTGCGCTGATACGCTTATTTTCTTTGAACATTCTGACGGCTTGAAGCATCCACGTATGTAGTGTAGACCCTCCTGCCGTCTCCTATACGGTTATGATAAGGGCGCGCCCTCGCCGAGACCTCTGCTATTAATAAAATAACCCCTCTATCTGACTCACAACACTGTCGGTGCCGACCCTGGCGCTTTTTATTCTGTACTCACGGCACAACTAAAATATTATTTTGTGTCTCCAGCACATTTGAATACGAAACAATGTCGCAGAAAGCAGAGCTGGCTTGGAAAAAAATATCGTTATATATTCCATCTCCTACATATAGTTGGGGAGTTGTCTGAAACTCGATATTTTCGTTGAGACATTCTTCGTGCAAATGACAAAACCAATCTAATCACGGAAAATATTAAAATTTATTATCCCAGGTGCCGACCATCTTCCTCTTTCACGACACAAGCTTTAAGTAGCTTACTGTGAAAGAGTCAAGGAGTGTATTTGTGTTCACTTTGAGTGAGCAAAGATTTATTTATAAAAAAAAAATTAAAGTTATGATAATTTTCATCGGTACCTATGTCGACAGTCAGTAACAAAATAAATATAGTAGAAAAAATAACAACTAATGACTCTAATAATTCATGACTAATGTTCGATTTTTAAATGGAACAAACCACTACGGGCTTACGACCGTCTTCTACTGTTATTTCGAAGGCTGGCTTAGTGTGATCACTTTACGTTAACAACGTTCGCCATTAGGTGGTAATGTTTGTCTCCGAAACTCTTAATCATGAGAATTCTCAACATGTCGAAAAATCTCATGTATGAAACAAGTAGAAATTTAATAATTAGGTAATGATATAGTATATAGTATAGTATGATATAGTTTCCTGGTGCTACTATATATAAGTAATATATAGTAGCACCAGGAAATAGCACTTATATCAAAGAAATGACAATAAAAACGTGTCGTGCTAGTTAATTAATCAATCGATAGGTACTCTTTCTCTCTGATTAAATTTATTTATGTATTTTTTATACGGCGATATGTGTCTTTAACAAGTTAGAAATTGCAAGTTCCATAAGATTACAATTTAGGCACAATGGTAATAGAAAATATTCAATAATTCGATACAAAATAAAACAGACACCAAATAAATAAACAAATTCAAGGGCATAGGGAGGCGACATCGCGGGTCCTCCTGATAGCGGGGTTCCTCCTGCAATGGGGCGGAGAGACTCTATCCCATAGATTAGGATAGGTCTAACGCAGGTTTTGTTGATTTTAACTTTGCTTCACTTCAACATGTGTTTATTTCTTCACACAGTAGCTTTCAGGCATCCAGCTACAGCGGCAGCTTTATTTGCCTGACTTTTGATTTCTTCATAAAGGTCGTTACGTCAACGCCCAGGTACAAAAATCCCAGGTTAAATTCCGTTCGAAAAAAGGTGGCATGGTGCTGGCTGCCTTGAAGCTACCATGCTTTATGTTTTATCTGAAGATTTTCATGTTAGAGTCGATCTACAAAGACTTCTGCGACAATTCCACAGTGAATGTGTGGAATTGTCGCAGAAGTCTTTGTAGATCGCTTTCCAAATCTGCTAGGAGAACAGCGTGGTCTGCATACCATATTATGCCTATGTGCTTATTTCCCATTTTTTATGCCAGTTGTAGTGATTTTATATCTTGTTCATAATGATTTTGAACAAGAAAGTACGGTGGCATCTGGAGTTTCTTTGAAAAGCTCGCTACTCAGATTTTAGATACTTTTTGCCGGATGCCGATTGATTTCACTATAATATTTCTTGAATTAAACATCTACCAATTTCTAATATCATTGATTTTAATTCTTTAAATTTGTTTTGAATAACTACCTACCTATGTGTTTTTACTAACCTTTCCTATGATTTAAGCTCTTTTTTAGAAGCTTACCTACAAACTATTTAATGCAACTACATCAACGCCGCCAAATCCTGCTATGACAGAATCTGCAAATCTAAAATATTTAGACAGTATAGGTTTTCCGATTCTAGCAGAAAAAAATGGTAGAGGAATTCTTCTATTTGTAGAGATCTCACAGAAATTTTTGATATAAGTCCCAATTATGTACAATTATTATTGTTTGTCATGGGTGTAGTTAAAAAATGTACAAAGAGTTAGAAAAATACAATTTTACCCGTACAAATATCACATTTTATTTGACACAATTAGGTGGATTCCGCGAACATAAGCCCGACGTTACACACATCTGATATTACCGTAGGTGCCTGGATCCCAGCGCACCGTGGAAGCAAACAAAGACACAACGCTCGCCATTGTTGTTTTATTATTTTCAGATTTGTTGATTCTCTAAGCTGATTTAGCTCGAGCTCACACCTGCTCAACCTACCGTCCGCGGTCTCCAAATGTTGCTGTTATTTTTATATTTTATTTTTTATATGCTTCATTAAAGTTAATTGAGGCCAACCGTGTTTGTTTATTTTATTATTCGGCACCACATTATGGTGTTTTATTTCCCCTTTTTTATACTAAATTCACGAGTCGGTATTAAAAAGAGTTTTAAAAATAAAAAGTGAGAATCCCCGTGAACCTGAAGAGGGTTTATGTTTTTTATATTATTACACCAGCAACCCTGTGGTTATTATAATAACGCTCGAGAATTTTAAATGACCCAAACTGAACCACTGCAAGCCTCTTATTCTTACAAAATTTTAACGTTTGACTATTACCTAATCTGAATAAAATTTAACATTTCTTGTTCGTATAACTGACCTCTTCTTTCCTTATATTTTGGGAAAATACTTTCATTTTTCTCTTTATTCGATTCGAGAATTTTTACTTCCCTGTGCAAGTGGACTGTCAGCTGTCACACCATCTCTTAGGAAGTTTTCCGGCTAGTTTTTCCAGTCAAGTCCCATGAAATTTCGCCTATTTCTCTACCATATCTAGTCATTTCATCTAAGATAGTCTTAAATGAAATTTGGTTCTTGGTGGATATGCTTTAACCTGCATTTCTTGTAAAGTAATACATTTTTCTTCCGATGGCCGTTCAATTCATGCATAGTTTTGACCTGCGGACTATGTTTTTCCAACCAGTACTGACTTCTATCATTGATCTCTCACACTCGACACTCCCGGGTCCCGAGAGATGAGTCTTGATCTCCCTGGCGGTATTTTGCCAATGTGCTTTCTGTTCAGAAGATTGTTTGTGAACCTATCTACCCCAATCTTGGCAAAATGCTCAATACATGCAAATCTTCATGATCTTATACCACCGGTGTTCATTGGTTGGCCTGTAAGCGCGCGTATCTCTGTATTCCTGGACCACAGCCGTTATTTCTGTACTAGTCCCAAAATCCGTTTCAGAATCCTTTTCTCAAATTTCAGCATATGTTCCTGATCCTTGAATTTCCAGGTCCAGGATTATAAGATATACATATTGTACGTTTTCCAATCCAAACACCCTTTACGTTTCACTTTGGGACATAAGGAGGCAACAAGAGCTCTTTAATGAAATTTAGCGAAATTTTACATTTTACACATGTTTTATTTATTTGGACTTTGATTTTTTATGAGCATTTTGATTGTGGCTATTTTTTATATATGGCATAGATATTTGCAACATTTTTAAGCCCTTTACACTCATCGTCGAGTGATTTAAAACTCAAAAACTGAAATTCCAAAAACTATACGATCTTCAAACTTCAACACACCTGACTGTAGTCTTGTCCCACAGTATAGAATGATATCAAATATTATTGAACTGTACAATAACCATTTTTAAACGTAATAAAATTTCAAATGATCAAATAAAACGTTATTGTATTGTAGATAATGGAACTTTCCACATCCCAGGAAGAGGAAGCACGTTTTGCTCCTAACATATGACATCTTAAAACATACGTAGGACATCTTAAACACACACCTTAAAAGTAAATGAATATTTTCTCATTAGATTTAAAGAAATAAATATGAGTTTCTTTAATAAAAACCTTAATCTTTTCCATTATCTTATAATCAATTATAAATATTATCTTAGACTGATAGTTTGAAAATTATGACTATCTTGTGTGACCATCATGATTTGATTGTACCTACCAGTTAAGGAGAGCTTAAAATTTATAGTGAACGTTATTAACACAAAGTGATTAAATTTATTATAACTTTTCGAATTTAATCGACTTCTTTCCGCTGCTTAACTTCGGTCTGCCAACACTTCTGTCAGTTTTTTAAGTGTAGACTATTCGTCCGTTCTTCGGTATAGTCCATTATTGTACCGGATTCGCAATCTTCCGTCTTCATTAATGGGTCCATAGATTCGACGTGAGATCCTCTTTTATAACACGTCTGGTCGCTCTGCGTAACTTTTTGTTAAACTCCATGTTTTGCAGGAGTATGTGAGACTTCTTATACAGCTGAGCCTTTGTTCTTCTTTTGCTTTACTCTTATGACCCCTAGAAATTTCCTTACCTTGTCTTCATTCTGAACCGTGAGATTGCCTGCTAAGAATAGCACCTCTGCTCTTTTTGCTGGTTTTTCGAGCACCCCGTAAGAGGCAGGAAATCGAAAAATCAGATCGGGACCGTGAGGTTGACCTCCTCAGTCCTCACGTCCTTAAACCTCAATCGGTCAGAAAAGGCACCATAAGCCTCGGACGCCTTTGAGCGCAATGGAGAGCTCTTGGTGCCTCCCTATGCCCCTAAGTGGGGTTTATGGGACATCTTTATATGTCCCATATTATAGAGTCCTATATGGGACATATAAAGAAATGAGAATATTAGGAAGGAATGTAGTATGAAAGTTATTGTTGTTACAAATATGAAAATTAATAATTTGAGATGGTTTGGGCATATAGAAATAATATATCCAAACAGGGGCCTTATTCTCGTAACGTTTAAATTGCAATCTAGTTGAAAAGATTCTTAAAATGGCGGCTCGGATAAGGATTGGACCAATTAGAGAGAAAGAGGGAGTGTCTACTATTGTAGCCGATGTAGCCAATCGTGGAACGATCATGACACTCCCCCTTTCTCTCTGATTGGTCCAATCCTTATCCGAGCCGCCATTTTAAGAATCTTTTCAACTAGATTGCAATTCAAACGTTACGAGAATAAGGCCCCAGAACAGAAAAAATAATTTAGCTATGAGGCTGAAGGGAAAAGTGTAAGAGGGCGTGGTTGGCCGAGAATGACGTGAATAGAAATCATCGAATCAAGCAATACCATGTCAGAAGCAAGATAAATAGAAGAGGTTTACGAGAAATAGTATGTCGGTGGAAGAAGAGAAAGAAGTGTGCTTGGATAGAAAAGAGTGGAGGTCCGTTCTCTCTGTCTCCCCCTCACGAGATGGGTTGAAAATAAAAAAAGTAAATGAAATTATAACTTTATGAGGAAGATTGCTCGTCTCGAATCATCTCCCAGCCCTGAGTTATGATCAAAAGAATAACACGTTAAAATATCTTTTGAAAATCTTTATGCTAATGTGGGGGAAGAAATTGCTTTCCTCCTCTGTGGCGGCCGACTATGAGACGGAGTCTATCTCAAGCCACGACACACGTTCCCCGTAACGCGATCATTTCAACTGAAAAACTTTTAATACGCCAAATAAAATAGGCTCATCATGTTATGTACGTGCCCCGGCTCCAGTCAAAAGGTTAACGAGGACTTCTCGCAGGGTTGACAATCTTAATCCACGCGATTAACATCTCTTAACCTCTCATCGGCTGTGGAAATAATGTATTATGAGCAAGGGCGGATCCAGGGGGGTCATGACCCCCCTTGGGCTGGTGCCAGGCCTTTAGTTTGAAGTACAGTACTTACATTTATTAATAAAATGCGTACTTTTCTATTATAATTATAAGTTATTGTGGTTCATGACCCCCCCCCCCTGGATCATGGAAACGACCTTTTTTTTAGGAAAAGTTTAGTTTCCAGATACCAAATTTTGGAAATGACCTTTTTTACCATGTCGTGACCCCCCCCCTGGCGCCAATGCTGGATCCGCCTATGATTATGAGCAGATGCTTGTATAAGGAAATTCTGCCACGGCAACTCGAAATAGAATGAGACATAGTTTGCATCATGGCACCCATCTCCCTCATTTCACTAAAGTACCTAGTAATAAATAAAATAACAACTTGTGACTTTTCTGCCTCCCGAAGATGGTGACTTGCATTGCTAGTTCAGAAGTGGTTGGTGGTCTAGCGGCTACGACGTCGGCTTTCACACTGTTTCGTGCGGAGGCCGTGGGTTCGATCCCAGCTTTAAGTAGCTTACTGTGAAAGAGTCAATGAGTGTATTTGTGTTCACATTGAGTGAGCACAGATTCATTTAAAAAAAAATAAGTCGAGTCCAATGAGAACAGCTACGTAATAATTGTGATACGATGCAATACTTGTTTATATTTTTCTGATAAATTACTACAATAGAGGCTACATAGAGATAAATTGCTATAATCCAAATAATCAATCAAATCTTTCTTTCCACCCCACATAGGCAACGAAAGCTCACGATCTTGCTCAATGTTTATGACCTCGCCTCACACAGCTTTGCTTTGAAGGAGCGGAACTCAGTATGGGATGGTCTTCCTTGTCTTCGGGACCCTGAAAAAAGGAAAACAGCGCTCTTCTCTGTCAACTGTCATCCAGCATCAGTCATCATTCGTCTCAGCCAAGTCCATCATCTCTCCATAACGATAAAAGTGATGGGCCTACGCTGGGTGCGACGCCGTATACTCCAATCTATCCATCTTATACTCCAAATTCTTCTAAGGCTCTTCATTTCGAACGCGGAGACTTGGATTTGTGTCTGGGATTTGGTCAGGTGCCAGGAATCACACCCCATACATGAGAATGGGCCACATACCTATCAAACATACCTATACTCTTCGATGCGATCTATGGAGGGATGATTGGATGATTGGAAGCGTTTTGTTCACAGAACGGTCATCACATGCAACAAAGGACACATCCTTCAGTTGTGAGGAATCGAAAAAGGAGCAGGAGACCTATTAAAGACATATTTTATTTATTTTATTTTATTTTATTTTATTTTTTATTTATTTTATTTTATTTCTCTCTACGCAACAATTGTTGCTTTTACATTAAAAATATATTATACATTTTGTTACGCCATGGTTATTATAAGATGACATAAAAAATCACAATTTCACATTAAAACAAACAAAAATAAAACCATGCAAGAGGAGCAAACACAAAGGCCTCGCTGCCCTGAAGATAAAAGGAAAAAATTTAATAGTATGTAGGTAGATACACGAGTACCCACCTATATAAATTTGTTTATATATTTTTTTATTAATTTAATTTGTATCCAAAATTTGACGAGCCATCCTGACCGATAATAAATTATAGATTACAATATTTCGATTTGATTTACTTAATCTGATATACATATATAAGTACCACAATATTTTCCGAACGATTATTCAGTTTTTGTACAAGCGCAAAATCCCAACTGCCTCGAGCAGAGATGAATTCGTTACCATAAATTTACAAGTTGTTAGCTCACTCGTAAAAAATATAAAGAGATACCGTTAATTCCTAATCTAGTCGCAAGCACATTGTTCGCCGAATGCGAATAAGGGAGCTGTGTTTTGTATGGATTTATTCAAATTTACCTCGGCATTGTCCACGTACGCTTCGTCAACACTGTTTCATCTGTTATGAAATTCTAGGTAGGATATTACATAAATGCTAAATATCGCAACGACAATGTTTATATATCTACATTTCAATTAAGAAACATAATTTTTAATCCATGCTTTTATTTCTTTAAAACTATGAAGTAAAAAAAGAAATATAATTAAAATCGTGGAAGTCAGGAAGGGAGGCATGCGTCCAATATTGGATGAGTGAAAAACAACGTTCTAAGTTGTTCTAAGCCAGCCTTCGAAATAACATTACACGACGGTCGTAAGCCCGTAGTGGTTTGTTCATACCATTCAAAATTCGTTAGTCATCAGTTGTTGTTGATGTTCACTAAGATCTAGTCATTGAAAATGGACACAAGAATCTAAACAAACTTAGAACGTTGTGTACCAATCACGCCAATAGGCAGTAAAGATGAGACATTAACAAAAATGGATATAGTCATATCCTTGCACCAATTTTATGACAGCAGTAGCTGTACTGTAGCTATATATGCATTAAAAATTGGTTGTTCTACTTGTTATATACTCGCTATATCGTATTAAATAATAATAATAATCCTATATTAGGATGATTTTTATAGCGCCGTTTTGTGACATTAAAGTCACCTCAAGGGCGCTAGCTAAAAAATAAAAAGGAAAAAAAGAAATATGTAGTATGAATAAAATATTAGCGTCGGAGCAGTTGGTCCAGTAGTTACCGTCTCTGCATGGGACACAGGTTCGAATCCTGCCCCAGGGCATGGGATTTTTCCAGTAGGTATTAAGTAAGTAATCAGTTGTTGATATTCGTAGACGAGTGAAGGCTGATGATGATGGAAATTTCTATTCGTCAGCAACTCATTAGATCCGCAAGGACACTTTCCTCCTGACAAGTGGCTTGCTCAGAGCCTTGAGTCTATATTGAAATTGAAATATCTCATATTATCCGATTCTTTTGTGAGATAGCTACGGTAGTAAATCATGTTCTATCTATCGAATACACGAAAACTGAATGCAAAGTTTGCATCAAATAGATGTGAGATAGAAAAATATCGGACGTGAAAATAGGAAAACAAATGAAGTTTTGTGACTAATAATTAGGTAGGTACATAAGTAACTCACGGGGCATCTTCCGAGTTTGGCCACACTTGCGTCACGCTGTCCCTCTCCCTGTCCCTGGAGTGCCCGAACGGTCCCTAGATCGGCACCATCTGTCATTCTTGTGGGGAAAAAAACTTGGCACAAAACACACAGAGATAGATTGGTTAAAGGAAATTTGAAACTCGGAAATTAATTCGGAAGTCCGAATTTAATTAAGTCATCGTATACATACCGCGACACAGCGAAGCGGGACAAGCTTTTACTCTCATCATACTTTAGACGTTGTCCTGTAAGTAGTCCTTACTATGAATATTGATTTCTAATTTGTAATTTATACAAAAATATGTTTAAAAATATGTTTGAAGGTTACAAAAATATTTCTAAAAGCGCGAAAGAAATGATATCAATAATCTGCGTAGGTACCAATGTTTTGAAACTCAGTGATTGTAAAGTAGCCAAATAAAAATTGTGTTGTTATGGAATTTTTCACATATTATGGCGTTGTTGCGAGTAGATCCGTTCCATACTAACTTTAATATTATGATATTTTATAACATAACCGGAGCGCAGAAGAATCCAATAAACCAAGAATAATAAAAATCTATTCAGCGGATCTCGAGTTTTCGCACTAACCCGACTTTCTTTTATAATATTATAAGATTTATTTTAACGGACTGGACTCAACCAAAGTAAACACAAATACACTTTCGAAAGCAAAGCAAAGCTTGTGTTGTGAATGTAAAAATAGTCGGCACTGGAGCTCGAACCGATGCTTCTTCTTATTCTTTACTTCCTCTTGATATGGGCCATGCCCTGTTTTTTCCAAGCGGTTTCCCCCTCTTGGGAGCTGCCGCAGCATTTTGGGTAGTCTACCTCTGATTGTATGAACCTCGACAATCTCTTTGGATATTATTATTTTGGGGAACCAATTCGATTTATATTAATATTCCTCATCTTTGTGCATGTCCACTCTTTAGTCTTTAGTCCGTGCTCTTCAAAATATTGTAGTAGTGTAATACTTATAGTCCTTAATAAATACCTAGAATAAATATCGGTCTACTTCCACTTTTCTTAATTACCAAGATTAATGCTTTATTTTGTGAATATGAATGTTGAATGAAGATGTCTAACGTTTACTCAATCTCCGCAATGGTCTTTGGAGGTCACTTAACGCAACGTTTTGCCATATTTTCGAGGTTCGTTTTATTGTCATATCCTCAATAACGACACGAATCTCATTCCTGATATTAAATATCATTTCAATCGTACAGAACACACAAAAAACATGAAATAAAAATTTGAATGTTTAACACGAATAAATAATATTTTCGCTGCCTATTTATTATAAGTTGTTTATTACACGGACGTATAAAACACAGCGATGAGAAAATAATATAATCCTTTGATTTGATTTAAGCATCCGAGATAATAAAATAAGATAAACACAACATTGAAAAGATTAAACAGAGGTCTGATAAATCTGCCCGACATTTCATGAATCCGTCCAACCCCAGATGGACAAGATTACCTGTCTTCTCCTCAAAGAGACTTTGATCGTCTCACAAATCACCAAAGTACTTCACATCCTGCCCACCACCCACCTTTTGGGGTTGCATTAGAGTTTTTTTTTTCAGCTTCCCCGGAATATTTTGGGGGCGCTTAATGTGCACTTGAAAGAATGGTATCTACTTTTTCTTCTCCACTTATCACTTTAGGAATTTCTGAAGAACTTCAGGCTTCACCTCATTAATATCCGCAAGGAAGAATGCCGGTTGATGACACGTTATCAATAACCTCACATTTGAGTGAATCATTGATGAGCTTCGCAAGAACTTTATAGCAAGCTTTTGATAAAAAGTTGTAAAGTGTCAATCCATCCACAACAATTCCGTTATCAATAACCCATTCGAGTGAAATTATTTATGTCTGAATTTTGGGCACAAGTGTGCACAAAAAGTGACTAAGAACACCTACTAATTTTGATTCGTTTGGCTACGAAACAAACAAAAAAAAACAAAAAGATTCATCAGGCATAGTAGTTTATCAAGCGTCCATACTATGTACCCACCTTTGTGAAACAATGTGCAATTATTGCTCGGTGTGTTGTCGTTGTCGACCACTTCAAATATCTAGGATTGCATGTAACACCGGATAGTAATAGCGAAAAAGAGCTCTCTATAAGAATTAATTGCCCAATCTAGCTCTTCATTCAGTGGTATGAAAAAGATTTGGAGGTCCAACAATTTCTCCACCAAAACCAAATGTCGCCCATTGAACGCATGTATTATGCCAATTCTGTTATACGACTGCGAGTCCTGGCATTTAATCTAGCAAATTGGGGCTTAGCAAAGGAAACTTATCAGCATTGAAAACAAATTCCTGCGACAAATTTTGGGAATCAGGTGGTATGATTTTGTAACCAATGTTCTGTCCGATAAAGAACATTACAACCCAACAACGTTAATTCAGTTATCCTTAATCGTAGACTGAGTTGGCTCGGGCACGTCCTCCGTATGTCCCCCGAGAGCGTATAGGCCAAGCCAGCCTATTTTATAATCCGGGTGGCACAAGAAGAAGAAGAAAACCGTGCCTCACTATTGTACGAGCCTACACCGCTGACCTGCAGAGTATCGGACTGGAAGGAAGCGAAGCGGCTGGCACAAGACAGAAGTGCATGGAGGGACCTATAGTGGCGACCACATGCTCCGCCTTAGGAGCGAACGTGGATAGGTAAGGTGTTGCTAAAAATAGTGTGAAATTGGCTGGGGAAAAAGATATATTTTGGCTCTCAAAAAAAAACTAAAATTTTTTTTTTTTGCCTTAAATTTGATTGTATTAATATTCCATCAATCGAAATCGCAGTGAGCCTATGCCCTCTAATTGTATCTAATATTTCACAAGGTATTGTATCTTCACCTCTTGAAATTTTATATATAATTGGGAAAGTCGTCCGTAGCTCGGTGCTTTCGTTGAAATATTTATGTTCCCATGCGAAATATTTATCATACCAATGAAAAAACAATCTAACTACGAAAAACATTACTCGCACTTACAATTTTCGTCGGTAAATCGATTGTCTACGACAATTAATACTCCTTATAGCATGAACATGTAAAATAAAGAAAAGGCGAATGCTAATCTTTTTTTAAAAATTATGCATAAAACATAGAACCTTAATAATGTTCAAACTTTTAAATAACTTATGGTCGAATTTCGAGCACTGGCCGACCACTTGTAAAATATTTACATGTGATACTTAATCAGAGATTCCCACGTAGGTACAGCTCTATCGGGAAGAAAATGTCGATTTGTCCGCAGTTCTCTATTTGTTGGGACACTTTTTAAAGAACGATATACCTAACTGTCTTATAACAGGACAATTAAATAATTCGTCTTTTTGTCTAAATGCACTTCTAACGGAAATTGCCATATCCCTGAATAAGCTTTCTGATCACCAACTCTTTAGACATCGGTAAACCAAACCAGTGTCTCAGATTCTTCAGCCACGAAGCTTTTTTTCACCCCATACCTTGTCTGTCCTCTAATGAACAATTATTAATGAACCATTTCTATACATTCTGTCGTCTGACAGGTTTTGCTCCTAGTAAATCAATAAATTTGTCCATTCCACACCACAGACAAAAAAATGCCCGCCTTTGCTCTCACTGTATATAAGTAAACTCTGTTCCCATTAACATGATAATGAAGGTATCTCTGGCACGTGCTTCGTTATAAACAAGCTATAGGTGTGCACGATACATCTCTCATCCCTCATCCCCCAACCCCTACAACCTGCGGTGTTATTTATACGAGAGAGAAAAAAATGTGAAACACAATAATGAGATTTATGATATCGTTTTTGAAAATTATTTTTGAGCAAACTTGCATAATAAAACTTTGTTAATACAAGTCATTTATTAACACCCCCTGTCTCTTTCTATCTCTTACAATATTCCCACATCTCCCCCTCTCCGTCTCTCTTAGAATTATTAGGGTGAATATATTCGAATCAACCATCTACGCCAACAGTGTGTTTTTATTAAATCATAAAAAAGTGATTATTTATTTATTTATTTAAAGCCAATGATACACTTCAGATAATACATATGAGTACATGCAATATATAAAAGTCAAAAATATAAGTAATGCATTACCCTATTTAAAAGTGTACACATATTTCACAAGTTGTAATATTTTAAGCCCATAAGGTTGTCATCTATAATATAAGATATAATTTAAAACAGAGTAGTTAAATCAAATAATCAAACAAAATTGAAAAATAAATGCGCAAAAGCATTACACATTCACAATCAATCAAATAAGTTGAATAATTAAAAATTTAAAAAGTTAAAAAGTTTAAAAAAGTTATAAAAGTTTAAACACTAACAACCCTGAGAACAACAAACACACCCACCACCTCAACAAAACATGAAAATCTTCTAAATAGAGCAGACAAGAAAAGGAAGAAGAATGGAAGGGGAAGGAGAGAGGGGAAGATCATTGGGATGAGTGGAACATCAACAATAAGCGGTCAATTATACACCATTCAAAATTTGCAAAACAGACACTTTAAAGCCACGAGGATTACTCGCAACCATGTCGACGTCAGAGAATCTATTGTTATAGTTGCTTAATATACGGTAGAGAGGGTTTCGCAAGCCAGCGTTGGTATGAGCTGTACTTAAGCTCAGGGGCCGGTTAGTTCTTCTTTCTGAAGGCGCACGAAAACCGATTTTGGCCAGTAGTTGAGGGACATCGACCTCTGATGTACATACCTTCCTCAGAATACACGCATCCATCAATTCACGGCGCCTCGAGAGCTCCAACAGGCTCCCACAGAATGCATCGCCGTACCTACGTCCGCACATTCGTAGAAATTTACGCTGTACTCGTTCAATTGCCAATACATATTTATCATATAGCGGGTTCCAAATTGTAGAACAGTAATCAAGCCGTGACCTGACAAGTGCAACATATAGAATTTTCATGGTTTTAGGATCTCTGAACTCTTTGGTTGTTCTTAAAATAAAACCCAATGTTCTGTTACATTGTTCTGTGATATCCTCAACGTGCGCCTCAAAATGAAGCTTGCTATCAAATATAATGCCCAGGTCCCTTATCTTATCTAGTCGGATCAAGAATTTGCCATCAATTGTGTATTTATGCTTTATAATTTTTTTATTTTTAGTAAAGGTGATCGAATTACACTTTTTTAAATTCAACTCAAGCCTATTTGCGACACAATAATCGTGTATCCTTCCGAGGTCCTCATTCAGTTTCTCAGCATCCTCAATACAACGTATTTGCCGATATATCTTGAGATCATCGGCAAAAAGCAGAAATTGGGAGTGAAGTATGCAGTCACCGATATCATTAATAAATGCCGTAAACAGCAATGGCCCCAACACCGAACCCTGAGGCACTCCGGACGTAACCGGAACACTGTCAGAACTGAATCCGTTCATCGTTACGGACATCAATCTGTCAGTCAGATACGACTTCAACCATCTCAAAAGATCGCCGTGAATACCATTTTTGGAGAGCTTACTGAGTAGAATGGAATGGTCTACCTTATCAAAGGCTTTTTTAAAGTCAGTGTAAATAGAATCAACTTGTATTCGCTTATCCATTGAGGAAAACAAATACTCCGTGTACACCAAGAGATTAGTTACCGTAGACCTTCCCCCCACAAACCCATGTTGCTCCTCCAGCAACCGCGGTCCTAGAAAATGCAGATAATATATTGAAAAACTACGTTGAAACCTTTACACATCAAACACTGCCAATTAAAAAAAAACAATATACGTACTTATAAAGTCATAAATTATGAAAATCTGTAACAAAATATAATAGGCATAAGTATTTTCTCATTGACTTGTCTTTACTATGAATATTGAATTCAAATTGTTTTTCAAAAACCATAATTTTCCACCATATCAAATCGTATTATACCAGGTAGATAAATCATTTCAGTTACAAAACCGGCATTTTACGATTTCTAAGATTGATTCTCCGAACCTAAAGAAGTTACTGTATAACAAAAAAAAACGTTTCATATACAGAAAAAATAACAACTAATGACTCTAATAATTCATGACTAATGTTCGATTTTTAAATGGAACAAACCACTACGGGCTTACGACCGTCTTCTACTGTTATTTCGAAGGCTGGCTTAGTGTGATCACTTTACGTTAACAACGTTCGCGTACGTAATGTTTAAGTCTCCGAAACTCTTAATCATGAGAATTCTCAACATGTTCAACATGTCGAAAAATCTCATGTATGAAACAAGTAGAAATTTAATAATTAATGAAACATAGAGAAAAAAGTTGGAAATTATTGAGAACAAGAGAGCAACCAAATTTGATGACTGCGACTGCTGTCATATATTTGGCGCCAGGATATGACTATATCCATTTCATATAATTGAGTGGATGTAGAATCTGAAGAAGCCCCCCAGTACCGCAGACTCTGGAGAAAATTCAGTTAATTTATCATATTTCGGCGCAATGTTTCATTACTTCTCAGGAAATTTAAATGTCGATTCCGAAATAAAATATTACTTCGGTTAATATTATTTGAATGTTATCTGCGCTATCTTTGTTAATAGACGGATACGTTTCTCCAAATAAAATCAGGCCGTGTAATGGGATCTCCAGCTATTTAATATGGCCGCAGACTCTCCAACCACTCCTTTCGGGAACACATTGAGATTTTCAACAGTATAATACACTTTTACTTGAAACCTATCGATGTAAAATAAAAATGATAGTTTAAAGTTGACCAATTCACAATGAAGATTGCTAACGTCATATCTCATTACTTACCACTGCGTGTTTCATAGTTCCTTCCAAAGAGTGATTGGTAGTCTAGCGGTTGCGACGCTATCAAAAATCTGCTTTCCAATCTTTTGAATTCTTATAAATGACGTTGGAGTCACAGGAAATCCGTTCCATACTAACTTTAATATTATATTTTATATTATTTCTTTTGCATTTTCAACTTTTTAATAGTTATTCTGTTATCCGGAGCGGAGAAGAATCCAATTTTGAATCTATCTTATTTCTTTTTTTATTTTTACTCTATACGTGTTATGACGGATGAAATGCACTAATAACAATTATTGTACATTTTGATTTATCCATTAGTAGTTTTATTTATTTTAATGATGGCATACGAAATTATCTACCTATTATAATGTACTTATTATTTTTATGATTTTATTTCCCAACTGTCATGTAACTATTTTGAAATCCATTTGTTTATTGTTATTATTTTTGAAGGATGGATGTTGAATAAATAAATAAATTAATTAAAAAAAAAAAAAACAAACATCGGAAGAATTTGTTCAACCGATCTCGAGTTATAAGTGTTCGCACTACCCGACTATCTTTTATATTATAGATTTCTAAAGATTCTTGTGTCCATTTCTTATGTATTCCAATCTTAGACTAATCAGTTCTTGACTTTTAGCTTTGTAACGACGCGCTTACTTTGATATACTTTCAAAACAAGTGGTTTCTGAAAATGAGCTTTTGAAGGCATGTTTGTGTATAGTTGTTAAGGTATCCCCATGCTCGGAGGGGTGAGGAAGGGTAGGCAACGAGTCCCGGGACCTCTCCCGATTAATTATAATAAATCGGATCATTGGGTTTGATGGAAGCAATGAAGCATCCATTTTGAATACCGCCATTACAATACTCAATTCACTAACCTGCATTATGTATACTTTCATACGTATACCTACTTTCTGTGAATATACACGGTGTTAAGTTGGAAGTGGATAATCCGAAGCAGGGAGGTAGAAGACCTCAATACCTATCGATTTGACCCCATGTATGTTCAGCTATATTGGGTGGTTCAAAAGTTATTAACGTTTTTGTGAAATTTGAATAAAAACCGGATTTCTGACTAAACTACGTAACTGTGGCTAAACTATTTAGATTACGATCATGATTTTTTTCTGGAAATATTCCGATAGTGCCCCTTACGCAAGGTATTATTGCTATGAGTCAGCACCCGATAGCTTTTGTTCAAAAAAATTTTTTTCAAGAATTTTTTTCCAAGCACAAATTTTATAAAATCTTTCAAAGGCTCTAGACAAAAAAAATTACGGAACATTTTTTTTAGAAACTATCTTAAAAACTTCTACTATTCATGGAGAATTATTCCTGCAAATTTCATTTGGCTGGTATATTGGGATCATGCTAAAACGCTCTCATAACTTGTGCAAGTATCAATATTCAACATTTTTTCATTAACACACAGCTTTGTTATATGGGTGGTAAAAGCCAGTTTGAAAATTATTTGAGGTACCTAAATGCATAATTTGATGTGATATTTAAATGAAATAAATTATTTATTGAAATAAAGATAAAAAATATTGTTATACACTCTTAAACCTATAATTAAAATTGTAGTACTTTAGAATAAACTGATGGTTCCTTTGTTTAGCCTGAAACCAATATTTCCCGTTATTGTTCAATAATATAAGGTATTTATTTTAATAAAATAGCTCTTAATAGGAACTTCCAAAGACGAAAGTCCATCGGATTTAAGCTGGGGACCTTAGGGGCTAGTTTTTGGACCCCCATGGCCGCTCCATCGGCATGGGTAAATTATGTCGAAAAATGTTCTCACTTAATGGTTCTCAATGTGGTCCCTTTGAATCATTATGGGACTCTAAAATCATTCAAGGGGTCCATATAAAAAGAAAATCCATTTTATGGTTCCATTCTTTCCACATGCGTACGTAAGTTTGTAATAAAAACAATAAATTCCTGTATACTTGCGTCACTTTATAAAAAACCCCAAGACATGTCGATGTAGTAGGAAATAAATCACATATGAAACCCGTTACATTTTTCTTTATGTTTTTGAAAGAATAATCGTCCTTCAGAACCAAGTTTTACCGAATTATGGTAAGATTCTATTTTTTTCGTCCATGTCCAGTGTCCACGTTTCGCATCCATACATCATCGATGGTTACAGAATTAAATATTACAAGGATTGTTTCGCTCATTCAGAAATATATATAGCCTTAACTCCTATTTAAACCTTTCCTAACATAGTGTACAGACGTAATTTGCGTCCTGACTTTTGTACACCCAGCTTAAAAAGATAAAGTGAGGTGAAAATATGGCGTGAAATAATATGATGATCAAATAGTAAGCAAATTAACGTCAGTATAAATCTGCGGGAGAGGGTCCCGGGGAGCCGTGCGGCTAATGGAGATGTAGGGAAGGCAAGCGGAGGAACAAAGGCGAGCGCGACGGCGTGATGAGGGAAGGAATGTTGAGGGAGAAACGTAAACTATTTATAAGGCAGCGCAGTTTAGGGAATATGAATGGTTAACCTCACCACGTACTGCCCGAGCCTCCACTGAATAGATTATCCTACCACTGTATTACATATTATATTTGTTTGCTCTGCGTTTCCTGCTGGTCAGTATTTGTTCCAATGCTGTTTATTATTGCAGTTTTTACTTCATTTTTTCGAGTTTGTTACTTGCAATTGTTATGAATTTATGTTTATTTTTGTATGTGATTGTATTGTAAGAGCAACATAGTTGCGTGGAAAGTAGTAAAAAATGCATGATATCTAATATATTTTTTTTTAAATCTGTGTTCACTCAAAGTGAACTCTTTGACTCTTTCACAGTAAGCTACTTAAAGCTTGTGTCGTGAAAGATGAAGATGGACGGAACCTGGGGTAGAGTGGAACCCAAGACCTCCGCGCAAAACAGTATACGAAAGCCGGCGTTGTGACCGCCAGTCTACCAACCACTTTTGTTACATATTATCTTTAATTGATTTTCAAATTATTATTAGTCATTAGTTGTGTTAGCATGCTTGTTGTTTCTCGCATTTTGAATGATTTATTTTTATCAGGTACCTACCTACTTAATTTTATTTTATGATTTTTTTTCTTCACCTTATTTTTATCTCTAACCTATGTTATCCTACTGTTTATTTTATTTATTTATCACAATATCGGCTTTTTGCAGGTAGTGCATGTGATAAATAAATATGTCGTTTGTTTAAATTCATCCTTAAATCCCTTTTAAACCTCACTCGGGGACATACATAGAGAGACAACAAGAGCTTTCCATTGTGCTCAAATATGTAATGTTTATAGTCAAGACAGTCCCCCCTTCCCTTTCCCCACCCTAAGCTCTCCCGAGGCTTATGAGGCCTATGAGGACCTTTGCACAAATGCAACAATTGTTGACATTTTTATTGCACGCTAATGAAAATTATAAAAACACATGAAATCTATATAAAAGAAAGTCGGGTTAGTGTGAATACTTATAACTCGAGAACGGCTGAAGAGATTTTTATGATGATTGGTTCATTGGATTCTTTTCCACTTCGGATAACTATTAAAAATCGAAAAATGGGTAGCAAAAAATCCACAACTACACAATTTTTATTTACTTGACAACCATTGAGTTTCAAAACATTGGTAGGTACGCAGATTTTTGATAGAATTTCTTTCAAGCTTTCAGAAATATTTTTTTTTAACATTCAAACATAATATTTTAAACGTAATTTTGTATAAATTACAAATTCGAAATCAATATTCATAGTGTTAAGGACTACAGGACAACGTCTGTCGGGAAAGCCAGTATTAAAAAAAACATTGATAATCTTTAATGACATATTTATATCAATCTTTACTCGTAATACTTTTTTAATACGATCCACGTTTACCTAGATGTTGTTGTTTTTTTTTAATGTAGGTAGCTACTAAACTTTTTCAGTAAAAAAAACCGTTTTTAGTTATTTCTGAACACATGGACGATTTACACGCTACTTTTATAGTTTTTGTCTAAGTTGAGCTGCGTGACTATTATTATGCACAACTAGTATCAGACCAAAGAGAAAAATGACCGAACAATAACTGAGATGGGAATAATTTAAGGTATCATGGCGACCTCCAGCTTTGTGTATCTTTGCAGTTTCACTAAAATGTGTGGTGGACACAAAAAAATATGAAAACTCCTTTCATCAAACAGAGCTGACTATATCTTCAGCACCATTGACAAGTTTAACATAATATCGTAACAAGTTAACATAGTTGCAACAATGCTGGAAGTGCATGCACAGAGTTAACAACTCGGAACCAACTCCACGTTACTCCACTCCACTAAGTTTTCCTGATACGAGCTGAGACTTTTGTCTAGGTACAAAATAGTTGGAAATCTACTTATTATAAATCTAAACTCATAGATCTTCTCTCAAATCAGATAATCTCATAGATCTAAACAAAAGGAAGACCTGTTTAATTAGATCTCAAATCCGACTCCTGTCTCCCAAAATTACCCTCCATCTCTTTGAGGGGTGTTATGATGGCCCTTGTACCTCGGAGATCGGCGGTCTTAGCAAGTTGTTTCCATCCCTTATCATTCTTTCTTCTTCGTCTTTACAATCTTACGATGTCTTAGATATTGGAGGTTCTGCGTATCTTATCGTTACCTAGCCACTATGCCAAGAGAGGAATCACCTTGAAATGCCGTAAAGTTTTTCTTTTAAACGTTTTATTTTGTCAAATAATATTGTACAAATATGAATAATATATTTTCTCTATCTTCGATATTTTGGAACTAAGTGATAGGTGGTATGAAGGCCATTTATTTAAAATAAAATATCATAGAACCATGGACAAGTTGTTGAGAATGGCCGTCTCTATTATCAAAATAAATGTTTACGACTGATGACTTCTCCAAAAACCGGTTTATTGTTTCTAAACTTGTAAAAGGGTATATAAACTAAAAAATACTGTGTTTGAGTCTCTTTTGACTTGATAGGAACTTTTTTAAAGGTCGAGAGTTTTTGAGTCCTGATTTACTTATTATCATAGATACTTTGATACTTCTGGAGTTGCAACCAACAAAGACCCTTAATCTGTTGATAGTTTAGGCCGAGGGTGCTGATGTAAAAAAATGTTTTCTGCGACCCTTTTAATTTGAAAATCGTGAACAGCAAATCTATCGATATTTTCATCATTGTGTTTTCATCTTTGGGACATATTTGTGTTTTGTTGATATTCATTTTCAGTCCCACGGTCATTGACGCCTCGTATAATTCCTCGAGCATTTCCCTCAGTTCCTCCAGGGATTCGCTCATAAGAACAACGTCGTTGGGAAGAGTAAGCAAATCCGAAATAATAAACATTTCAGATGTCTTCTTTTGCTATCATACATGGATTGAATTAACGAAAAAGTTTCACGTGTCTAATTTCATTTGGTACATCCCTTCAACAATATACAATACTCCCACCGTAAACCCTCCCCGTTTCCCCGTTACGTCCCCAAGCCCCCTTCGACGAGATTCCATCAATTTAAATAACAACAATTTGCGCCGAGGTGCGCTGGATTAATTTAAATTTGTGTTGACGATTACAAGTAATGTGCCTAATTTTTATCTCGCAAAGAGAAGCTTTCTACACAATCTATGTAAGTACACACAACGCTATCTCGTATCTTCCACTAACACCTTAACAGTATATGAATATTTGAGACAGACCGTGAAATATACGAGCATGTTTGTGTAATACGGCATAATCACATAATCGGCTTGAGAATTTGAAGGTTAAAACCGTGAATCTCGCAATTTTTGGATCGCAATATATCGCTATTTTTGTGGTAAAAACCGTGTATTATATCAATTTAATGTATTTTACGGAACCTTCACAGATGAGCCTTTTGCCATTAAAACCGTAAAATACATAAATTAAATACTTTTTGTACGTACCAATTACCATACAGCACAAACTCAATGGTCTGCTTAGCTTTAATGAAGAACAGACAGTGAAATTGGTCATTTCCCATACGTTTTCAAGAAATCTGTGAGGGGAATAACAATTACCGTTTGTCGGTAGCGTTTGGTATAATATACATAGGTAGTAAAAACAACTACAATGCCGTGAATAAAAATCGACATATTATTATTATAAAACATACTCAGACTTTTTCTCCATTTCGTGCAATCCGTTTACCAATAGTGTTCAATTACCTAATATAAAATAGTGAAAAACCGTGAAATACATCAATATTTTATTGTTCACACAGTTTCTACATTTCATGCCGTCCGTTTACCAATCGTGTTCAATGAATGGTGAAAAACCGTCAAATCTTCAATAGGTATTATTGTTCACACAGTTTCTACATTTCATGCCATCCGTTTACCAATAGTGTTCAATGAATGGTGAAAAACCGTCAAATCTTCAATAGGTATTATTGTTCACACAGTTTCTACATTTCATGCCGTCCGTTTACCAATTAATAGTGCTCAATGAATATAAAAAGGTGAAAAACCGTCAAATCTTCAATAGGTATTATTGTTCACACAGTTTCTACATTTCATGCCGTCCGTTTACCAATTAATAGTGCTCAATGAATATAAAAAGGTGAAAAACCGTCAAATCTTCAATAGGTATCATTGTTCACACAGTTTCTACATTTCATGCCATCCGTTTACCAATAATGTTCAATGAATGGTGAAAAACCGTCAAATCTTCAATAGGTATTATTGTTCACACAGTTTCTACAATACAGCAACGTTACATACGATCCGTTTACCGGCAAGTATGTATGTTTATATACATTTACTCTACTACCATGAAATACCTATACACCAATTACTCACGATGTTTTTGTTCTTCAGTAGATTGGCAAAACATAAGCTTGATAAAAGGCGGGCTGTGTTCGGTAAAAAAAAACGTTCCTGTCAAATGGACGAAACGGTCTTTGTCAAACATTACGTACCTATCAGTATTAAGAAAATTAAATTAATTTCATGTTCATATTTCATTTGGAAGAGATTGCTTTAGGCAAGTGTAAGTGCAAAATATTTAAATGTATTTAGTGTCACCATTTGATAAATACACCTTACTCCAACTCCGTGAAGGGGAAAATTGAGGGGAGCAGAGGGGTTGAGAGAAGGCAGATGTCTTGTCTACGAAATGTTCGAGACTGGACCGGAATAAGAAGCGTGGAGGAGTTGTTCCGGATAGCGCAAGACAGAGAAGCTTTCGCCGAAGTGATCGCCAGCGTCGGGGTGACCTGATACGGCACACGAAGTAGAAGTGTCACGCGAAATTGTACAGTACAATATCGACGCCTGCACTTGATTTATCATTTCAGCCAGTGCTGCAATCTAGGATACATTTCGGACTTAACAAGCGTTGGACATCGCCCTTAGTCGATATAAAATTAAGACGCGCCATTATTCTTTTGGCACTGCGAAAAAGTATATAATTATTTTAACTACAGACCATCAAAAGCTAGACCTAAATTCAGAATATACGACTGTTGTGCGGTATTGTAAGGTACCTAAATGAATGCATTGGGTTGATGGTTTGCGCGATGACCGAGACCGACGACACCACGGAAATACTCATTTTTATCGTGTCTCATTGACGAATGACAAATAAGCATTTCGTCCATATCTTGCGCTGCTCTCGGTGGCCACGCGAATGGTTACCTTTTATTTCTTACTAGGTAAACGCCCTCCAATTTTTTATCCTCAAACATTTGTTTTACAACCACCCAAGAGGGTATTCGTGACTTTCATAAGTATCGGAAAATCTTTTCAAGCGCCATTATTTATTGTACTCAATACGAAACATTCAAATATATTCATATTCCTCATATTGCCGTTGTCTTTCCACAAGATAGCATTATGTTAAATGATTTACATATTGTATTTATATATTAGGTACTAGCTTTCCCGACAGACGTTGTCCTGTGAACCCTATGGTCCTAACCAAAGGCGGCCCGTTCATATTATGTGCACTGCGCCTCCAGAAACAAAAATAAACTAATAAATCAATAACATTAAAATATTTACTTCTAAACGTCCATATTTCATTCGTATTCAAAGCTCAGGCAGGAAGAACGCAACAGAATATAATATGCGCACAATTATTTATTTTTTTATTTTTTATTTTTTTATTTATTTCAATTCACGGCGTTAGCCATTTACATGTAATAATACAATATTTTATAAAACATAAAACAACAACAAAGCTTTGACAGACAGATGGAAGTGTAAAATAATTGTCAGGAATGTAGAATCGCATCGCCAGATGAGGATTCCGGCCGAAAGCGGTTCTACATCCATCGTCATTTAAATAAAATTCAAAATAAATAACAAAGACAAGGACTCATCAAAGTTAAACAATCAAATTCTAAAAATTCGCACAAAAATAAATAAATTAAATAATCATGAGTCAGGAATAAAAAAACAATAAACGTCAGTGATAAATAGAAAATTATATATAATTAGTCAGTTATATTAATAATAAATCGGGTGATACGAGAAATAATATGAGAATGAGTTAAATTAGGGAAAAGAATATGAAAAAAGTAAGTGTGTCTAGATATAAGCAGGTCAAGTAGTCGTGCATTACAGTGCAATAATGATAATGAGCCAGTTAGCAAAAAACATGGTAAGTCAATCAATACATATGTAAGTGAGTTAGCGAGTTGCCCATTGTCAAATTTACATCGAATGGAAAAAGTTTACGATGTCAGATTTATATTTGTGGAAACTGTCGGCAACGATATCCGCACACCCATCCACCAAATTACCAAGTCTGTGTAATCGGACCATAGGAGAGTGAAACATGTTCAAGCAGTTCTGGGGAGTCTATTGCACCGTTAATTAGCCTATGCAGGAAACTGAGATCGAAAATGTCTCTGCGGCTTCGTAGACTGAGCAGTCTCAGTTCGTTCATTAGGGCCGAGTAGTCAATGTTTTCCAAGAGGATGCCTTTTCTATAATTGACCATTCTCAAAAACTTCCTCTGCACCCTTTCCAAACCATTAGTGTCCCAACTAGCACAAAATAGTCGTAAAGACATTACAAACCTGCCATTGAAGAATCGGAAATATGGTCTACACGAACGTTACATACCCGGAATGGGCCCATTTTATACGACAAATGAGTAGTTTTAACAGTGGTAAGGAAGACATAAATTGACCAAAAATCGGAAAAGGACATTGTTTTAACATTTATATGATAAAAAAAGTTTAATAAATAACATTTAAACGATATTTTGCAAGTTGTCGTGGTATAATTGACTATAACACACGTAGTCGACGCCTATGTCCCGTCAGTACGATATTTTATCATATTTTGTCGAATTATTGTCTATATCACAAGTGACGTGACGTCTATGGCACATTAGTACGATAGATTGTAATATTTCGTCGAATAATAATCTATTCTACGAGTATGCGACATCTACGCAACAGCTGTCAAAATAGACTAGCAAGTTCGTCGAATAATAGGCTATTCCATAACTATGCGATATTTTCGCGACAGCTGTCAAATTCACAGGCAATCTCGTCTGTATGCGTCATCATTGCGTTGCGGTTGAGATTGTTTAATATAAAGTTAACAACAAAATGTTATAAAAGGCAATAATATTTCAAGTTTTGCTAAATTATCGAATTGAATATTTGCTTTATCTACGCGTGTAAAATTTAATTGCAAATTTAAATTTATTGTTCAATTATACATCCATTATTTATAATTTTTAATGCGCTTCTCGGAATGATTGTATTTAAAAAGATGTTTTGAAAAATAATTGTTACAAATTTAGTTAAAGTGAACTAGATAGAACGCCATTTTATGTTAGTAACGTGAATATGACGGTTTTTGACGCCTGTATGAACATAAGTCGGAAAATCGATGATGTTCTGATGGCTGTACGATGTTTGGTCGTACAAATTACTATTTGTGAGGTTTATGCAATATCTTGGTCGGATTAACGACTCTAATACCACAGTTACCATTTTTGTTTTTCTTGAGAGCTCAGGGTCGTTTTCAGATGCTGTTAATTTATCTTAATTATGCAAAGATGATTATCTCAACTGTTTTTAATAAAATATCCCATTCAAAATCATCAACTCTAATATTTGTTGTGCTGTAAAACAGATATCATGGAAGAGATAACAAGAAAAGTCCAAAGTTGCCCAATAAAACCATTCATTTGAGATACAAACCTTAATGACATTACGGAGGAATATCAAATGAATATAGAATATTAAGTATAGGTATTAATAATATTATGATACATTGAATTTTTTAACGCACACAACACACTCGCATGGCTTTTGTCAAATAAAAATAAACATCTAGTCCACAACAGAGGCGAGCCATACGTGTGTAATATATGCAAAAAAAGTTCAAACAAAATGTGAATGAATCTGGAATGAATGGCATGTCTGTTGATTAGGTGTTTATTTTTCATTATGACGAAAAGCCATACGTTTGTAATATATGCAAAAAAAAGTTCAAACAAAATGTGCACGAATTTCACGTCCGTTGGACTGTTGATAAGTACCTAGTTTAGTTTTATTATCCATTTCGATGGAAAGCCATGTGTGTGTAATATGTGCAAAAAAAAGTTCATACAAAATGTGAATGAATCTGGAATGAATGGCATGTCCGTTGATTAGGTGTTTATTTTTCATTATGACGAAAAGCCATACGTTTGTAATATATGCAAAAAAAAGTTCAAACAAAATGTGCACGAATTTCACGTCCGTTGGACTGTTGATAAGTACCTAGTTTAGTTTTATTATCCATTTCGATGGAAAGCCATGTGTGTGTAATATGTGCAAAAAAAAGTTCATACAAAATGTGAATGAATCTGGAATGAATGGCATGTCCGTTGATTAGGTGTTTATTTTTCATTATGACGAAAAGCCATACGTTTGTAATATATGCAAAAAAAAGTTCAAACAAAATGTGCACGAATTTCACGTCCGTTGAACTGTTGATAAGTAGGTACCTAGTTTAGTTTTATTATCCATTTCGATGGAAAGCCATGTGTGTAATATGTGCAAAAAAAAGTTCATACAAAATGTGAATGAATCTGGAATGAATGGCATGTCCGTTGATTAGGTGTTTATTTTTCATTATGAAGAAAAGCCATATGTGTGTAGTATATGCAAAAAAAAGTTCTAACCCAATTTGAATGAATGGCACGTCTATTGATTAGGTACCTAATCATGCTTACAAATAATTATAAGATACTAACTATATACCGACCTCGGTAGTCTAGTTGTACTAGCGTTGACATTAGATCCGAGGTCCCGGGTTCGATTCCCGGTCGGGTCAGAGTTTTTCTAAGTGTTTTTTCACTTGAAAATTTCTACTCGGGGTTGGCCTGTCTCAGATTGGACGAGACCGGTTGACTGGAAAAAATTGCCTCAGGCAATAAGTTCCGCCGGCTATACTGACACCTTTGTGTAGAAAAGTGTTATTATTATTATAGGTATATAGGTACTTATACAAGATACACCCCGATAATGAGTTTATTATACTCATACATCTTTAAATTCATTATTATCCATTATTATGAAAAGCCATGTGTGTGTAATATATGCAAAAAAATTCAACAAAATTTAATGAATGTCAAGTCTATTGATTAGGTACCTAATTATTATCCATTATTATGAAAAGCCCTGTGTGTGTAATATATGCAAAAAAAAGTTTCAACAAAATGGAATGAATGTATCGTCTATTGATTAGGTACCAAATTATTATCCATTATTATGAAAAGCCATGTGTGTGTAATATATGCAAAAAAAAGTTTCAACAAAATGGAATGAATGTCTCGTCTATTGATTACGTAATTATTATGCATTCATATCAAAAGCCATATGTGTGTAATAATACATGAATATAATATGTGTGTTTCGTGCGGACGACGTCGTGGTTCGATCCCAGGTGTCGACCATCTTCCTCTTTCACGACACAAGCTTTAAGTAGCTTACTGTAAAAGAGTCAAAGAGTGTATTTGTGTTCACTTTGAGTGAGCACAGTTTCATTTTTCTAAAAAAGAAAGTGTATAAAAAGTTCACACAAAATGTAAATTAATGTCACGCCTATTATTGATTTGGTACTCATTATTCATTACGTATTCATTATTCAAACGCGTCGTAAAATTATTCATTATGACGAAAATCCATATGTGTGTAATACTTGCAAAAACTTATATGTATAAAACAGTATAATTCCTGACCTGACTGCGACCCTGAGTCAACTCGCCTTTTTGTATTGGTTCGAGGGATCTGTCTTAAAAAGTAGTCACATAAGAGGTTTTGCGATATACTTTATGAAGTTTATAAAACTGTCCATTTATTGTCGTGTTAGCATCATTACGGTAAATTATACGTCGTTTTGAAGTCTATGTAATAAAAAGTACGTATAAGTTGTTGGCCGACTCTGTATACGAAGTTTATAAAACATTCTTGTTCTAGTTGTGTAACCATCAATATGAATAATTATACGATAATTTTAAGGCTATGTTGTAAAGAAGTCGTATAAACTTTTTGTCGACTAAATACACGACTTTTATAAGACTGTCTTTAAAATATGTCGTATAAGCGATTTTCAGACTATTAATATGACATTTATTGTGTATATCGTATTACCATCGTGATATAATAGTAAAAAACGGTAAAAGACTTAACTATAGGACGAGTCTTATAAAGTAGTAGTAAACATGTTAATATGATCAACTTTATTGACATATTGGTCGTATAAGCTAAGAGGTCATGGTTGCGACACTTTTGTGACTGTTAGTCAATTTGCATCCTATCATAAGACCTTTACACAATAAAAAAATCATATAATTTTAGCTAACACGACTTTTGTGCTTGTTTTTGTGTGTAATTATGTTGACTTTGTATGAAAATTGTCTAAAACGACACCCGAAACGGTGCAGGTGCAGTAGACAATAATTTTGTTGTTACATTTTTTCATAGATGGCGTCGTAGGACATCCATTCCATACTAACTTTAATGTCATATTTTATTTAAGGTTTTATGCATTTTTCAACATTTTATTAGTTATTCTGTTATCCGGAGCGGAGAAGAATCCAATAAATCAAACATCGAAAGAATCTGTTCAGCCGATCTCGAGTTATAAGTGTTCGCACTAACCCTACTTTCATTTATATTTATACTAGAGCAAATTTGCCACAATTTTGTTCCCATTAACCAAAGGTCAAATGCCAGTGGTTTTCGAGTTATTTAACTTTTTAGAATTTTTTTTCAATTTCCACCTTTTGACCTAAAACTGAAAATTGTGAACACATTAGGTACCTTCTCCATTTTGGAAACTAAAAATACATTTTTCCAATAGCTGAAGAATAAAGGAACATGGCGTTGTTGTATCGCAATTCGTTCCATAATAATTTTACATTATTTTTTTTATTTAGTTATCCGGATCGGAGAAGAATCCAATAAATCAAACATCGAAAGAATCTGTTCAGCCGATCTCGAGTTATAAGTGTTCGCACTAACCCGACTTTCTTTTATATTATAAAGATTATTGTACATGTTTCGTTCAACTTGATTATGTAGGTTGTATGTGTGTCTACCCACCTGGTATATTGTACGGCCTCTCTATACAATGTGTTATTTTTACACTTGATCAAACGTAATGTATGAATGAGAATGCATTTTTAATAGTTCTTTTACAGGGGACTTTATTATGAGTTTTTATTCGATTAAGCGGCCTGTTTTCCACAAAATGATCTCAATTGTTACCCAGAACATATTAGGTATACCTAAGAACAATGCCGAAATAGAACATTAGTAGTGGTTTAGCCCGTAGTGGTTTGTTCCATTTAAAAATCGAACATTAGTAATGATTTGTTAGAGTCATTAGTTGCTATTTTTCTGTAAGATCTAGTCCTGAAAAAAGGTCACAAGAATCTAGACATAATTAGAACGTTGTGCACCAACAAAGCCAATAGGCAATAAAGATGAGACATTAACAAAAATGAATATAGTCATATCCTGTCGCCAAATATATGACAGCAGTCGCAGTCTTTAAATTTGGTTGCTCTCTTGTTCTCAATAATTTCCAACTTTTTTCTCTATGTTTCAGGTATTATTAAATTTCTACTTGTTACATACATGAGATTTTTCGACATGTTGAACATGTTGAGAATTCTCATGATTAGGAATTTCGGAGACAAACATTACCACCTAATGGCGAACGTTGTTAACGTAAAGTGATCACACTAAGCCAGCCTTCGAAATAACAGTAGAAGACGGTCGTAAGCCCGTAGTGGTTTGTTCCATTTAAAAATCGACCATTAGTAATGAATTGTTAGAGTCATTAGTTGTTATTTTTCTAGAACATTATTTTCCCTACCATTGATCAAATCCAGAAAAGTCCACAGGAAGACCATAATAACCCAATCATAAAAACAGTGGTAACATATGGGTGTGAAGCATGCACGATGGCAGCAAAATCTGCCGAGATGCTGGATACATTTGAGAGGAGAGTGTTGCATAAAATGAGGGCAGGAGGAGTTGGAGGCGTTGTCTACAGGAGGCCAAGGCTCGATTTGAGCCGTAGCGCCATCGAACAAAAAGAATTTCTGACTTGTCCAATGTCCATGAATATTATTCCAATACTTAAAATTAACAAAATCAGACAGAAACAAACAATATATTTTATCAGTAATATGAGAAAAAAAATTTGGTCAGTAATATGTAATTTAAAAAATAATTTTATGTTTATCTCGTTTTGTTTTCGAGATATTCACTGCCAAAGTTGGCGAAGACCTGGAAAAAGAAGTTTTCCATAAAAAAAATATTCACTTTTTATTCGATAAACTTTCGTCTCTTATTCTCACATTTCGTTTGAATAAATATCCAGATAACACATTGTATACCTACTACAAACAGATTTCCAGCGAAGCACCCTTCCATGTCAAAGTTTGGAAAAAAAAATCCTATTAAAATTCATACACCGGCCATATTTCAGTAATATGCAAATAATGTTAGATTAATTCACCTACCTACTCTTTTTTCATCCGCTGAGGCTTCACGGGGAAATATGGCATGCTGCTCGCCTTTGTGGAACCATGTTGTGTTTAAAAAAAGTGAGTGAATGTGTTAAAAAAAAATTAAAAGCTTTAATATAGGTAGCTATGTAAAAGTGAAAACCACGAATACACCTGCGAGAATAAAAATGATATTTTAGGAATGAATATTTCTTATATACTAGATGTCCCGTCGAACTTCGTCCCTCCTCTGAACCTTGTAGAACATACCTAATAAATATGTATTTCAAGTTAAAATAAATACCTACATTTCCAAAATTTTCTCGAATTGAAAATAGAATTCATATTTAAAAAAAAACTCGTTAAAAATATCGAATTTATCAAAACTTATTAATATTGCGAAAATCTTAGATCTGCACAATAATTGTTTACTCATTTAAAAAAAATATATCTTCTATAGTTCCAATGCAACGCGCATCGACTTATCTAAATAGCCAACCGTACTTTACGCGATGTCCGTTTCTTGTACATACCTACCTATATCTTTCTCTCAATATATAGAAAAAACCTTAACATAATACCTGCTTAGAAAAAGAACGACAATTTTATGACGTTTTAAAAAAAAACACAAACGATTCTTAGGTCTTATGTACGCTCTTTAGAAATAAAATCACCCTTTTTACGAACGTAGTTGTTTTACTCGAAGGTGTTTTGACATAAAAGTTGAAATGGGAGCAAAAAACGCAAAAACTAAAAACAATTATTAAAACAGAAATACAGTATCTAGAAAGCCCTTGTTTTCATCTAAACCATCCTTGGGTAACCCTCGACATCTCCAATTTTTTTCATCGAAATCCGTCCAGTAATAAAGGAGGAGTTAGGTAACAAAGAAAACGGCTAGATTTTTATAGAGTAAGATTTATTTTCTGTAAAGGACCTACTAATTCTTCAAATTATCCATCAGTTTAGCCCAGGACTCTGCCTAAAATAACGCACCATACTAACGCACACATCTGTCGCTGTTTATGTAGGTTGTGGTGCGTGAGTTCAGTTGTTTGAATCGGGCGGATACTTTCTTAATCAGACATGTTTAATCTGTTTCACGATACCAGAGAAAGTTGGTTATGCTTCTCAAAGTTCCTATGACCCGAAGTTTCCCAGAAACGAATCATGGGAATTGATCTCGTTGATTTCGAAGTAAAAATATCTAAATGAGACTTAAAAGAAACAGAAACAAATGAAATGGGTATGAGTAGAAAAGAGAAGAGGTTCCTCTTCTCTGATTTCCCGTTTAGGGACACAACTTCTTAGTACTGAAGAATATGTAAAAATATTGGGTGGGGCTAAGAAAGGAATTAGAATATAAGGAAGGAATTAATAGTGTCAGCCCAGAGTCATTTTTAAAGACAAAAAAGAACGAAAATATAATTCCTTCATCGATATTTATAAAATGCTTTGAGAATACTGACATTACATTATGTATTGGTCCTCTAACTTGAAGGCACTGCCTAGTGTTGAACTCAGAAATTAACAACACAATGATAAGTGTCGTTTGACTTGACCTTTCATACTCCATTCCGCTTTGTGTGATCTCCCTTGACCTTTTAATGACCTTACATTCTCATTCGAGAAATTTTAAAAGTCACAGTTGTATCTCAATTTTTTTCCTAAACACCGTATCTTTTTGTTAGACTGTGTTGTCTTAAAGTTTTCTTCATATTTATAAAGGTACCTACATTAGGCTGGGCCGTTCTTGTATGGAAGTTAAAAAAGTGCTTCTAATCTTAATGTAATAGTGATAATTTGTTGCCTTATGATGTATTATAACTATTTACAAAATTTCAGGACAAAAAAATAAGATCTTCTGTCTCCGAATCGATTTTGAAGTTTTGTATGGGACAAAAATATCCCATACTAACTGACATTTTTATAATAATCATGTAAGATGATTACGGCCTTGTTTTTTTATTCATTTTTTTTTATTATACCACAGATAATTTAAGTACATACTTCTATTTATTTAATTACACAAAAATAATAAATAGAACTTTTAATTTTTTTATGTAATGTAAGTATATGAAATTATGTTATTTTGCAGTGATTGTTTTTGATAAATTGGCATTGATATATTTTTTACTCGTTGCTTTCTAAGCTTTTATATAATCTTCTCTTGAAGAATTTTTTCGAATAGTTGGTGAGGCTTCTTTGACAATTTCACAGATTGTCAAACTCCTTGGATATGCCAAGAAAAATTCAAGAAACTGTATTTATTCATCTTCGCCATTGTATGTAATGAATTCCGTAAGATCTTCGTTGGATACTTGTCGATTGGTGTTTCTGTTACATTTTGCTGTCTGTCTATTACGTAGTTCTTGTAAAAGATGCTTCAAAATTTACTTTCGGTACTCCAAGGATCAAAGGTGCGTGTTTTCGGGTAATTCGAGCTTTCACTATCCGGCGAGCGGTTCATTCTCTTACTGCATACTGTATTTTGAGCGAAATAGTTTTTTATTTTAGTAATTACAGTTTATATAACAGTTTTGATCATCTGATAAATATATGGATAAGAAATTAAACATCCATAGGTAACGGGATCAGTAACAAGGTAAGTTGGTGCACAAACATTAAAAATAAAGATAAGTTAAGGTCATCAAAATTTCTGAAAGAAACGCAGTCGCAGAATCCTATTAGCTTAGTTTAGCGATCTAACATGGAACATTTTTCCTGGAGCTCAGTTGCCTAAATCATTAAAAAATGTTCCTGTTGGTATGACTGTGCCAATTTGTAATAAATATAATTGATCTTTTCGTAGATTTTGAAATGATAAAATAGTAGTTTTTGTTGTAATCGCCTGGAACACAATATCAATTATTTTTTTCCAGTTGTTTACCAATTTGGTCAGAATGCGTATGATGATTTGAGAAAGCATTATCAACATAATATATTGATAATGCTTTCTCAAATCATGATAATGCTTTTATAATATTATTATACAAAAACTTTAATAATTATTGTTACTAGTCGTTTTTTTTCTAGGTTACCGGCGACTCATTCAATTAGGATTACTTGTGGATTGCAATAAGCAAACAATTCATTCTAATGGTGTTATTAGTCTTTTCTCCTGCAAACTAATTATTCAATGATGTTTTCCAATATTTACCTACATTTTTTTTCATCACATCAGACGACAAGTAAAAGATCAAAAGAAATATTGCTTTTTGGAAAGAAATTTGTAATCGATCTCTCTATCGGTTTCGGTTTTCCAAATTTTCCATCAATTTAGAATCAGTTTCCTTTAACACTCTCTTATTTATTGTTCATCTGTATTTTTTGACTACTTTTTCTAATCACTTGCCTATAACTTTTGATATAGGGCCATCAAATACAATACTGGTATTTTTAACCCTTTTCTCATTTCATGAGATTTTCTCTGGTTTTTCGCGGCGCTCTATATACTTTGTTTCTATCTAAAATTGCATTTTTTATGCTTTACATTATATAGGACTGATTATTCCGTCATTTTTATGAGATACAATCTTAAAAAAATATTAAGTTAAAGATATTTTGAATTTATTTATACCTGCTTCAAAATACGATAAATTTTACAATTTTTTGAAATTTTGAGCTCAATTCGGAGACAGAAGATATCTTTCAAATTGAAAAATATTTTGCATACCTATTATGAACAGCATTTAGCACTAAAGTATAACTATTACGTTAGCAATAGTGGAAGAAACGCAAATCGACCCGGCCTAACCTACATCCCAAATAATTAATACAGTGCGTGATCGCTTAACTCACATAACTTGTCCAGGATAATGTTTTTTATCTGAAATGTTTATTCATCGATTTACCATAAGTTTTTACAGCACTTCCATTAATTTTTCATTCTGTGGGTCTCCTTCTTTGTTTGTATACAATTCTAGGACAGTTGCCTTGGCATCGTCATATTCTTTAAAAGATTTATATGGCAGATATCGCCAATGATTTTTGTTTTCATCTTTCTTTATTTTGAAACCAACCTCCAACGACGAGATGTGTTGATGCGTAAATGTGTGTAAATGCGTAAAATAGATATATTTTTTTTAACCATAATGCGTAGTCCGAACTGTGGGGCTAGTGCGAGTTTTATCGACAGCTAATTGCAGGCTAAAAAGCGCTTATTAGCGTGCATAATCAAACGATCAAATATTTCCATCATTTTGTATGGAAGTGATCGTTTCGATATTCGATCATCGTAAACTTATACTAGAGGTACTGTTCCTTAATGCAATACTTAGGGTACTAGCAGGTGATGTATGTTCTCTTAAGTGTTTCTGGTGCTGAGGTGTGACTGTGACATCGTTAAAGGTCTCACCGCAGAGTGACTGTAACAGCAGTGACACATCACATCACACGAGATGCTGTAGTTATTATCATAAATCTGAATAACACGACCCTCAGTTTCCCAGCTACTACCCACCAACTACCCCGTCTTCATTATATTCTGTAAGAGGGATAATATTCTCCAGTATTTTGTTTTATAGTTTACATATCTACTTATCTTATTAACGAGGAAATCAAAGCTTATCACAAGACAGTCTTATCATCGAAGATGTTCAAATCGTTTAAACTTTTTTCTTCTCGTGTAGTTAGCGGAAAATGGACATGAACATAGTGCTCAGATTCTGCCTAAGGCTTACCAACTTCTATTTTTAAACGAATCTGTGCTCACTCAAGTGAACACAAATAGGTAAACTCTTTGACTGCTTCACAGTAAGCTACTTAAAGCTTGTGTCGTGAAAGAGGAAGATGGTCAGCACCTGGGATAGAACATACAACCCAAGTGCGAAATAGTACGAAAGTCGGTGTAACCGCCAGTCTACCTGTCTACCAACCACTTCAACTAAAGTTGTGAACAAAAAACTTTCTTTTAGTAATTTAGTAATCAAGAGATTACAACACTACCAACTTTCGGTATTGCTTTATCAAAACGGCATCAAAACGAGCCCGAATTACTTATTTCAGTTGTATTTTGTTTATTAATAACGTTTATTATGGGTCCCGAGGACGAGGAAGACCCTCTCACACTGTGTTGCGCTCCTTCGAAGCAGAGCTGAGGAATCTGGACACGGTATGGGAGGAGGTCACTAACGTTGCGCAAGATCGAGCGCAATGGAGAGCTCTTGTTGCCTCCCTATGCCCCTAAGTGGGGTCTTAAGGGAGTTTGGATTATTATGTATTGCTGACTCACTCTTTACTTTTTACGTAGGTATCTGTTTGTTGAAATACATTTTGGTATAGGTATTTGACCATATTGGCCAATTTTTTGGACATGTATTGTTATCATAGATGTGTAAAAATTATGCATCTAAGAATCACGATATTATGAGGCAGTTCATTCCAGACAATATAATGCTGCAGTTTAATTTAGATTCTGTTGAATTTTATAAAACTTAATAAAAATAAACATCAAAATAATTATCGTTTTATAAAAAGAGTCCATAAATTATTCATTCCGGAAAAGAAATAAAGATATGGGTATAATGGCCTCAGGCAGGAGATATTTTATGGCGGGGTGGAGGATGTGCGCTTCCAACAATAAAACCTCAACAAACCTCTGATGATTCTGCCATAGCAATTCAAATGGTAAGAAAAATGGATTGGGACTATATGTACGAGTATTATGTCCTGAAGCTTTTTCAAAGGCTCCGATTCAGTCGACGAGGTTTATAAAAGATGCATGCAAAAAACTAAATATCATGTATACCTAACGTTTCGTTAACCAAAATATGTTTAAACCTAAGTAAAATAGGTCTTAAAACCCTAACAGGCTTCTTTACAGGTCACTGCAGACAAAGTCTGGAACACCTGAGGAAGCTGGGACTCGAAGATGATGGAACCTGTAGATTCTGTGAAGAAGGGGTGGAAACGCCTCACCACCTACTTACAGACCGCGATGCAGTAGTTTACGCGAGAGCAAGAAGTTTTGGTAAACACAGGATAGAGGTGGAGGACCTCGCCACCTTGGATCCCCTCCTAATGCTGGACTTTCTGAAGCGTCTGGGATTAGTGGGGAAGCTCTAATTGGGTAACACCATGAGCAAGTAGGGGAAGCACAATAGACCACTACAGGTCGGAGCGCAAAACATCCCCTGAGAGAAAAAAAAACGTTTCGTTATTTTGGAAATTTTGATACTTTTCTTTAGACAAATCCTTTAAGACGTTGAAAACCTGTCTCAGGTTGGATGAGAAGATAAGACTGAGGGAAGTTTATTCGCGTAAAGGACAGTTTTTCCACACGTTTATCAGCACAAATAGGGATATGCACATTTCAAAGCGTACCTATGTACTAATTTATTTTTTACCTTGGTTTTATATTTCTGTAGTTCTTAAATTTACCTACATATACCTACACCTATATTATTTTATGTTTTTTTTTTTACTGTATTGTAGGATATTTGTTGAGCAATTGAAGGAACTTCGCTAGTTTAAAATTATTTATTACTTAATTTATTGTTGATTGCATTTTGTAGAACGCATGACTGTTATAAGATTTATTAGAATAAAAAAAGAATTTTGAAATGGTTGGTAGACCTGTGGCGTCCGTCGGCGACTTCCGTACGTACAGCGAATTGTAGGTCGTGGGTTCGAATCCCGCTGCCGAGCATTTCCACTTTCACAACACAAGCATTGCTTTATGTGAGTCGAAAGTGTACCTACCTATTTGTGTTCACTTTGGGTGAGCCTAGATTCATTTAAAAAAAAAATATATTGTTTATTATTTTACCCTTTACAACCAATATTTTTTACTTTATTATAAACTTTTCAGCATATGACCAAATCGGAATGTGAATTTCGAGATTTTAATCCAAAATTAATCTGAAGAGTCGTATTTTATTGCCTTCTGTAAAAATATAGCATCGGCATGCGCTGGCAATGGCTTTGTTTCTTGAGATGCTTCCGACGATAAAGCGCACATAACAAATTCATGTATTCATTTCTTAATTCAGAAGCAAAACAAAGATTACCACCTCATGCCATGAACAACCCCATATCCTATATTATAATTATTGGTTAAGTTATATCGTATCTCGCTATTTTAGTTACGTGGATTATTTTTCACGCATACATAATATTATGACAAAACCAATTCAACTGCATGAAATGATCTAAAAATATAAAAAAAGTCGTTTTAGTGCGAACACTTATAATTAGAGATAGGCTGAACAGATTCTTCCGATATTTGATTAATTGGATTCTTTTCCTCTCCGGATAACAGAATAAATACATATAAAATAAATTATTAATGTTAGTATGGAACGATTTTCGATACAACAACGCCATCTGTAAAAAAAATCTGTAGAAACACATTTTTTATTTACCTGTCAACCATTAACATTAAAAATATTGGCACGCAAATTTTTGATGGAACTTTTTTCGTGTTTCGCGTTTTCAAGAAGCGCATTATTTTTTTATAAAGTAAATAAATCTAATTTTCAGAGCAAATCTTATAGTGGCGACCATTGATACAAATAATTTACTGCGTTAGGAGATTTGTCGTCTTTTTGATTTGGCAAGCATTTCGTGCTCGAGATGTCCCTGAAAAATATATTCATCTCCTAAAAGATATGAATAAAGATAGCAGCACTAGGGTTAAGAGTCCTGCAGGCTACGGCGAACCCTTCCATGTAAAAGTCGGTGTCCATCAGGGCTCTGCTTTGAGTCCTCTGATCTTTAATGTAGTGATGGATTACCTGACGAAGAATATTCAAAGGAAGCTTCCGTGGTGCATGATGTATGCGGACGACGTTGTATTAATAAATGAAGACCCTGCACAGCTGCAAGAGTCTCTAAATGAGTGGGTGACTGCTCTGGAGGACAGTGGACTTTGAATCAGCAGATCAAAGACGGAATACATGCCTTGCATATTTGACGGCAATGCAGATAACACTAACATATAGACGGCGTTCCTCTTCCAAAAGTTCAACAGTTTAAATACCTAGGATCTATAATAATCCTAGATGCAGCGGTGGATATAGATGTACCTAACTCACCGCGTGAACACAGGTTGGATGAAGTGGAGAGCCTTGTCGGGAGTATTATTCGACCCAAAAATGCCTATAAAGACCAAAGGCAAAGTGTACAAGACAGCTGCTCGTCCGGCTATGCTTTATGGCTCGGAGTGCTGGACTACAAAGAAGGGACACGAACAGAAAATGCATACAACAGAGATGAAAATGTTAAGATGGTCCGCGGGGGTTACTAGATTAGATAAAATTAGAAACGAGTATATTCGCGGAAGTTTTGGGGTCGCGCCTATCCCGGAAAAAATTAAAGAGACAAGACTCCGATGGTATGGACATGCGAATAGAAGGGGGGACGATCACGAGGTCAAGATGGCTTTCAACATCCCCACACAACCCATCAGGGGGAGAGGTCGTCCACAGGGCACATGGTGGACAAATATCGAGAGAGAGAGAGAGAGAAAGAGAGAGAGAGAGAGAGTTGAGGGAGGTCAGCTGACCAGTGAGATGACTCAGGACCGAAAAACGTGGAGACTACGTACCAGGAGGGCCGACCCCAGATGAACTGGGAATGGGCATGGAAAAGAAGAAGTTAGGAGATTTGTCGTCCTTTAAAAATAAAATTACTGATATTAATGTTGTATGGATTCTTGTATAGAATCAATTCGTTGTTAAGTATATCAAAATATATAATGGTAATTATGTAGTTGGGGAAAGATTACTACCTACTACCTATAACGTAAAATACGACTCATGTGTGCACATAAAATAAGACTTAAGTGAACATTATTACAACATTATTGGAAAGTATTATCATACTCAATTTTCTTTAAATTTTCACTTACATAAATCTAATTTCGCGTACATTTAAATTTATGGATGAATCGTATTGCGTGTGCTCCAAAGACATGATAATATATTATTAATCGTGATAATGTGACGAAGTTTGACATGTGAGGACTTTTCTAGAGAAACTTTCAAGAGATTGAAAGCCTTTAGATCGGTTGAACAAATCACATGGAAATGTAGTCTTCACATTTCACCAAGCAACTTCACAACATATTTTAATCTTTGTTTGAACTCCTCTACTAAAGTTTTGTGTTGGGAGACAAGTTAGGGTGCTTGGTTATAACCCAACCCATGCATATACCTTACATCAAGTATTATCTACAAATTTTAATCACTTATAAGACTAAGCGATACGAGGGGACGACTTGTACCAATGATTCAAAGTTTCGAATATTTTATTAATCTTATTCATTAAAATTTCAACCAACTTTCAATCAATTTCGCGCATTGGATCAAACTTATAAATTTCTCAAACTGAATGATAATGGGCTCGCAATGTTAGTAGTCGACGGCAAATTCAAAAACTACACTCTACACCCACGGAACAAAGGGCTTACGACCGTCTTCTCGCGAAGTAGAAATTCTTAACTCTATAAAATTGGAGCCCTTTTTCTTTGGTCATCGCATCACGCATTAATTGCTAGACGAAATTCGCTAATTCTCATTTTGTTGTGTTTGAAATTATCCCGAATCAAAACTCCCTTTACATCCCACTAGTGAGGCAACAAGAGCTCTCCATTGCGCTCAATCTTGCCCAATGATTACCTTCTTCTTCTGCTTATGGTAGCTCATATTTTGACCTCCAGAGACCGAAGTCATTGGATTACATCATCCGTCAAGTCGTGCAGTCCCTATTTGAAGGCATACCACTCAATCTTGGTCTTCCATTAATGGATCTTTCACACACTTTCAATCACACCTATTATGTTTCGATTGATCAATAACCATCCCTTTGTATACAGATCCTCTTAAGTCGTTGGAATGGAGATGTAAGGGTGACATGCGGAGGGGAAAATTCAAACACTTTGTCTCAAATATAGAAAATGCTGTAGATTTATTGTATCAAAAATAGAATCATAAGCAGACAAAAAACTCATATAAGATACAAACCTTTCACTTTTTCAATATTATCAGTCCACGAATGAGTGAAAAACATTGTTATGATTGTAATTTTTTTTTATTGTTACATTAAAAGGCTATTGCCGTTGATCGAATAAATATACATACATTGGCCTTCGTTGATCAGATGATCGATTGTTTGTGTCATCCCGCAAAGGCATGCTGGTGAATCCATCCATCCCCATTTGTGTAGGTTTGAAGCAATGCAGCCTACATCGCCTCTTATTCGGTTGACTCTACCATATCTTTCTGGCTAGTGTTGAGCCAGGCAGTTCTTTTGTCGGATCAACTACAGACTAAGCTTTGATTCCTTACTGACGCAAAGTTTTGTTTATGACCTCTTACCAACTGGTTAGATCCGAAATTAATCGAAATTCAGTATTCTTAGTATAGTAAAGAAGAGGGAAACGTCTTTTTAGAATGCCAGTTTTTTTTAATAAAATCTCGAGCCAGCTATTGGAATTGTGAAGAATCAAAATATCTCAACAAGAGGAACACGTGCGAGTCCATGCTGTAGGTACCTACCTAATAATTACTTAAACTATAAAACCTTTCCACGCTTTCTCGTAAATAACTTTATCCCTCGAAACCAAAATATGCTTTGTGAGAAAAACCACATTCCCCGTTAAACCGACCGAGTAAGCAGCTGATGTGGTCAGACGGAGCCGCAGCTCCTCCCGCAGATGGGAAACGAAATCAACACGAAAGCTAATTTGTCTACTTCCTCGGCTTAGGATCTCAATCTTGTTTCTCGATAGTAAAATACTTCCAGAGAACATAAAGGGTGGGTCTTGTGTGCTTTGAAGTAGAAATTAATCGACTACCAAAATTCTGTACTGAAGGAGGAACTCGCTAAGTGCTAAAAAAGGTAGTTATTTTTTCCTGGTGGTCTATTTCCCTTGGTCATCGCATAACACGTAAACGGCCCAATTTCGATAAAAAAATGCTTACTTACGAAGAGAGAGAAGCAAGAAATGATCCCATCATGCACCCGATGACTTTCAACCCCGCCAGTGCCGACCGAAGTCGAGAAAGAGCTTTCTGGATACAACTGCCCCCATGGTCTGCTCACCTGGAACCCGATGGCTGTATGTGGCGCGAATCTAATGAATCCTCACACTTACCTCCTGCCGAAGAGATGTCGATGAGTAGCTTACCCTACCCAACATGGAGGGCATTAAATCGACTAAGAATGGGCGACTCATGTTGCTACAGCAACCTCAAGAGGTGGGGTTACAGGGAGGATGACATATGCGAGGTACGGAACAACCAGCATCTCTTGGCATGTCCCCTTATGAGAACGACGTGCACGCACCAACTAAGGCACAGTGACAGCGAATAACAGTGGTGGTGACCGAATATTGGGGGTTACGCATTTGATGATGTCCGGATACGGATATCTGTGATTTTAAAACTCTAATTCAACGCAGACCTATATCAGAAATTATTAGATCACATAAACACTAACCTACTAGAACAAAGAATACACAACATAACGAGATTTCTGGTTAGCTGTGTTATAGGTATTATATTAATTGCGAATGTCTGTATTAGTTTGAGGAAACTTTCCAGAGAAAAAGAATGGGAGCGTCCCGCGGAGGCTGGTGGAGATTAGGGTCGCGGGGCTCCAGTCTCAGCCCCGTGTAATCTTTAAATTCCTCATCCAATCGTCTAAAGTGATTGTGTATCAAATAATAATTCCAGCTTCTGTAACGACAGAATTACTTGGGGAGTTGGAACGAGGCGTCTCAGAGAAGAACTTTTAGCTGCGTATTGGCTTTAGCATTGATAATATCTTCATTGTGAAAAATGTTTGGTGGTGCACTTGCTAAGATGTTCTACTTTTATAAATTCGAAAAACGATGTAAGAGATGCGTGTCAAGAGACGGATGGTTGATGGTGACTGGTAGTTGTGAGGTTTTATATGATGTGGCAGGCTGCTACCGGGTGTCGACATCATGGTAAAACGCTATTGGTGGATGATGTCGTTATACGAAACATGGCCGCTACACTGTCATGAAAAATGCGTTTTTTTTTTACTTTTTATTGATCAAACTTGGTTTTCAAATTAAACCTGCTGGAGTCCACGCTTTATAAGGTGTTTTCTTTTAATCAAACACTTAGTAGGTAACACTTTACATATACTTTTCACTAGCACCTCATTTGATTGCTAGTTGATGAGTATATTATAATATGTTTTCAAAATGTAATACAGAATAACACTCAAAACTCTCTTTATTAAATCTAAGATATATGTATCTCTCTTTGTATAGGTATCACTCTGTGAATTTTCTATTCATAATGTTACCTCCTATCTCTTGATAACAGTTTTCGAAAGTTAGCAAAATAAATTATATGAAACTTATTCCAAAACTATCCACAGATTAATTTTTTTTTCAGATATTTGATTAGGATTTGTGATTGTTCCATTTTGTTCCTCATTGCCCCACGTCTAGCTCCCTTTCACTTTTACAGCACAGGTAATAGAAAAAACTTATCCACCACCAGATAGTAAAGGAGATTGTCTGATTGTACAAGTTTCTTTGAGAAGGAAGGAGATGTTATGAAATGCCTTTGCATGTATGCTCGTTAGGTACCTGCCTGCCTGCCTCCGACGTCAGAATGTGATGGAGCACCAGGTTGTTAGCGAGCTATTTTTGTGTTTTCTTTTTAATTCCAAATAATAGCATTATGTGAGGCAATAAGATTTTGAATTTGATATGTACCCACCTACTTACTAAGTTCATTTAATATCTATGTTAGAATGTCCCTGAACACTGAGTGACTCATCGACTAACGCCGCCTACCCGAAGCGATCCCAGTGGGTTGCACATCTAACACGCATACACACACATCTGGCGATATTAGTGTAGTGGTGCGTGATTTATGTTGTTTGAAACGGGTGGATACACACATCACATCCGGATACCGCGTAAATTCTGTTATCGATTTTTCTGTAAACGATAACTTTATTTTACTACAGCCATTATTTACGCGTGGAATCTTTAGATTCTAATATGGAAGTCTAACAACGGGCGACGGCTCCTAATTCAGAACAACTATATTTAAAGTCAGTCGATCAGTTAACTGTGTCATAAATAAATATAACTTCATTACCAAAAAAATACCAACAAATATAAAATAACACACTTTAAGAAGAGTTAAAGGGGGGGATTTATCCCGAAGGATCTCTTCCAGCCACCCCTTTTGGATTATTCTATGTATGTGTTTAGGTACACCAAACGAACATAGAGTCAGAGCATTCTCTCCTGGTCGCTGACATCGACACCAAACAAACAACAACGAGCAAAAACTAACTCCAAGAACTAATTAATAGGCAATGACAGATTACGCCACTTCTGGCTCTATGCTCGTTTTATGTAGATAAACCCACTCTAATATAAATTCAAAAAATATTTTATTTCATTCTGTTCAAAGATATGGAGCAGCTTTCGAAAAATTATAAAGAAATCACATGGTGCGTAATATCTGAAGTCTGTATACACATCAGCCCACTCACTCTCTCACTCTTTGAAGTTGGAGTTTTTCCTTGATATTCGTGCAACACAATGCGTACAATCAAACATAATAGGTCCCGCGCGGGGCCTCTGTATCCTCGGCTCAGGGCCTGGAACGCGAACAATAAATCGGCCCGCTGTCCTATTTTAGACCTCCTACATACCTACCTACATGTCTATATGTTTCCCTCCTACATATTATTAGTTTCTTAGATATAATCCAGTGTGTTCCCAATAGAATGAGTCGCCGGTAATCTAGAAAAAAAAATGTAGTGTTTATCAGTAGTGCCATAATATACCCAAGGAAAGTAGCTCTCTGAATATGCCCAAACATCAAAAACTATATTGAATGCTCTAAGAATACAATTGCAGCAATTTCTCCTCCATACAAAGATTTTCTTGAACATGACACGATGATCTCGTATTGCCGTCACGGATCTTTTTTGACCCCTGCCCACGACCTCCCGGGTGATTTCGACATCTGTCCTTGAGTCGTTTCTAAGTGCAGATTGCGCTCGCCGAGGGTCTAGGTGTCTTCTTTTATCTGTCCGTACAGAGTGCTTAACCTTACGGCTCATGAGATCCCTGTAGTACTCAGACACAAAAGCAGCCATTTTTTTAGGATTTTCGCTGTGGATCTTGGCCTTCTGGCCTGGCGATCTTCGATGATTTTTATACAGTGGTGGATAGTTCCTGTTACTTTCCAATTATTAAGGGTGATCCAAGGAGCTTCAGTGGAACGAGCGATGCTAGGTATAAATCTCGGAGACAGAATTAGAAACACCACAATAATAGCTAGAACAGGAGTGCAGACATTATCGAACAAGTGGTAGGGTTAAAATGGTGACTAGCTGATCTTGCTTGATAAAACGACAAATGGACAAAACGTCACCTGCGCAGGCGCCCTAGGACTGCAATTATTAGAAATCCTTGCATTCCCCAACTACATACACTGAGAACCGTTGGCTCGTCTGACACAGTTTTCACAAGATCGGGGAACATATAAAATCTGTATGAGACCTATGCCCAGCAGTGGACTGAAGGAAGAATAAAAAAAAACTCAGCTTACAAAATCGTGAATTAGGAGGCCTGCCAGAGGTATTTAGTTGAAAAATTGTACCTCAAAGCCAATCAGAAACAGATATTAAAATTCGATTACTCTTCATTTTTGTATCGCGTCAGATGTTTTGAAGTATTGGTGTTGATCTGTAAGAGGCTCATCCACGGGCTCTCTTACGTCAGCAGCGCCCCTACACAGCCTATACAGACTACAGTAGTAGTGGCCACTTGAACACGTTCGCTCTCGGCCCCGAGCACCTGTTAACGATCAGCAAATCTCAAGAAAAAAACCTACTTGATAAAGTCGATCCACTCCACATTACAAACTCGGGAAAAAAATCATGAAAAAAAGTCAATAATGATTCTTTAATTTATTGACAAAGATGCCCTCTTCTTGCGAGGCTTAGGGAGGCCGAAGGCATCTCCACCGAAAGCAGGTCAATATTTCAAGGATCAATATTGAAAAGCAATAAAATAAAAATTCGAAACAAATAATCCAACAGGGTTGATGGAATTTTAATGAACATTTCAGGAAGGGGGGAGGATGCTGATATTTTTCTTTCGATGTTTACATTGTATGTGGGTACATTGTTTACCAATAATTATTATTGGGTCTTTTTTAACGATTTTATCGTACCATATTAGACACCCTTGTATCCTTAGACAATCTTTGTAACGCATACATCTTTCGCTTCTTCCAACGACAAACCATTTCTCATACAACCTCTTCTATTTCTCGTACTTTTTACCTGGCCTTCCTCGAGGACGAAATCGATGTGTTCATCAAATCCACGTCATTCTCGGTCGGCCATACACGCTTTCTTACCTCAATAATTACTCATAGTATATAGAATATACATGAGTCTTTTGATCGGATTACAAAAAAAATAGATTTCGCTGAAATTAATTTTCTCGACGTTTTCGAGGGTGTAGATTCCAAATATGCAAAAAAAAATTAATTCCGCGTACCCGTACGCGTACGCCAAAAATGTGTGCGCACCCATAACTCATAGTAACTCTTATCCGATTTGGTAGAACGGTTAGCCCCTCGATGTAGATGAGTCAGTAAAATGTTGAGATCTGTACCTTCAGGGCAACCCTCTTAAAGTATCCAAAGAAAATTTCACTTGTTCTAGAAAAAGGACAAAAAGAAAAAAAATTGTCTTCGATTTTCATAAAATTTGGTATACGGGTTGGTCTTATGCTCCTACACAAGCACGTAAAGTTTGAGATCCGTAACTTCAGTGGGTCCCCCTTAAAGTACCGATTAATATTGAATATGTAGTTCTAAAGCAGATAATAAAAAGCTCCAATAGTCGATATCATTTTAAAGTTTCTATAATAATTCCAAGGATAAATTCATTTTAATGGTAAAATTATGAATTTTTATGCAAAGATATGTTTTACACGAAAAGGCTGTTATAATATACTATGAGTTCTGGGCTACCCTAGGTTAGCAGCTTTTTATCTTTGTCATTCTGTTTGCATCCATTCTTTTCACATGCCCAAACCATCTCAACTTAATACCTTTCGTCTTTGTCACAACACTAACTTCCATACCACATCCTTCATAATATTATCATTCCTCTCCTAATCCCATAAAGTTTTTCCACATATTCTTCTCTACTGCATGAGATTTCATCTCTACTGCATTTATAATACACACTTATTCAATTAGTTCAATACTTGCAGATATGTTTTTACTGCAATCATACTATATTTTAGATATGTCTGTCTTTCTTTGGTATAAAAAATAATTTATTTCCTAACATGTCACGAATGTTAAAGGGCGTTTGCTTAAGTAATTTCCACCATGAAGTGCGGTCAGAACCACCAACTCAAGTGTCACATATTTGAACATGTAAATTACAACATCCAAGCACTCCACAAGCAAACGTGTCGATTCAGTTGAATGGAAACCTTTCACAAATACGAGGCATTGTCGTGTGACGAAGAGTATGGCTGTTGAACACATCCATTCTTCGGCCTCTTCTGGTCCTAATCCTCATTGTGTGGAGCCCTGTGTGGACGCACACACTCCAAAAAGATTACTCAGACAAGAGGACCTACCTAGAGTGTCGCCTCTCTTCCACACCAGTTTATTTTAACCCTCTGTGGGTTTCAGGACTGCGTTTAATTATTGTTTTCCATTTCTATCATTCAATTTGTTCAAATCAAATCCAAAATTCGGTATCTACAAACTAAACTTTTCCTTAAAAAAAGGTCATTTACACAATTTGGTATTTGGAAACTAAACTTTTAATCCGGGGGGGGGGGGTCATGACCCGCAATAAATTAAAATTATAATAGAAAAGTAGGTACATATTTTATTAATAAATGTAAGTACTGTACTTAAAAATATAACCCCCCTGACCCCCCCTGGATCCGCCCTTGGTAAAAATAGCAGTTTCGTATGTTAAGGATTCGCGGAACATATATTATTATTATTTGGTTATTTCTAAACTTTTTCGTGAATTACCCTGCAGACTAAAAACATTCATAATGGCCTGTACCTACACGTCCATAGTACGCGGTAGTACCACTGCGATTCACGTACTATGGAATTTTGATACGTCGCATGCACGTGACATTGATTACGTTACCTTGCGTGCACAGATGTGTACAGACCCTTACGAATAAATACTCGTATCGATATCATTTGAAACATGCGAGCCATCCTAAAATCTTTTCATCCGTTCAACAAGCGCTCCAAGTTCTATATTATCTATATTGTTGTGTGTTCCCTTAAAATATTTTCTTTCATGAATAGCGGCCGAATAAGGGGTCTGTTTCGAGGAGGGCTGGGGGGGGGGGGAGTGAGTCCCTGATGCCTTCCATCTGTCTCCCCATTCTTCACCCGTCCAGTATTTACATTTAAATCCGATTTGAATGTATTCCTTTCGAGTGGACCCGGGCCGGACAAAAGAGTCAACAAGACTGCCGAAATAAAATCCTTTTTTTCGTCCTTTCCTCGTGTATTTTTTATACTAACCTAAAAAACGTACAATCGTTTCAATGATTAATCAATCTGGAAAATATTTACATTTATCCACTAAACACGGGCCCAGTTTGTTGTTTACAAATATTTTTGCGTTTTCCGAAGCGGGCTGGTGTCTCCAACTGGATGAATCGGGTCGTATCACCTTCATCATCCTAAGTCTGTCTACTTCATTCCCAGTCACTCACACCCAAAAAATGACGATCTGGGATCTGACCTGACAGGCAGGATGACTTTTTATGGGAAAATAAAATTGTTATTTTTTCTATTTTTCTCGCAATTTCTCTATATTTTAACACCTATTAAAGATACCCTGAGCTTACACCTACAAATATTTTGAAACCAAAATTGGCCAAATTGGCCCAGCTGTTCTCGAGTATTGACTTGACACACGCACAGCTAATAATTTCATATAAAATATTTTATCGTATTTATTTTATTTTATTGTTGGATGGAAGCCTTGCGATTCCTTCACTGGCTCGTTTTGAACTATTTCGTCGCCAGATCGATTCCAGGTAGGTACCGACTATCTTCCTCTTTCACGGCTTAAGTCATCAAGTCCTACGATGTCAAATATTTGATTAACTGACTGTCAATCAAGATTTGACGTTGTTGATACGGACTCTTAACATCCGCGATTGTATACAATTTATTGCTTTCTTTATTTTCAATTGTTATTTTTTCACACTTACTCATGTTATAATTTAATAATATAATATGATGAGTCCAAACTTCCGCAAAATGAGGGCCTAAGGAAGATAAAATAAAATACAAGTATAAGCTAAAGAGTTTATTTGTATTCACTTTGAGTGGGCACAGATTCATTTTAATAAATAAAACTCAAATCATAATAAGCAGGAACATAAATCAATCAAACATTCAGTTGTAAGTCAATCACATCCAAAATACGTACCTACAGAGTTACAATCATTTTTTGGGTCTAACCTGCGTAAAAATACTCAAATTTTCTGTCACAGTTTCTCCACCCTTAAGCAATTTAAGCCAAAACGAAGACACCAAACCATCGCCTTGCAGTATCTTTTCCCAGTCTTAGAGTGTGTACGTTCTAATTGAAAAGTGATCACGCGTCCGAGCGTCGAGCGAGAATATGACGCTAGGCCTTCAGATAGGTGTAACCTTCCGTATAGTTAGTGTACGAATCCGAATAACTTTGTTAATTATTTTGACCTAATAGACGCTTAAACCGAAATTAATAGGTACTTATTTTTTGTATCAAATTTGTTTTAATCGGTTTATAAAAATTTAATAGGCCATTAGAATTTATAAACAATCAGAAAGTAAAAATTGATATAATTCATTTTTTTTTAATCCGCAATCCCTTAATTTTAAGCACATTATAATATTTCATCTCGGAGAAATCTTTGAAGGGAGCTAGCAGCGATCTAATTATAAAGTCAAAATGAAGCTGTCCAATTCCTACGACAACGAAATCCTTTCATAATAATTATTATTGTTTTTTTTTTTTTTCAAAAATTTAATATCCAAATATTATTATTGCTAAACAAAATAACTTCTGCGGCATTCCCCCGAGGCCCTAGCCTCCTAACTTGATTTTATTATTTTTTAAAGGAGATTGTGGAATTAACGCCGATTTCTTTTGTTTTATTTCATCACTTGGCGGGGTTTGGATTATCATGTTATTGAGTTTGTGTAACTACCGCCATCTGTACAATTTAATCATAAACAGCAAGTTACTATCAAAAACAACTTTCATGGATTTTATAAAGGCGCTTCACCATCTGGACCATTTTTGACCACACGCGAAGGAACCGAATTCTCTCTTTTGGTTCTTTTACCAACATTCAGTGAAAATCAAACGAGACCACTCATGTGACGCCACGGCAGTGTAGCGTACGCGACGCGGCAAAGTACGCCATGCAACATTTACAGCCTGGCGTACTGACTACTGAAGTGTGTCCACGACGCGTACAACCTACTGCATCCATACATTTTCCATAAAAAAATTTTTTTTTAGTAATTCGTATATCTATTTTTCATTTATTTAAAATGATAAATCACAATAATTAATAGCGTTCTTGTATAAACAAACATACTTTTCTACAATCTGACCAAATATAAACACGTGAATTCAGAGTACCTAATGTCAATTTTGTCAGAGTAATGTATAAAAAACCCTGATCGGTTCCATCGGTTACATTGTTCAGTTATGGTCTGTTTTTCTACGAATACGGTGCTGATATTGTTACCGTTGTAATAAAAAACATTTTCATATATATTTTGACCGCTTCCTAGTAAACCAATGCATTATGCACTGGGTTCCTAGGGAAAAATAAATGGTCCGTCATCTAACAAGACGGCGTCTTTCAAAATTATATGACAATGTTTTTTGTTACTACGGAAACAATATCGACAATGTTCTGAACTAACATATTCACCGCTGTTTATAGTAGCGGCGTATTCTTAGGAAAACAGACCATTAGCGGGTTAACGTGGATGTCTACAGATAACCAGGGCCTTCAAGCAAATTTTTGAATTAAGAAACTGAGTTCTTAATTTTTCAGCACACGGTTCGATACGGAAGCATGAAACTTTTTTTACAGAATAAGCTTATATTTGTTTCGTTTATAAAAATAATTTAATCAAATTCTTACCTGGGTCCCTGCGTCACACAATTCTGGGTATGTTGTTTATTTTTCAACTTAGTTTTTTTCGGTCCAAACGGCAACAACAAAAGAAGTAAAAGATGGATCCGAAAGGAGTTTCTGTTCTCCACCCAATTAGCCAACTTTTACAATAAGCGTATCACTACACACCGGCATAGGCGCCGGGTATGCTGCTCCAATTCTCTCCCAGAAAACTTTAGGCTTTCAGTTTAACAAGTACCTGTTCGTTTTTTTTTTAATTCTCAAAGGAATTTCGTCGCCATGTTACCTATACTTTTTTTTCTACTACTTAAGTTGGAAAAGTTTACTAATACAATTAAGTTAAAGAAATCTGCGCAAATTACATACCTACTCATATATTGTGTGTCGATTCAATAACTTTCTCGTTAAGAATTATTGTTATTTTTCACCTGTTTTTACGTTTCAAGAAGTTTAAATATAAATTTAAATTACCCTTCACCTCATTGTCTTCGGACTTCGTTGTCCTTGTATGTCGATTTTCTATTCGGCGCGTAATGCATTTATATAAGCGCCCAAAGTTCTCGTATATAACGCAAACAGGAGAATTGATTACTTATAAAGAACTCTGAATTTAAATTTTCTGTATTAGTTCACTTTTCTACTACCGTGACGTTAACTTTATATTTCATGCTTTTTATAAAATTCTCTCTATACCAGGGTGGTTAAAACGGCGACCAACCATAAGAAAACTAGAGGCCAATAGGGGGACCCCAAAAAGATAGTTTGACGAAGTAAGTGAGGAGGATTAGATCGAGAACGATTCAATTTTGAAAAATATGGATAACTTTAGAGTTGGCCTATCCAGTAGTGGTGACTGCTAACACAGAAGAAGAGGAAGAAGGGTGGCTGCCATCCAATATCCAATGATGTCTGTTGGTATCTTAAGGTCTTGTCTACATAAAAATAATAACTAACTGACATACCTGTGTGAGGTATATTATAATGCGTGTGTGTGTGCATTTTCAAACAACATAAGTCACGCACTAGGTACTGCATAGATGTATTCCAAAGTGGTTGATAGTCTGATGGTTATGACGCCGGCTTTCGTACTATTTCGTTCGGAGGTCGTGGGTTCGATCCCAGCCCAGGTGCTGACCATCTTTCTCTTTTTATTACTGTGAAAGTGTAAGTGAGAACTTAAAGTGAACACAAATAGAAGGCTTCACTTCTCGAAGAGTGTGGTCCGCGCTCAACCGGGTCCGCACAGGACATTTTATTTATTTTTTATTTTACAAAATTACAGCTATCAAGTGTGACAGCTTTCGCCTTTGCACTGATGGTGTTCAAAAATCATTACATGGGAGATGCGCGGACTTTTTCCACAAGTGTGGCTGGCTGGACTCCTCCGAGTGAGACTGTGGGGCGGAGAGACACACGGTAGAGCATATATAGTGACTGAGTGCAGCCTTCGAGCATATGACGGTGACCCGAAATACTTTTTTACTTTCAATAACCCTTCAGCGACCGAATACATTAAAACTATAACATTTTGCTTGCGCTGCTCATTCATAGTTTCTATTGTTTTATTTAATGACTATGTAATAATTATTATATTAACCTGCTAAAGATGTGATGTACTATGTATCCATACGATAAAATAAATAAGTGAATAAAGATATCTATTGGAATTTCTGTCAAAAAATTACTTACCAAAAAAATTACAAATGTCTCATAATGCCAACTTCTAGAAAGAAAAGCTGAAAAACTGTTTGAAATTTTTTTGACAGAAAACCGTAAACGATTGAAAGCAGCGGCCCAGGACCCCCGCCGCTCCTTGCCACGTCTCTGCTCCACCACTAAAAGACAAAACTCAAAACCTTGAATATTAATATCGGATTTGCAATTCAAATCGCCTCGATGTCTATACAAGAACCAAAATCACCGTGACGTCTGCGTGATGGAGGTCTCTGGCCGGAGCGTGAGTTGGGGAGCCGGCACATCTATCTCGCTTATTAGTTACAATCATAGAATTATAATCTAAGGTTACAATAAAATGCATTGACAACTTTCAGTTTCTTTATTGACCTTTCAGTTAGTATACTAATTTAATAGTAACATCTAAAGTTAGTAATATTCTAATAATATTGTAAAGATCGTTAATTTTTTTTAATGTTTATCAAAATTAGAATCGGTTCTTCTAATTTGGACTCGTAATTTTAGACTTTCTTAAAATCAAAACCAGCTACTTCTTTTGAATATCCATTCAAAGGCCTTGCAACCCTAGGTACATATAAAATTCGATTGGAGTGGAGTATTAATTAATTTTTTTAACCTTTCTCTTACTTTAGTATTCACATTATTAACCATACAAACCCTTAAAAATCAATCACACCTTTCTAACCTTACTACTCTTTCAGTTGAAATAATGAAAAAAAAAATAGTTATAACAGTAATTGCATCAAAAAACCTAAGTAAATAGTTAGTTTTTCCATTTTAAGCGTTACATTCTATCATGGATGCTTTTTGCCTACACTCAATTTCAAAATAATATTATTCGTACGTGAAAACGAACCTCATAGAAAGCAGAACAGCAGTCTTCTCGGGTTTCATTCTGCATTCTTGACACATTTCCCATCCATGTACATCTACTCTCTGTTATGATAGATGTATTGGTTCTGACTGGTGTACGACAACGTACAGTGTCATTCATAATGAGATGGCAACATTTTTTCCCAAAAGTTATTTATTTATTTATTTTGACAAAACACATTACAGAGGATAACTATAGGTACATTAAAAGTAGAAACAGTATAAATGTATGCCTTAAACTAAGTTGACCTCCATCGAGATGTATCACATGTTACATTTATATTATTGATTTTAAACAGGTACAACATGTTCAAGAGAGAGAAAAAAACTATCAAAAGGAAAACTCTTAGCATAAGTGAAATATGAAAACATCTAAAGATAAACTCAAACGCAAATGGAGAGTGCAAGAAGAAAGGAAGGAAAAAAGGGTGTGGGAAAAGAATAAGCAACAAGCTGTCGCGAATTAGTAGAATTGCTTACAAGAACTCTGGAAATCTGTTTCTTGAAGACATGATGTGGATTACCAAGTATATTATCAAGAGAACACTGCAGGGAATCATAACCTAATATAATATTAATGTTAATAGGTACCTACTGAATCAAAATAAAGGATTCGGAAATATTTTTTTTTAATGAATCTGTGCTCACTCAAAGTGAACACACACTCATTGACTCTTTCACAGTAAGCTACTTAAATCTTGAGTCGTAAAAGAGGAAGATGGTCGGCACCTGGGGTCGAACCCACGACCTCCGCACGAAACAGTGCGAAAGCCGGCGTCGTAACCGCTAGACCACCAACCATTTCTGATTTCAACAGCCAAAAGACTGTAAATCTTGTATACGTACTTATGAAAACCATGGTCGCATGCATATTCTTACTTTCCGTTTCCGGTAGGTACATCAAATCTGAAACCCCAAGTAAGTGGCCACCGGAATGCCGCTTTCCCTCGCCATCACGGCGTCCTCGTGTGTGCATGTGGCACCAATCAGAGGGCACGAGGACAGGTGAGAGTAGGCTTGCACAGAGCCGCACTAACAGGTGTCTTCTTCTCTGTAATCCCACTTTTTGAGGTGACTATAGCAACGGGTGACACCTGTTATTTACCTGTTGAGCGCTCTCCAAGATGTGTCAATCAAGACGGACATCCAAGTACTTAGGTGCATCGCTGTGATTCAATTCATGACCCCGCCACCTCACCTTTAATTTTCTTCCGGCCTCTCTGTTACGCAGTTGGAAAGCGCAGACCTGTGTCTTAGTTGGATTTGGCTTTAATAAGTTCTCATCATAATAATTTGCCAAATCCTTTAGGAGAAGTTGATAGTTCACCTTCCACTTTGGCAAAAACATGCATATGAAAGAAGTAACTGAAAAATAATTGACTCACGCAAAGTAATTATTTATGTACTAAAGATGTTTGTTGCGTATTCAGTTTCAAATAAACTAAGAACATTCGAGTAGGAACTGTTTTAATAATAGTACCTACTATTATTAAAACAGTTCATCCTGAACTTAGTTTCTGTAAGAACATAATGAAACAATGCTTAAAGTAATTACACCGCAGCGATGTTGTGAAGCGAGGTGCCAACTGCTCTTAAAACTATTCAAGGCTGTTTAATGTGGATAACTGCACAATAATTATAACAATATCTGACCTCATGTAATGCCTAACCGTTGTTATTATTATAGGCTTTCTTTTTGTATCAGACAATCGAATGAAACTTTACTCTTGTAAAACGAAACAGTTGACTTGCTAAAACATGTTGACTTCGAATTGGTAGCGTCATAATTACACACATTTGCTATCGGGGTTCACACTGAAATTTAATTATTAATTTTGTGATCAATACAGAGAGAGAGAGAGTGCCTGCTTTATGGCAAAACAATCCGCTGTAAAGATCGAGAGATTATATGAAAAATTCTTTAACAAGAAAATTATTGTTCACCTGACAACCATTGACATTAAAATATTGTTATACGCAGATATTTTATGCATTTTTTTCGAGTTTTTAGAAATGTTTTTTTAACATTCAAATATATTAAATATAAGTTTTATTTGTTTAAATTACAAATTTGTAATTATTTAAAATAAGCACTTACCTATTACAAATTTGTAATCAAAATTCATAGTAAGGGCTACAGGACAACCTCTGTCGGGAAAGCTAGTTTATCAAAAAAGCAGTGGAAGGATTTTCCGAACACTGCCCGCTACATCAGGCGTCCACTCACGCAAGAAACCACTGCCAGCGAGCCGAGTCAGCCTCAGCGCGCTTGAGATTTATTGAGGAGCGCAATTAGCCTCTTGAGGAGCGGGTAGTTAAGGGTCTTTCAGGTGGAAATCACCTCTTGATGTTCACAACGAGGTAGGCGCCGATTCTTCTCCACACACACAAACACGCTCTACAACATGGGGTTTCATTCTTTATCAGAAAGAATAAGTGCCTCTTATCAAACGACCGGGCTATATGCTGTATAACAAGTTTCTTTGTATACCTTTACGAAGATCCTATATACTTACTTTAAGATTTTCGATTAAGAAATTATAAAAATTATATCAAGACAGGAAATCTCTTTCAACATTTTACTAGCTTAACAAATTTCATCCAGTTAATAGGTATCTACCTTGAACTGTCAAAAATAGTTTTCCTTTACTAGTTGACACTTTATTTCGCGGGCTATTTCAGTATTTCTTCTTACCTTTGCTCTACTCCTGTTTCACTTTTTAGTGAGGCACTATTTGGTTTGGTTGCAAAGTATTTCATTTATTTATTAATGTAATATTATGTACTAGCAGCAGAACCTGCCACGGTTACGGGCGGTATTAACCAATTATTATATGGGATTCTTCTTCTAATCTGAATTTCATAAAACTTTTTGTTTATCAAAATAAATGCACTTTTAAATTGGTTTATTTAAACAATAACATTCAGTCATCATTAATATCGTTTGTGTAAGCTCTTGAAAAAAATATTTTTCTACATTTAGAAATGTAATGGTCTGTACACATCTGAACACGCGCGTTTACGTAACCAATGTAACGTAGCATACAACGTATCAAATTTCCATAGTACAGCGTACTATGCAAACAACGTATCAAATTTCCATAGTACAGCGTACTATGCATGCTACGTTACATTGGTTACGTAAACGCGCGTGTTCAGATGTGTACAGACCCTAACGATGATAGTTTGTTGAATAATTCAGAACTTAAATAATGAAAACTACGCGATTTTAAGTAAGAAAGAATACAAATACATAAAAGGCTATGGATTATTTGTTTCTTTACGGTCTGTGCAGAGCTGTTACCCATAAATAATTCAGAACGAAGATTCTGCTGTGAAAATAGACTAAATTATTTCTGAATCTTAATTCGCACGCTACAATACTTATTAAGCGGATTATAATAATTTGAAAAAAAAAATATTATTTCTATTTCACCGCAACAAAATACCTAGTCATCTATAACCAATTTAAAAAATAAAGGTAACTATAATAGTTGTTAATAATTGTTCGTTGAAATATATAATAATATTATTTTTCCTTAGTCTATATTTTAAAGATTACCTACTTAATTTATAATATAAGAAAAATGCTTCAAGTGAACATAATTAAACTTTTAATAAACGCGCAAAAAGGATGAAATGACTACGATGTTAATTATTAAGCGTTTCTTGGAGTAATATTTAAGTAAGAAATAAATAAAAGTAATAAGTAAAACACTAATATGAAGAAAAACATTTCAACAGTTGAAAGGGTGGACATACCTGCCAATAATTTTTTTCAAACGAATAATTTTTTTACTTGACACTAAGTTCACAAATTCGAACATTCAGATAATTAATTATATATACTTTTTTTTTTCAGATCAACACGGAGCTCCCCAGCTCCAGCTCAGGACTGAGGGGCGGCTGCTGGTATGTGCAGTCCTCAGCGGCGAGGCCTCAGCTCATCTACCTTCTATTCCCTCTCCTCTTCGCTCACACTTCAGCCCTCTACACACCCTCTTAGACATTATTCAACCCCAGAACAGCTTTCTGCCATTCCCAAAATATGTGCTGATAAAAATGAAAAGGTAATAAAGTGTGAAATAAAAAAGAGATCCAGTTACAAATGTCCAGTGAATCGTGAGAGAGTCGTAGTGACAATCTATCGAGCCATTTCGTATCTTTTCATATTTCTTCACGTAATTTCCTTCACGTCTGCCGACGAATCAATCACGAGAAATGGAAGCGACGGCGGAGCTACTGGAACCAGTCAGGAGAGAATCGCGCTTGACGGAACATCGAAAGGATATTTCACCGAACCGAAGAAAAAAACCGTCATCGAGCGCGATAATTTAAAAACACTTGTGCCAAATTTTATTGATTATGTTTATAAATTAAATACGAGTGGGGAGGAGAGTGTAGTGGGAGAACAAAACAAAATATATTCGCGCCAAAATTTATCAAAAAACAACAGTGTAATCCAAGCGGGGAGTGTGTTGTGCCCTGTGCCCGGGGAGTGTGCCTATAATTCCAGCGGTAGAGACAAAGCGTCCAGCGAAGAGGCGTCTCTTAAACACTCCACAAACTTTGGTTATTTACAAAACTCTCAAGTCGCCACCGTGAACTTTCAGAAACAATTGTTGAATGTTGAGAGCAATTTGACGACAATCAATAGATGGAACGGAAGTATTCACGTGACCAAATTGAGGGAGAATAGATTTTACAAAATTATTTTCGACAGGGAGAGGAAGTTTAGCGCGGGGGTGTTGAGGGGTAATGTGAGCATTAAGTATGACGAGAGAGGCTCGGAGGACAGCGGGCTCTTTGTTAGGGAGGCTAATGTTTCATTATACGATGTTTCATTGGCCAAATCTTCATCGAGAGTCATTCCAAGTCGCGTTGTTGTAGTGAATAACGACAATTCTTCAAAGTCATCTCCAGAGCGGAGCGGCGGGGGAACAGAAGGCGCTAATGACTTGGCCGTGGAGCGAATCTCGAGGATTAAGGAGAAAGTAACGAAAGTGAAGGGAAATGTGGGAGACGGTGTAAACAGCGGTGGGAAGAAAATGGCAAAGAGGACGCAACAACAAAAGACTGGTGAGACCTTTGTTCCATTGTGTTGCTTTGTGCTTTATCTTTTCCAATTTGCTTTACTTAAACGGTGTTTCGTTTAAAATATTATTAAATTTCATAGAGGCTATTGCCAGGAAAACCCTAGGAAGTTAAAGGGTAACGTTAAAGGCAACTAAACATTACTTATGAAAAATCTAACTAAGAATGGTCTTAAATTAAAACCTCTAATAGGGAATTAGTTAGCAATTAGTAAGTTTGTTATGGCCCTTTTAAAATAACTCTTTGTTGATCACATGTACATTGTACATTACTGTGAGTGATATAATTTACTTATTTCACGTTTCCGCTGAACGTTACAAGCTGTAATCCTTTCAGACAATAAGGGAATCAAGCGGGTGTCCATCCTG
>OY756422.1:0-97500 GCA_963576905.1 Mystacides longicornis | reverse complement strand
TTGGATGCGTGTGTATCAACGTGAAAGGTATCAGTGTTTCTTGTTGTGCGGGTAGGTACTCTAATAGAAATCCTGTTGAGAAGTTCAGGTTCGCTATAGACCGAATTTATAATTTTATACAAAAATCCAATCCAATCCAAACTCCCTTTAGACCCCACTTAGGTGCATAGGGAGGCAACAAGAGCTCTCCATTGCGCTCGATCTTGCGCAACGTTAATGACCTCCTCCCACAACATGTCCAGATTCCTCAGCTCTGCTTCGAAGGAGCGGAACGCAGTATGAGAGGGTCTTCCTCGTCTCCGGGACCCTGATGGGAGGAAGAACAGCGCTCTCCTCGGCCAACTGTCATTCGGCATCCTTAACACATGTCCCAGCCAAGTCCATCTCCTCCACATAATAGTAGAGGTGATGGGCTCACGCAGGGTGCACCGGCGTATAGCGTCGTTCGTGATGCGGTGGTACCATCTTATACCCAAAATTCTCCTGAGGCACTTCGTTTCGAATGCAGATACTTTTTGTGCCTGGGCCAAAGTCAGGTGCCAGGACTCACACCCATACAGGAGAATGGGCAACACACACGCATCAAACAGTTTACATTTCGTCTCGATACTAAACTCCGACGCCTTCCATATCTTGGTCATGTTGTTGAAGGCGCCACTTGCCATACCGATACGTATCGGGAGCTCAGCCCCGAGGTCACCAGTGGTGGTAATGGTTGCTCTCAGGTACTTGGTCCTGCAGAGGCGCTAGGCTAGTGTGAGTGTACAAAAGGTCGTAGTCAATTAAATCACTTGGAATACCGAGAACATAGTTGACATAACGTAGGAACTTCTTCTGAACTGTTTCGAGCTTGTTAATATGTACCGCATAACACGGTGACCCGCATATAGGTGTCACAAACTCCAGAGTACTCCGCACAAGAGACGTGAATAACGCACCAACGTGCGCACATTTCTGAACCCGCGACAGTTCGCAAAACAAAACCCAATATCTGCATGGTTCGGGTGGCCACTTCGGCGATATGCGATCTGAAAGACAAGCTACTGTCGAAGGTTATGCCAAGTCACGGATCTCATCAACAGATTCCAAATTTACAGCGTTGATTTGATATACATGTGCGATTCTGGATCTGCTCCTCGAGAATCGCATAAGTTGACATTTTTCTATGTTAAGGGGGAGGGAATCCCTGACACACCACTGGTAGAGTTGATCCAGAGCATTCTGAAGCAGCTCACAATCATGCCCGCAGGTAACTTCTCTGAAAACTTTTATATCATCAGCAAAAAGCAAAACATTAACATTTCTAAAAACGTCTACAATGTCGTTGATAAATATGAGAAAAAAGTAGGCCCAAAGTGACTGCCCTGTGGTAATCCACTTGTAGCCACAAAACTATCCGACACAACACCCTGGATATTGACAGTCAACCTACGTTCGCCCAGGTAATCCGTGAACCAGCCAAGCAAACATCCACCAATACCGAACGCCTTCATCTTTGCAGTGAGATGCTTATGGGACACCTTGTCGAAAGCTTTACTAAAGTCCGTATAAATCCAATCAACCTGTTTACCAGTTACCACCAGCTAAGCTATCAGCTATATACGATTCGTATATAGCGTCATTCTATTTTTTTTCTTATGAAAATGAATCTGTGCTCACTCGAAGTGATCACAAGTAGGTACACTTTTGACATCTTTCATACTACGCAAAGGCTTGTGTCGTAAAAGCGGAAATGGTCGGCACGGCCGGGATTCGAACCTACGACCTCCAATACGCTGTACGTACAAAAGCCGCCGATTGATACCACCTCTACAACGTACATACGTACGTACGTACGTACAGATACAACCACCTCAATTTGCATCCATTCTTTCCACATGCGCAAACCATCTCAACTAGACTTTCATCTTCGTCACAACTCACAACACTAACTTCCATACCACAAATAACAATCCATCCTAATATTCTCATCCCTTTCCATATCCTGACTGACATACTCACTCATCAACGCACAGTCCAAACGGATAATCGTAGAGAAGTGAAATTTGGAAAGCAGGTAGGTTTTAATACAAAACCTTCCACTAAGAAAGGTTTTTGGAAATTCCACCCCTAATACTAGGTCGTCTGCATACATCAGAGCGCATACATTCATCCCATTCAGATCTACACCCACTGTACCATTTTTTATATCACGCACGCAAAAATCAAAAAAAGCTGCTAACCTAGGGTAGCCCAGAACTCATAGTATATTATAACAGCCTTTTCGTGTAAAACATATTATCTTTGCATAAAAATTCATAATTTTACGATTAAAATAAATTTATCCTTGGAATTATTATAGAAACTTTAAAATGATATCGACTATTGGAGCTTTTTATTATCTGCTTTAGAACTACATATTATTCAATATTAATCGGTACTTTAAGGGGGACCCACTGAAGTTACGGACCTCAAATTTTACGTGCTTGTGTAGGAGCATAAGACAAACCCGTATACCAAATTTTATGAAAATCGAGATTTTTTTTTTCTTTTTTAGCTCTTTTTCTAGAACAAGTGAAATTTTCTTTGGATACTTTAAGAGGGTTGCCCTGAAGGTTCAGATCTCAACATTTTACTGACTCATCTACATCGAGCGGCTACCGTTCTACCAAATTTCAATCAAATCGGATAAGAATTACTATGTGCGAGCGCATTTTTGTAATCTACAGCCTCGAAAACGTCGAGAAAATTAATTTCAGCGAATTCTATTTTTTTTTTGAAATCTGATCACAAGACATGTATACTATGAGTAAAATAGATTTAACAGCCAAGGTTACATCACGCATCCTTGCTACACCCCTCTCGTAACACGGAACTCCCGTGACACTTTACGCTTTCTCCAAGTCTACAAAAGCACAGAAAAGCTTTTGATGTTTGTTCAATAACTTCTCCGTTACCATTCGCAGAGAGAAAATTTGGTCCGCACATCCTCTTCCATTCATAAAAGCACCTTGCCCATCCCAGACCTTACATTCAGTCACATTCCTCACTCTATCTATTAAGATCCTGACATAAATTTTGCCATACAGCGCTCAGCAAGCTGATGGCTAGATAACTGCCGCAGTCCAGCTTTGACCACTTCCCCTTATATAGAGGACGTTTAACGGCCTTCCTCCAGTCTTCTGGAGTTCGTCCAGTCCTCCAACCAATGTTAAAAAGATCTAAGCACCACTGCAGTGTCACTTCACCGCCCAACCTAATGAACTCTGTAGCCACTCTATCATATGAAAAATAGGGTTGAATGTTTTTCAAAGTATGCGAATATCTCGGAAACTAGACATGGTACGAACTTGATATGAATTCTCCTATAGAAATGAGTAGTAGTTTTCTTGGACAGTTTTTCCAAATTTTCACTAAAAGGGACGAAAAAGGGCACAAATAAAAAGGGATGATTTTTAAGTGGCTCCTAAAAAGTTTAAAACTGGTTTTATCGAAATTTCAAATAAACGATTTGTACAAAAAGATTCAAATTATACTATTTCGTTTTCAAAAGATAACATTAATTAGAGGGAAAGGGTGAGGGGAGCTTTTCCAACGTGTGTGTGTGTGTGTGTCCGCCCGTCCCTTACAACTTTTGATTCGCTTGATGCACAGATCTTAAAATTTCAGAAAATATTGAATATTTTAAGCCTACAAAATTTGTATACTTAGAATTTTGAAACTTTCTTTGAGTCAGGGGTAATCGACCTTTGAGTTTTTATTAAATTTTTCATATATCTCGAAAACCCTAAAAATGTGTATGTATATAGAAAAATGCGGACGACGTGATCATACTTGAAAAGGATAAAGAACTGGTGACAGAAATCTTAAGGCAATTAAAGGACTACTCAGAAAGTATTGGCCTAAATATAAATACCACCAAGACCAAAAACATGCAAAATGATTTCTGCCTAAGCCGGGGAGCCATAACTTTGGGTAGTGATGATGTCGAACATGTCGACAGTTTCAAATACCTGGGAGTCTATTTAACACCAAACGGCGGGGTAGAGAAGGATAGAATTGCAATGGCGAGCTCGTCTCGGTTTGGCTATGTGCGGATCGGGTTTGCTGCGGATTAGTCTCCTCCGGGCTGGCTTGCGGTGTGCGGGGGGGGGGCTTAAAAGGGAGAATATTACGTTATTGGAGATGGAATGGAGACCTACTTTACGTGGTCATCGTGAAACGGGGCTCTTAACCTCTCGATTGAAGAATGGATTACCTCCTTTTGGAACGATTACCCTCTCCTCCTATGTGGCAGCGAAGACTTCTCAGGGATGTTTTTAGGGCGCCTTTTAACTATTTTACTCACTGGTTCGGAGAAGAACTGGCACTCGCTCCAAGGAAATGAGGCGCCGGCTATTCAGTCGAAGGGCACTACTCAATAATATCTCAGAGTCAATTGGATTCAGACGAAATCGCTGATCCTGACATATTTCCAATACTACACTTGAAAGGCACAGGTATGGATGAATATTTAAGAAAACGTAATGACTTTTACAGTTTTTATTGCTATGAAATCAATGAATAAAATGAAATGGTTACACGTGTTCACTGGTATCAAATTTCTTATTTCACAAACAATTCTTATCATTCTATTTCTAACTTATTAGCAATGTTACACCACTTATTGTCTTTTCTCTTTTACAAAGGTCCGTGGTACACAAAATACCGTTTTAAAAATTGAAATTACGTTTTTAAAATTATAATCGAATATGGCGGACGGGAGCGTCCCTCTCGAGCAAGAAGCTGCGTGTTGCGCTAAGTGCGCCAGAGACAAGAATGCGGTTTTGCGCAAGCGAAAACCGGTACACAGAGAATTATGAAATTTTGCGAACACATCGTGTCGCGCTGTGATTGGTTGAATATTTTTCTTTAACAACTGGTTTGATCTGTTTTTATGGCCACTCTCCACAACAGGTGAATGACCCAATTTATCGTTATTAAATCAAGGGATCCCCTTAATTTTTAAAAAAAATAATCCTTTCCAAATTGAAACGTTACACCCCACTCCAGGTTAGTGGGAAGAAAAAAAAGAAAACGGACAAAAGAAAAAAAAGAAGAATCATGCCAGTGTGGCAAACAGAAAACAGCAACCAGTGGTAAGCCGGACAACATAGCTAGTTATGGTGAACAAAGGTTAGTACACAAGGCCAAACATACAGGAGGCCAACTCTCATCAGAACACATATAACATCAATACAGTATTTCAATATATACTATACAATTTCAAAATTTATTATCCTAAGATTTTTTTTGCAAAACTCACAACTAAGGTGAGTGACAACAGTCAAAGCAATACTACTCACAATTTGAGTACCAGATTGTATACACTATACAATCTCAATAGGATACATATAACTAGGTGAACAATGGTCTTTCCTTTTCCCTTCCCTTTCCTTTAGGTATTCAACAATTCTTTAGTTGACCTTTGGAAACAGTAATCCGTCATCTCTAAATTTCTCAACAAGAAAACAAGGAACATAATGACCATTATTAACAGGTGATTGTAAATTGAAAATCTTACAATTAAATTATGTAAAGCTAAATGGTTACTATCTTAACATATATTCTAGATTATTTTAGATGCTATCAACTAAGGATCGGTCTGCACTGGTCAAACTCAGCAAGGGGAGTATCTCCAAAATCGCACTTAAAAAAAATAGGAGAACACTAGTTTACATCCGCATACATTCTTCTTACACATCTTGCATTCTTCCGCACGTTCTACATTTCCTTCATTCATACAAAAGATTAAGTGGATCCAAAAAAAAATTTTAAACATGCTTACTTCACCCATAATTCTCCAAGGCGCTGACCAAGAACGAATCCAAAGTATCCGATCAGTATCTTAAGAATAATACATGTAAATTTTATACAAAAACAAACATAAAATACAATCGGTGGGTCAATCTGAACCCAAGGATACACACATATAAAAATATTACTTCTATAACAGGTATAAAATTTTTATAATACTATACAACTCCCTATCTGTGTAGTTATTGAATATTATTAATTTTTGATGTTAAATTGGCGTACCACAGATTCCAAATGAACTGAGGCCATCACTTATTTCTCACTGTATGTATTCACTTTGTTTTATTATACACAGCCTACTTGAGCGATGGTAGCTCCAAAGTATTAGAGAGATCTATTTAAAGATTTGCCAAGGGTGACTTTCAGCATTCAACAACATGCACAGAGTTTACAATTAATATTACATAGGTTATCTAAATATAATTCTGTATTGCCCAAGTATTTACAGTGGTATTCGAAGGTCTTGTTATCGAAGGCTAGCAATGTTCTGATAGAAAATACAGAGCTGAACTCGGAAAAGAAGGCGCCATTCTGTCTTTACTAAAGGGAACAGAAAAACCCAGAATAGAAATTAACTATCCTTAAAGATATCTAAGAAAACAAACAATGTGGTTCCATGAATAAGAGGCGTCCCAACTATCATGAACCTAATATATCCTTACAACGAGAACAACTATATTGTCAACAAAAAATTGATGTAGTTAAACTACGGATTCGAAAAGTATTTTAATAATCTAACTAGAGACCATAGATACTGACGATTATTTACATAAGCTAGGCGTAGAATTATTCTAATGAGTACTACACCTAAGCCGAGGATTCGTGAGTTAGGAGATAATTTCTCGAAACAATTTCAACAAACCTGACATAACAACAAAAAAAAAAATTCACATTTGCGTATTCTAAGCCCGCATCGCTCTAATGTGGAGCCTATTGGTTCTTTTCTCAGAAGACACCAATCTGCTCAAAACATGACACAAACTTTCTGATTCATGTCCTCGCATGATCATGTCACTCCACAACTTGTGTCATTTACTCACACATGCTCATCCTACAGTGAGCCGTGCAACAAATTCGAATGCTCTCGAATTTCCATGTATAACTCCGTATGTTCATGACACCTTGTCTTTACATTGACGTTGTGTCCACACGGCTTGTGGAATATTACCGCAAGACAAAAAAATTGTTAAACTAAAATTTACAGTTTTATAGAATAGTAAGGTCTATGCTAGTTTCCAAACATGTGAAGACTAGGATCAAATACTAGGCCATACTAAAACTAGAATATTAAGAAGCTAAGACACCTCCCTTGTGGTTGTTGGTACGATCCACAACTCAAGCAACCAAGGATAAATATATACAATTCGAGTGCATTGGCCTCTATGGTGGTTTGAGGAATGATTTTTCGAGACGTTAGCGCTTTTGCCAGGGTTCTACGTGTGGCATAGTCTACACGTGGTATAAGGCAATCCATTATTCCAGACATATTGTCCAGTCACGAAAAAAAATTCTCAAACGAAGAAGAAGAAGCGTACTCTAGCAATCGCAAAGGAAAAGAAGAGAAGAGGAAAAAATTCCTAAAGAAAAAAAATTCAGTTTTGACGGGTATCGAAATGTCTCTTTGTTTCTGTATGCGCTTTATTATTGTTAAACCTTAGTGGTAAACAAAATTTTTAAAAGAAGAAGAACGCAACAGTCACCAAATGGTTTAACCATTACTCAATCTCATCAGTAGGAATCTAAGAAGTTATTGGAACTATAGCCAACAATTCTAGTCCACAACCGAAAGAAAAGCACAAAATTTTTTATTTATTCAGTGACTAGAAGATTCGCAAAGTGACGGATCCCCTTCAGATTGTTTGTAGCAATAAAACAAGTCATCACCAATGATTGGTGAGAACAACATTAAAAGATTATTGATTCACTATACAACTTGAACTAAGTTTCTCTTGGTGCTGTAACAATTGACAGGACATGAGAGAAGAGGAAGATGAATCGTATAGATCACCTACGATATCATTAAACGAGATGATATAACAAAATTTCAAAATTCGAAAACATTTGTATTAAATTTGACCTATTTTCCATAAGTGTGCTCCGAAAAGAAGAAGAAGAGAAGATACAAGATAGTACACAAGCACACAACAATGTATGCAATCAATATTGATTATAAAAAGGAAAATTTTTGTGGTCTAGGAAATTCACCATATGACCAGAATTTTTTTACAACTCGAATTAAGGTTTCTCTTGGTGCTGTAACAATTGACAGGACATGAGAGAAGAGGAAGATGAATCGTATAGATCACCTACGATATCATTAAACGAGATGATATAACAAAATTTCCAAAATTCGAAAACATTTGTATTAAATTTGACCTATTTTCCATAAGTGTGCTCCGAAAAGAAGAAGAAGAGAAGATTCAAAATAGTAGACAAGCACACAACAATGCAAGCAATCAATCATTGATTGTGAAAAAAGACATTTTTTTTGTCACCTAGGAAATTCACCATACGACCAGAATCTTTCACTTGTCTAGAACATTTTTATCAATGGGGTAATTTGTCTATTCTCCGATAGATGTCTCCAGAGATTTAAGACGATTTAAAACGAAGTGAAAATCGTTCAGGTGAGAAAACTGTTTTACCGACAGGTATATTTTAGCACAGCGTTCTACCACACATTATTCAATGCAAAATCGATAGATGGCGATGGGGTTAATAAATTCTATTCGCAGTACAATAATTTATCTAACCTTTAAACAATTACAAGAAGAAAATGCCTCACTCCAATAACCAATGAATGAAATACAGGGAGCAAGAAGATTATGAACACTTATGAACTCTGGGCAGTTTAACTTATGCAATTGTCCGGCTTTCTCCAGTAATTTCTAAATTATTGCTGGCATTTAACAAGGGTCACAAATGATTGTACAAAACTGTAAATCACAAATCACTTATACTTGGCAAATCGATTAGCAAGAGATTGATTTAAATATTCTTTTAAAGCGAACGAACCTGTTAAATCTTCAAGGGCAGGATTTTCTGGAACTTCTGTCAAAATCAGCAACTTCGGGCCCCACGTTGGGCGCCAATGAAACGGGGCTCTTAACCTCTCGATTGAAGAATGGATTACCTCCTTTTGGAACGATTACCCTCTCCTCCTATGTGGCAGCGAAGACTTCTCAGGGATGTTTTTAGGGCGCCTTTTAACTATTTTACTCACTGGTTCGGAGAAGAACTGGCACTCGCTCCAAGGAAATGAGGCGCCGGCTATTCAGTCGAAGGGCACTACTCAATAATATCTCAGAGTCAATTGGATTCAGACGAAATCGCTGATCCTGACATATTTCCAATACTACACTTGAAAGGCACAGGTATGGATGAATATTTAAGAAAACGTAATGACTTTTACAGTTTTTATTGCTATGAAATCAATGAATAAAATGAAATGGTTACACGTGTTCACTGGTATCAAATTTCTTATTTCACAAACAATTCTTATCATTCTATTTCTAACTTATTAGCAATGTTACACCACTTATTGTCTTTTCTCTTTTACAAAGGTCCGTGGTACACAAAATACCGTTTTAAAAATTGAAATTACGTTTTTAAAATTATAATCGAATATGGCGGACGGGAGCGTCCCTCTCGAGCAAGAAGCTGCGTGTTGCGCTAAGTGCGCCAGAGACAAGAATGCGGTTTTGCGCAAGCGAAAACCGGTACACAGAGAATTATGAAATTTTGCGAACACATCGTGTCGCGCTGTGATTGGTTGAATATTTTTCTTTAACAACTGGTTTGATCTGTTTTTATGGCCACTCTCCACAACAGGTGAATGACCCAATTTATCGTTATTAAATCAAGGGATCCCCTTAATTTTTAAAAAAAATAATCCTTTCCAAATTGAAACGTTACAATCGCATCACTGGACCGATATCGTTTATTCTTTTTTTGTCGTGTTTGCTCAGGATAAGATATTTATGAACTAAATTTCAAACCTACGACCAGACAAACAACAGCAAATCAACGTGAAAGATATAACTTGAAATGTTTAAAAAACGTTTGTAGCTTGAAAAATGCCCAAAGCAGATAGAAATAAGTGTTTTAAAGATCACTAATTTCATTGCTTTTCGAGACCTGATCATGTTTTTATTCATATCCAGCAATATAAAAATTGATTTCAAATGACGTCATTTGGTGAAAAAGTTATTCGAGTTATTTTTTGGGATTCTCAGGACAATGTCAGTCAAGTTTGCGAAATTTTTAAGTTCGCGGGCCGATTCTATTTGTATAAGAAGCACATATTTTTTAAATACAGATTAATAACGACAATAATAAATAAAAATATAGGTATATAATGGGTTATTTAATGGAAATTTTAGAATATAAATTTAAAAAAAGAATTTTTGATGATGTTTCTTATTATTATAAATTTTGCATTGTTTAGGAAGAGAAAGCAAATACAGTAACACGTGAGCGAAGCTACGGGTAACAGCTAGTGTTGTATATAAGGATTGGTGGGAAGACGCTCAGAGATAAAATAAGAAGTACGAGGGTACTAGGTGAGGCAGACAGAGAGGAAGATTTCTATGCACACGTGAGAGTGGACTTATCCAGAAACCACATTGGACAATAAATAACACTCTTCTATACATAGGTGTCAGTATATACGGCGGAACTGCTTGAAGCATTCTCTACCAGTCGAACGCTCCGTCCAATCTATAGGATTCCAACCCCGAGTAGAAATTTCAAGTGAAAAAACACATGACCTGACCGGGAATCGAACCCGGGACTTCTTGATCTGAAGTCGGGGCATTTGACCCTAGACTACAGAGGTCAGTCGATACAAACACTACTTATGGGTACGATTGGCACTGCCGATTAGTCGGCCCATCACTAGTAAGGAAATTAGGTAGATGCGTTTATTTGTATTGCTACAGACTGACGTCATCTGACTTAAGGCGGGCGGCACACACACCACACATGCATAAACCATAGTGATGGGTAACAAATCATTTTACATAGCGACCCGAACTGCCCGAATTAATAGTGAGTGGAATCAGTTGTCTGGTTCACTTTAGTCAGTTTCGTGATACTTTCCAGGAATAAAACACAATCATTATATTATTTTTCTTGTATTACAGAAATTTTGTATTGTTCATATTAATTATTAATAGATATCTAAGAATTACCTACACATTAAAATATGTTATTCCATATTAATATTATCAATGATTCTTCTCGGTTCATAATTCGTCATGTTAGATCAGAACTATGCTAACTCCAAATTTCCAGTTTTTGAGATATTTGGCTGACGTATGCGCAATATTATGATCTATCTGATGTAAAAATATTAATATAAATAACAGTTAAGATAATTTTTCCTTACAAAAAAAACACAATTATTCTATCTCCAATTTCAGAATTTTGTTGGTGCAAAACAATGCAAATGTTCTATAGAATGCTTCTGTAAATTACTATACGCGTAATTAAATCAAGGTAGTTTATATTCATATGTGAAAAATGATATCTGTGTGATCAGTAACATGATAGAATTTAACATGACATGATAGAATTTAACATGACATGTTTGACATTGTCAAACATTCAAACTGCTTTCCTGAAAAATTGTCATTTTGGAGTTAGCATAGTTCTGATCTAACATGACGAATTGTTTTTTTTATAATTTTATTTATCAAACCCATATTTTTTTGTCATCTGAAAATTGATTTTGTGTCTAACTGTTCCATTTGATCTATATCTACTAGTTATTTACTTAGGATGCTTATATGTTTTGTAAAAGCAACGTTGCTGTTGCGTAGAATTCATTAATTTATTAATCAGCTATCTATCATAATTTATGTGAATTTTTTGTTTCTTATTATGTTAAGCAATGATATTTTGTGAAATGTTAGCCAAAATAAAAAGTATGGTAAATAGTATATACCTATATGTAGATTCGCTCTATCCGTGACCCGATAAACACACTAATTTTTTTGTATGCCGCCCGGCTAATGTCAAAATCCACGTGGCCGTTAATGGTTTACTGTTGGATATCGTGGCTCGACTCGATACCTATTTATTTTGGATTGCGGAGTGGGTACCTGCTTACTCACCTTACGACCCATTGTAGAATCAAATGGCTCCATTTAAAATCGGCCGCGACTTCTCACCGTATTCGGGTGCCGCCATGTCAAATTTCTGTTAGCCGATAAATCAAAATTTCTTTTATTGTCACAATAGTTATAAGGAATCCAAAATAAACAAAGTACGATAGAAAAGATGGCGTTAAAATTATCCGTTGCCGAACAAGAAGCCAAAAGCAGGGCCTATTGGAAAATGATCGACGAAACAAAAGCCCGAGTTGACAACGCCGCTCCCAGGCTCACTCCAGAGATTTACATCAAGTCGAAGGCCTTGGTGAAGCAGTCCACTACCATCCAAAATCAGATACAGAGCAATCTATCCCTAATAGCCAGAATTAACGTCATCAATAGGAGCAGGGGGAAGGTGAACTGTTGGGAGTATCCCAAGGACAGGCAGACCTTCAAGCTACTGCGGCGGGTGCGCACCTTGCATTTGAGGAAGATATCGCAGCGTAACCAGCACATCTACAAGTTACTGCAGAAAGCAAAGACGACCATTCCACCCAAAGTCAAGTCCCTGCCCCCCGCGCCATCCAAGGACGCAACTGCAGCTCTGAGGGACACTGAGACCAATAGTGAACCACTGGACTCCAACGTGCAGAACATACCCAGCCTGAACAAATACTGGTTGGAGTTTGAGACAGATGGTGAAGTGGTGTTGGGTAAAATGGTGGTGGAGCTATTTGACAAGATGTGCCCTGTGACATGCCAGCTCTTTAGAAAGCTAGTCAGAGGCACTGCAGACGGTAGAGCGTACGGGGGCACTCGGGTGTATCTGATTGTGCCCGACATGTTCTGTCAACTGGGAGATGTTGTGGACAATGATGGCTTTGGTGAATTCGTCCAGGAAGAAAAGTTATCCATTCCTGAGAATTACAGCTTGAACCACTATTGCAAGGGTATTGTGTCCATGCACGTTCACAATGGCTTCATTAACGGCATGTTCAATATCACCTTCAGACCCATGCCTCTGCTGGATGGCAAAGCTGTTGTCTTTGGCAAGGTGACTTCTGGTCTGTACCTTCTGGACATGTTCAATGACATGGGGACGCAATCAGGTTTGGTTGCTGGTAAACTATTTATTAATGAATGCGGTTGGTTCAGTAAAGCTAACAAACTCCGATGTGGATTGATCAACACAAAGTTACCTGAAAAGATACAAAGAAAGAAACCGGAGTGAAGAGGTTGCAAAGCTGATAGGACGCCGGGATGAAGAAGTTCTCAAAATTAAGTGCATCTCCAAGTCAATGTTTCATTGTGTTAGCGGGATTGTGTTAGTATGTACCTACTTATTATATGGCATTAAAACATCTCGTTTAACTGCACCCATGTCCCACACCCTCACTTTCAGCCAGTCTACGTACCCTCCAGGTGAGTGTACCCATAGGATGCCTCCACTATGGCTAATATCTAGATATCCATCTAGAATATTTGAGAATACTGAAACAAAGTTAGGTCTGTCACAAACACAAACAGTAAGTTGTTAAAAAATACTTTTATTTGGACCAGATTTCATTCATAGAAGCTAAAGTGAGGCTTTCTTGTGGAAGAACTTGCAAGGTTGCCAGAGTTTGCAGATAGAAGGTAAGCTCCGAAGTGACCACACCGTGCTGCGGCCCACCATTGGCTACTATATTCATTCGCGACAGTTGCTCCCTTAGTTTGTCCTTGAAGTTATTATGAACAGTAAGGAAAAATAAGGAGAGCAACTGAGAAGGAAGAGCGGGCAGAAGGGCCTCGTGTAGCTTCAGCAGATGCTTGGATATGGCCCTCAGCTGCTGGGAAGGCACAGGGGGGCGAGCTTCCCAGCTATCCAGTTGTAAGGACAATGCGTCTCCAGCAATAGAGCACAATTTCAAACGTATCTGGCTAATGTGGGAACTAATGTCGCGGCCCACTCCATTCCATTGAGTTTCGAGTGAAGGAAAAATGGACTTGATTGGTTTCAGCAACCACTGTATGAGCTGCAGGCACCTCCAGGCCAAGGCCAGGTTTGTAGCAGTAATTGTCTTAAGTCCTGCACTCTGCAAGGCACCAGCGCCCAGAACTCTGGTGCAGGTGCGTGAGTTAAACAACTTGAAGAGTTCACATAAAGACTTTCCTACAACACTAGCAGAGTCTTCGATATAGCTGTTGGCTAGGCCGCAATAATCTGCGACCATTCGTAACACCAGCAGCACCACACCAACCACACTGTATGCCTCTCCCTCCACCATCAGACATGACTGAGATGGCTGCTCGTTGTCCCTGTTCAGTGGCAGGAGTTTAGGAAAATGGCCAGTTTCTATTAAGCAGTCGACCATAGTTTGGAACTCTGCCGGAACCTCCGCCTTCTTCCACCGCTCATTGTCCAGCAGTAATGTCAGCTTGTTCATCCTCTCGTGATGGAACTTCAAGACGTATCTGGAGAAATGATTTTTTAGAGAGTTCTTGAGAATCAAACAGGGCTTTCCAGCAAACCCATCGCAAAGCGCTGTAAAGGAGTTGACCTCTTGGGCCAGGAGCATGATTTCCTCCCCGTCTGCCCACACCAGAGTGTGAGTTTTATCTCTTTCACCCCCTCCAATGAGAGTGGAGCACCTCTCCATGCAATAATCACAAATAGAGTTGACCAGCTCGTCCAGCTTGTTTTCAATTATTTTCTGATCATCCAGAGTGAAGAACTCTTCTCCATCTGCTAAAGCCACATCTGGAGCTAAAGATGCTCTCAAAACTAGGGTTTTTAAAGCTAGCAATCTTTGTAGCAACACAGAGAGTCGGTTGGTTGTCCTCATCAAAACCCTGAGGGAGCCCGTCTTACAGCCACCTGACTCCCCTTCTCCTCTGATCCACCCTTCGCCGTCTTGTCCGGCAACTTCTTCAATCATAACTTGCTTCATGGTAGCCTGTACTGTGACAATGCATTCTTCTTTGCAGATATCAATGAAGTCATACTTTCTCCTCCGGAGCAATCCTGACACAACTGATATTAATTTGTCTTCATCTAGTGTCTGGTTGTCGTCGGACCAAGCTCTGTTGAAGTCTTCCCCGACAAACCGTCTGAACTCAGTGGTGAGCATCTTGTCTATGAGGCGCTCCATCTCGGTGAGCTGAGAGGACAAGTGCCTGAAGGCGTGTACTCCTGACAACTGACTAGACAGGATGGCCTGTGTGCTTCCTATCAAGTCCAGCGCAGTGACGTAGTCCCCGGTGCTCAGCAGCAGTTGTATCATGGGCTGGGTCTGGTGGACTGTCGCCATCAGCTTGAGCTTGTCATACAGACTGCTCGTGTTGTTTCTCAGCGTGGCCAGCTTGATAAGCATCAGAGGGGACACTGTTAATCCTTCCTTGGCTTTGTTTATATTTTGCCTGAGTGACTTCACTACTGTAATAGCCAGGCTCATTTGCTCCATGATGGTGTCATGAGAAAGCATAGCGTGGAAAAAAGCGTCCGACTTCTGAGAGACCTGCTTGGCAATCTGCACCTCTACAATGTCCAGGTAATGGCTCAAGCGCTCCTGAAGGTTCCGGCAACTACTTCTACTGTCAGGCGAACTTCCCAGGCCGGGGAACACATTAGAGAATGTTTCGCTGTTGTTAAGAGGGAGGTTGGATCTGAAGAATATCTGCGGAATGTCCTTGAGATCATAGTCTGATGAGGCACTTAGGCTCAGCCTGGACGAGCCCGCTATGTCCGCACTGTACTGAGCTGCTATTCTACTATGTCTTTTGTATTTTTTACCAATTTTCTTCAAGTAAAACTCAAAATGAGCGAGTGTGATATCTGGCAAGTATGGGCTGGCTGGGATGGGCGCACTCTCCACAAAGGTTTCTCCCCACGTGGATGTAAAAAAGGATGAGGATTTATTACGGCCGGGGTCATTGAGCGCGGCAGGTAAGTTCTGCGCTGCCGAGTAAATGTCCCAGGGCTGTGGTGGGCGACAATGCACGTGTCTTTTACGGATATGTGTTTCATAATCCACTTGTCCGCATCCTCCGCTTCGGTCCAGGGCCAATGCTGCACATACTCCATTATATCCATAGCGGCACACCAGCGACTCTCCTTCAATGGAGCAATGTCTCTCTCGCAGATGCCTGAAACAATTTCATTCCAAATCAATTATGCAGGCAGTCACACACTATTCCACTTACATTTATGGCAAATGATTTAGACCTAACACTTGTTTAAGGAGATGGTTCAGATGGTTCAGCTGGTTCATGTTTTCAAGACTATTTATTTTATTTTTATTTTATTAAACAAATATACAAACAGTGATTTTATAACAAACAATTACACAAATAGTATGGACAATAAGAACACCAGTAAAGTATATACATAGACATTAACAGCGAGCGGGTTAAAAGTAAGACAAACAACAGAAAATAGGAAAAAGAAAAACTAATGTAACAATATGTGCAGGCTCAGCTGGGAATAATGGGAAGAAGGAAAAGAAAGAGGGATAGGAATAAGGGACATGGAATAAAGCAGGAAGATAAAGAAGTCACTATCATGAATATCAGTTTCAATTCAGAAACGGCAGACCATGTGAGATCCACCGGACATAATCTTATAATGTGAAAGAGAAAAAAAAAATTGTAGGCAATTTAAAAACTAATAATAATAAATTAATTAAATATTATATTAATACATTTTATTGCCTTTAAATCTGAAATATGGACTGAAGTGGTTACTGCAAACAGTTTTCTAAATGCATTTATTAATTTAACCATATTATGCTTCATTCGACTAGCTAAAGCTGTAAGGTTTTTAAAAAAAGAAAAAAATGTGTGCATATACGACGCAGGCCAAAAGTAGTCTGTGGATCACATGCGGCCTAAAGCAATACAAAAAGTATAGATCGACCTTAATAATACATAATAATACAACCAAATGGGAAAAAAATCAAGAAATTAATATTCATGCTTAAAAGTCAATACAAATATTAACCAGTTACTTATTTTTTCTTATTTTAAAGACCTCCACCCGAACTCGAGTGATTTTGAAACAGTTATGACAGGCTGATAAAGACATGGAACACTGTTCATATATTTGAAATCCATCTGGGACTTTTTTCCAATTCCTTGATTTTGCGAGTGGTCGCATGAAGAAGTGGTTTGGCTAATGGAGGTTCTTATATGTGAATTTTATTTACCAAATACTCAAATTCCACTGTGCTGGTTTTCAGACCAATATTTTTAGGAATTTACAAGCATTTAGCTAAGCTATACACCTCATTCTCAAAAAGGCAGAATCCATATTCTAGGAACCATACAGGATGTCCTAAAAAGTATGGATAATAGGTAAACCAGGGATAGAGGACCCCTAGGGCTATCCAAAAACCTCAATGTATGTTCTACGGTTTTGTCCTTTTCGAGTTATAATTTTTTTTCGAATTCTTTTGAAAAACTCCGACTGTCACAACATAATTGGTCACAGAGACCATATTTATTGAGATACACCCTTCATTATTTTTTTCAAAATTGTTGAATAGTGTACGTTTTAGATGTAATATTTTTTTTTATCCAATTTGATACCACAGCTTAAAAAACATGTTGTTTGTCAAAAATAGTTATATCAGAAAATTTACAAAAATGTTTAAGGGCGATTTAAAAATAGAAGGTCACATAAAAAAAATTTCCCAAACATTTTTCAAAAACTTCCTTATTTCATTTAGTATCTACCCTGTAAATTTCATTTTCCTATTCCTACGGGATCATACTTAAAAACGGTTCGAAAGTAAGAGAGGTAGATAGAAATTATGTCGTGACAGTCGGAGTTTTTCGAAAAAAAATTATAACTAGAAAAAGACAAAAAATCGTAGAACATACATTGAGGTTTTTGGATAGCCCTAGGGGTCCTCTATCCCTGGTTTACCGATTATCCATACTTTTTGGGGGACCCTGTATTATTATAACCCATTATAATATAACAACATTGCTGGCTGAGGCACAAGACGGCACGGCACGCTGAAGAAACTCCATTCTGATAACCTGATCAGAAGAGGTACTAACCGTCCTTGAGTAGAAGCACCCCTCAGGGGGTTCAATCCCCATCTCAATGTCCACCCTCATTACTTCTATAAATCCTTATTTATACCATTTTTTTTTTTTTCATAAAACAATTTTTATGGATAGCAACCAAAATCTGAGTGTGATAATGACATCTACACTACCATTATAAAGAGGAAAGTTTTGATTGTTTTTTTAATTGTTTGACGGGAATAGGCTCCGAAACTACTAACCGATTTGAAAAATTCTTTCAATGTTGGGAAGCTACACTCTCCCCGCTGAACATAGGCTATATTTTATTCTATATAGCCTTTGATCCTTACTAAAACTCCAATAATGTAACCCAAGGTGCAAAAAATTTACCTAAAATATTCTTTACATCGCGTGCGCTGTGAAAACTATTGATGATAGAATAAAATAATGTACTACAACTTTGTAGAAGACATAATTATGTACAAAAAGTTTCGCGACAGCATACGTCTTACTATTATAATAATGCCACAATAAGTGTTGATTTATTTAAAATAATTAATTGAAATGCGGCAGAGATATAGGCGTCACTGGAGTACGAGCCGGACGGGAGGGGACTATAGCCTATAGAATATTTTGATAAAGTTAGGGATCTATAAAGATCATAAGAAAACTGAATTACTTTTTTAAATACCTATGTACCTACCCGTGCGAAGCAGGGACAGACTGCTAGTAGTTATTAAGATTGAAATTTAATAGGTATTGTGATTGAAATGCAGATACCCCTAGGTGGCTTAGTGGCAATGCAGGGTGGCTGAGAAGATGAAATAACAAAAACAAGTAGAGTGGGTCAAGACCATAATGGGTTGTTGGACCGCTGAGGGCTGAATGTATAGTTTGATAAGCCTAGCAAGCAGTATTTTATGCATAGAATTGCGTCAAAAATGAAAACAAGTATGGTTTGAATGTGAGAATATCAAGAAATGAATTTCTAACCTCTCGAATTCATGAGCTGCCTTGAAATGTTGCAGGGTGCAGTAATGGCAGGACTCCCAGGGTCTGTGCTCATCGGACGTGCCACCACTGTTAGCCATCACATCTTCTACACATACTGAGGTGCTAACAGTGCTACAAAGGTACACATTCTTATCCCGATTAGGCGGAATGTCTTCAGATTATGTCTAGAATCTTAAGTAGTAAAGAGCAGTTCTTTAACCTAAAAAGTCTACAAACATCAAAATATTATGTAGCGCGAAATACACAGTGTTACATTGCTTTAAAGCATCGTATACAACGCCTGTGAGGATGAAAAAATATTATTAGAAAATTAAATTATTGAAATAAGCTCAGTAAATAGCCCGCTAACAAAACGACGTTGCAAAGGATATTAATTGACAACCAATCCAATAGTTCATAGTTGACACTTGACAGTTAAGCAATGACATATTCATCATCCATGACATTTTCCATAGAACAATAAACAGTGGATAGAGTTTTATACATACTTAACTACTAACAGTGTAATGGTTTGGTTGGGCCGTTTCAACTTTATGAGTGTCAACATTGAAGTCACGTGAGTCGTGACAAAAGGAGAATTATTGGTTTAGTTAAATAAAGAATTTGGAAGCCTATGGTACATAATTGCTCGGGGTTAAGATTTTATTTTTTTCATAAATCACTAAATTGTGAGTGGAATTGCAGAAAATTAAAAAAAAGATCAAGATTATCCTAGGCTCTCGTGCACCTCCCAATATCGATGATGTCACGAACGTCGATCCCGCGCCAAGCGGCGCACGCGTGATTCGACGCAGCGCCCGCCTCGCCGCGAACCCCGCTCCCAGCTACCGCGAATGACGTCACCTGCCATGCAGTAACGCACACGCCGCGGTAGTCAACATTTAGTGCACTACCTCTTTCCTAACCCCACGCGCTAGTTGCTTCCCAGCGGCTTCCCATCTGCCCCAGATGATGATTGGTGGAATCCAATCGAAACGTCGGACGACCAACGGCTCTTTTCAGAGCCAGCCTGAGTACACGGAGTACCCAAAACGTTTCGTTCACGCATCATATATTTCTCTACGTGACCATCTCTTCACAGAAATTTATAACCTTCATGGAAAGGAATATAAAACTCTCATCTCCCAATTCCAATCTCTTCGCACGAAGAGAGGAAAGTTGCTTTGCGGTATTTCCTTTCTCTGCAAGTGCCGTGATTCCCAAGTCATTCCCGTGTCCATGAAACTTCGATACCATCTCAACAACAACACTTCTCGTAGGTTTCTCGAGAAAGCGAGTTTCGCCCTCCTGAGAGCCGAAATACAATTCAAACGTATGAAGTAGGCAAATCGTTGTTCTCCCTTCACAGTAGAATAACCGCTACCCTCTCCCCGGAACACTTCGTACATGTTGACTCAGTCACATTTTCCCGTTCAGAGACAAACACCGAACGCACAACGCCTCGATAGAAAGTTCGAGAAACTTTCCGCGTCCCTGACCAAATCCCAGCCGTCAAGACCCACCCTCGACATGAACAAACTTGTTCATAATATTTCTGACGTCATACTCGATGACGCCACCAAGTCTGTTCTAGCCAAAGGCGGTAACTTCGCCGTCGCCCCCACTCGAATACCGGTTGACGATATCGTCATGGCAATCGAGTCTTCACTTAAATCCCGCACTTGGAAGTCGAAGAAATTCGACAACTAGTGTGTAACACCATCCGATCTTCTAAGCCCCCAACTTCCAATATCACTCGCGATGAACGTTTAGCGCTGAAACGCTTGAAACAAAACGCTGACATCATCGTTCTCTCGGCGGACAAGGGTTCAGCAACGGTTGTTATGAACACCGCTGACTACCAAAAGAAGATGCACGATCTTCTCCTTGACGACGCCTACAAACTCCATCCCAACGACGTACCTCGAAAAGGTGGCGAAATAAAAAATTTTGAGTTCGAACATCGAAGAGCGTACTAAAACTCAACTCTAAAAAAACTAAACAGTAAAAATATAAATGCATGTCATTTATGTTCAAATAATCTACAATCAGTCTGAAGGTGCATTAACACAATAACAAAGGTCGATGACTCACACGTTGTTCCTGACATCTTTGAACTTTCAAAACACTATAGAAAACATAAAAATTAAATCGAATTCAACGGAATTTACAGTTTTTAAAAATTCCCATTATGAAAGGAAATAAGTTGCAATAACTGTTCCAGCTAAAAAATGGGCAAGAAATAATATCCTGTCAGTTATATTAATATTTATCTAGACTGGTTCACGTAATGAATTTTCAATTAATGCTTCGCCAATAACAATAACACAAGGGTGCATCCGTCATAAAAATAATCCTACCCTTTTCTATTGTATTATAATTTGAATAGATTTGGCCAGTGCTCAGATTTCATCGAAAATGCTTTAGGCAGCCAGAATATTCGTAGGAAATCGTGGCTGCCTAGTGCGCGAGGGGCCTAAACGCAGTGCGTAGTGTCATTTCACTTCGTTAATGTTGTTTATCAAATAAGTGATGCGAACGTGTACATCGATAAATGCAATAATCGAAACCTCGATGAGCCAAGATGTTACATAAAATAAAATGAAACTTGTAAGAAAAAACAGCGAGGCAAGGATGTCATTGATGGAGAATCCGAGTGCCTATTACTACATGCAATGTTAATATAAAACTTTCGTATGTGCCATTAAATATATCGACATGCTCGGATAATTCGTTCATCAACTTCATTGCTCTGCCGACAGGTGGATCATATAAGTTCTCCCAGTCGGCTCTTAAACAATCTATGTCCTCTAAAACGAGTATAAAATCTGGCACATATAATAATTGAATGGCGGATAGGATGTAAGGGTTATGTATTATTCCCATTATAAGTTTGAAAAAAATGGCGACACAGATATTCATTACGTCTACAATCCAAAGCAGAGTATCCTAAACAACCCATTACGAATAACGAAGGGTATAAATATGGGTAGTAATAAAAATAATAACTATATTCAATAAAAAAAACAACACAATGATTAAAATTTCAAATTTGGTGACTCCCTCCACTAGGCAATGCCTGTCTTGGAGAGGAGGTTGAAGAGCAATAAAATTTGATATCTACACTACACAATAATAAAAATTATAGTCAATGGAGCAAAATTAGTCAAAATTATAGTACCCATACTCAACCCGATAAAGGTGTCGTAAAAACCTTTTTTGAATTTTCACAACGGTTGATGTGGAATACATCGGAAGGACTCCAAATAATAGATCCCTATTCTATTATCGACCTAACAACGGATTCGTAAAGAGTTCTCAGAGTAATGGGATTCTTGAAGAACTTCGAGTTTCTTATGACGAATCCTAACATTCGATATGTTTTATTCACTGCCTCCTCCATATGCGCTCGAAACGCCAAATCTGGTTGAAACACTATGCCCAAGTCCTATATAAACACTATACCTGTGATATTTTCCAAAGTTTTTGTTGATTCATAGTATGTATATTCAAAATCAAACTGCGAACGCTTGCGGGTGTATGTCACAACGTTGGTGAACTGAAAGGTAATTTGTTCGCATCTGACCATTTGACAACAGCGTCAATGTCATTTTGCAGAAAATTAGCATCGTTACTACATGAAATACTTCGGTAAATTTTTAGATAAATTAGCATATAGTAGGAATTTCGATTTTTTTATAGATTTTTCAATGTCGTTTATGAAAAGGGTAAACGTAATGGACCGAGATTTGATCCCTGTGGTACGCCAGAGTAAGTAAGGTAGCATTCTGAGTTATTCATCTCAAAGTAAACAAAATGCGTTCTATTTTTTAAATAGCTTGCGAAATACCTAAGAAGAGTATCTGAGAACCCGTAATTGTTTAACTTATCCAGAAGCATATCATGATCCACCCGGTCAAATGCTTTTTCAAAATCAAAATAACACCCGTCAACCTGTTCCCTGTTATCAAATTTTCAGCTAGATAGCTTTGAAATGACATTAAATTTGTAACTGTAGATCTTGATGGCCGAAAACCATGCTGTTCGTCTATAATATAAGGTTCGCAGGCATTTCAGATTCTCCTATGTAAAATCATCTCCAAAATAACTTGGCAGGAGTGGACAGTACAGCAACCGGTCTTTATGGTGTGCTCCATGGGTTCTCGTATTTTTTTGAGGCCAAGGGAAGAACGGTAGATGGTCCATTTTTTCGTTATAATAATATGTTCTCTGATTCTATCGATACTTGTTCCGCGATATCTGCATTCAACACATTTTCCTCGACTAGAATCACCAAATATCCGTTTTGAAGAATCTAAGCAACATCTGTGTTTAAAATCAGTATTTCTTCTTCGTTTAGTAAATTCAAGCGCAAAATCCTACTAATAGTACCAAATAAAAATCTTTTTTAAAGAGGATAGACCAGGGGTCCTTTTTAAAGCACTTATTAATTTGTCGCTAAAAATTGCAGCCACTACTGCAGAAAACTATAAATTTATAACATATACTAGTATTTTAGTTCACTATATTCCTAAAAAAATCAATACTTTTGTAAACATAACGCAGGATTTTAAAGATAAAGATAGATCACTTACGTGACACGCGCTTCGACTCCGATCGCTGACTTTCATCTGACAGATGACGTTCACATTTATATATTTTTTTTGTTAAAATGAGTATTGCTGGGCATATGAGAAGTATAATCCACCATTTTATGCGAAATTTTAGTTTAAGGAGGGAAATTTAAATTTGCTAGAACCAATAAAATAATCGGTACTTTAAAAAGTACCATGGGCGTTTATTTCAGGCAGCAAAATTTTAAACTGGGTCTGAATGACTATGTTGATTTAGTACTTTTTACAGTACCCTGGGCCTTAGGAGGTTAAACAAATCTTATAAAATGAAAGTCGGGTTAGTGCGAACGAGATCGGCTGAACAGATTCTTTGATGTTTGATTTATTGGATTTTTCTCCGCTCCGGATTACAGATTAACTAATACAAAGCTGAAAAAAATGAAAAAAAAAACAATATAATATATAATATTAAAGTTAGTATGGAACGGATTTCCTGCGACGCCATAACAACAAAATTATTGTTTACTGTTACCTCTCATTCTTGCAAACGTAATTAATTGCCGCTCTTACAGTAGCCCATCCCACTTACTCCGATTTTCATACAAAGTCAACAAATGTGCAAACGCAGCATCGGCACTTCATAGGCGAGGTACAATGTCTGCGCGCGCATATTATATTCTTGCGTTGTTCCCGCCTGAGCTTAGCATACTAATGAAATATGGATGTTTTGGAAATATTTTAATGTTATTATTTTATTAGTTTAAATCTATCGAATTAATTATGTTTTATTTTCTGGGGGCGCAGTGCACATTATGCACATATGAAAGGCCGCCTCGGGTTTGGGAACCACAGGACAACGTCTGTCGGAAAAGCTAGTTTTAAATAAAAAACTAACACTTCCTTCCACAAAAGTATTATATTTGGTATTAGGCATATTATTTTTAAATTATATAGCAACACTGAAACGTCAAATTTGCTGGGCGGTACTTCGGTTGGTAGTATTACAATTCTTTGGAAAATGTCAAACGGAAGTGTATTATTTTTGTGTCGAAATGTTATTTATATGTGTCATGTCAGGTACTAAAAGTAGCAAAAGTGTTTAAATAACATTGTGATGAGTTTCATAGGTGCTCGTATTGGAATTGCCTCTCTTCTGCACTCGTGAATCTTCTGAAGACTGCGGGTAGGTTGTCATTGTACCTTTCTCTGTATAGAGGGCTTTCATGACCTCGAACAATATTAATCTTTCTTATTTATGTCATATCTAAATGGGTGATGCGCGAAAATGGCGTTTGAACCGAATCATTTGGGCTGTGAACGTTCCAAACGTCCACTGAGCTGTCATTTCTCACTACACAATAATATGTGCGGTGTATGTGTCCTTGGTATGTCTGGTATGTATGTGTGGATAATCAATGACTTGTGTAACCACTCACCCTCTAGCTTACTGCACACCACACCAGACCAGACCCTGTTACATGATGACTCTCAAAAAGGATTTGTGATTTTGATCTTAATTCAGTTCATCTTCTTCTTAAATAAATACAATTCACTCCAGTGTGCTTAATTTCACACTGAACAGTTATTGTATATAACATTGTTTGTGGTTAGCACCAGTAAATCTAAATGAAGTTATTTGTATTCTTAACTAGGTTGGTTCCATGACGTAGCACAATCCAAATTAATTATGGTTCTATATTCCAAAACGCTAACAAAATATTTTACACCTTCATTAATTATGTTATGTACCTAATTTTTATCTGTTCTCTTTGTAGTTTGAGTGAACAAATTTAATGGTTGCCAAGCTGGGCAATGAGTGACACAATACCTCTGATAGGGGTTCTTTTGCTCAAGTCCTGACAACACCTTTTATATGTGCACATTCATTTTATTCATCAATTCTCACGGACCCATCCAGTGGTGAATGTCGAAACACAACGATGACAGCCACGCTTCAAAACAACAGTAGAAAATTGTCTGGTGCATGTCTTGGGTCAGTCTCAGCTCTTACTTGGGTCAGAGCTCCAATTTGATATAAATCCCCTTTGAATATAACCCACTTAGGGACATATGGAGGCAACAAGAGCTCTCCACTTTACTCTGATATCCACTTTCAATTATCTCCTACCACGCCATGTCAGTAAACACAGTTAGCCATATTTTGAAGACACAATTACTAATTTAAATGTTGAATTTTCATGTAATAAAAATGTTGAAGATATATCCTTAATTCTTTTATTGTTGTGTTTGTTATTGTCAGGAGAAGGTTTTTGGGTAGAAATTGCCACTTGACATAAACCAGCCCTTTTTACACACATACCATTTATGTGCTCAATAAAGTGTATTTTATTTATTAACCCATCCGAATCACAATCGAGTTAACCCGACCGAGAGAAATGTGCCAAAATTCACACGTCGTACCGGCCTGCATCCGCTTACGAATATTGCCATTTTACTACCTGCTACTGCCATCTATGCAAAACCTAGAATAATGGTATTGTAGGTAAGATTCAAACCTTTTTATTCGATTATTTTGCTGCTTACAAAATAAATCGCATACGCGCCGGTAAAGAAGGGATAGTAATTTTACCTGCGCGGTTTGTATGGCCGCCATCTTTGTTATTGATGTTTGGTTGCGTGCGCGCTGTATTATTTATGTTATTTTTATCACGTTTTTGTTATTTTGAAATTGTATGATATAAACTAAAATGTAATTTAACATTTGTTGAAGAACTGCAGTGAAGATTATGATATGAGATCCGTTTCCTATGATGATATTTTCTCATCTAATCATTTGGGAGAGTTAAATCAATATTGGTAAAGATGTTACTCCCAAAAAAATACAAAAAATAAAATTATAAAACAAAAAAAAAATATTTACTCTAATAATGAATATTTTTTCTACTTAACTTCCAATTTTTATAAAGATTCTCCAACCAATAACTTTGTTTTGACAAAATTAAAATGAACATCTAGTGTGACATTTGGTGAGTAAATTTTAAATGGGAATTTAGTGCATAGATTTCTCCAAACAAATGGGATGCGTATGGGTTAATGTTCTTATGAAAGATAACAGTTAAGACAGTTGCACAGAACATAATAAAATTACCGAAATTAATATTCTTATTTTACTTTCTGACAAGAAGAACAATATGAACTTTCCATTTTTTAAGTTTAAGTTGACATTTGAAATAACTATCAGTAGTTAAGTTGTACGCTTGACAGAGTGCACGCAATAAATATAGCTTAAAACAGATGCATCAGTTGTGATTAATATACATATTGTAAAATATTATTAGGTAATATAGTGTTGTAATTAATATATTGATAAAAAAATTGTTTATTTTTTCCCCATCACTCCGTGTCCCATACAGGGTAGGCAGAGAGAACGGACCTCCACTTTTTTCTATCTAAGCATACTTCTTTCGCTTCTTCCACCGACATACCATTTCTCATGCAACCTCTCCTATTTCTCTTACATCTGACCTGGCCTTCCTTGATAATGGAATCATGTGATTGATCCACGTCATTCTCGTTCGGTGAACCTTTCCTTTCAGCCTTGTGAATTATCTTAATCTTTGTCATTCTATTTGCATCCGTTCTTTCCACACGCCCAAACCATCTCAACTTCATACCGATTCAGTATCAGTGTTCACAGTCAAGACAGGACAAGATATGTCGGGTCAGCTAGTACTGTATATCATAAATATTTTTATTTCTATAAGCAACCTACTCCGGTGGTCATGAGAGTTGGAAGATGGAGTGGCTGGGGGATCCAAAAGCTGCTCCCTAAGTACAAACAACAACTAGTTTATGTAATGATGTTAATTACACATAACGAATACCTCCTATAATGATACTTACTTTACTTTACTTTTCGTGCGGCATTCGGATAGATTTCTTCTTCGCCCGTGCAGGCTGCGTCGTCACAAGCACCTATAATCTCGGCTCCAGCGCTGCAAGCCAAGCCACCGCCTCCGGTTTCCCCTCGTGGATGTCCTGGATGCTCCCCGAGAACCTTCTAGTTTGGCATTTCTCAACCAAATGCCTGACTGTCTGGACATCTCCACACTCACAATCAGGATTATCCCTCTTCCCCCACCTCCAGAGCAAGAAGTTACAGCACCCGTGTTCCGTTCTTACCCTGTTTTGCTGTACCCAAACCTTTCGTGGGAGATCTGCTCCTGGAACCTTAGATGTGGGATCTGTGATAAGATGTTTATTAGTAACATTTGTTGTGGCCCATCTTTCTTTCCATTTTGTTTCCAGGTCGAAGCTTTCTGTCTCTACCGTCCATAAAGGTTTTCGGGATTTCAGTCTTTTTTGAGGTGGATTGAAGATATCCCCATAAGCTGGTAATTGGGGATTGCTTTGGATTTTTGTCTTTTCCCTGGCCGTGGCATGGGCTCTCCTCAGGTCCGGGGGTGCAATGTTTGACAAAACCGGCAGCCATGGAGTCGGGGTTGACCTGACGGTGCCAGTTATAGTTCTCATGGTCTTGTTCAGCTCCACGTCTATCTTACCACAGTGTGCACTCCTTCCCCACACCGGGCAGCAATATTCTGCAGTGCTATATACCGCTATATATAGTGCCCGCCAGCTTGCCTATAATGTTGTTCCTAGCCTTGATCTTGTTCTTGACTCCCTCCAGATGTTCTCTGTATGACAGGGTTCGGTCAATCTTTACTCCCAGGTACTTCGGGTTCTTCTCATTTGGGATCTTCTCGTTACGCATATACAAGTTCAGTTGCCTTTCAGCCTCTCTGTTGTTTAGGTGCAATGCTAGAGCTGCTGTCTTTCTTGGATTTGGTCGCAAATGCCAACTTTCCAGATATTCCTGAAAGTTTTTCAAATCCGTGTTCAATGTGTCCTCCAAATCCTCGAAAGTCCTTGCCTGAGCCACCAATGCCACGTCATCTGCGTATATAAATTTTCTGGATATGGTATTCGGGATGTCCGCTGTATAGAGGTTAAATAAAAGCGGAGACAGCACTGATCCTTGGGGTAGTCTGTTCTGGATTATTTTTGTCTTACTTGAAATACCATCCAGGTAAACCTTGATTCTCCTGTTTGAGAGTATATTTTCAAGCAATCGGATAGTTTTTGTGCATCGGAGTATTTTAGAGATCTTAAGGATCAATCCCCTCCTCCAGACAGTGTCATACGCAGATGTGAGATCCAGTAAAACTAGACCCGATTTTTCTCCCCTCTGAAAATGATAATTAAGTACACATAACGGTTACCTCCTATAATGATGATAATTAAGTACACATAACGAATACCTCCTATAATGATGATACTTAAGTACACATAAGGAATACCTACTATAATGATGATACTTAAGTACACATAACGAATACCTCCTATAATGATGATAATTAAGTACACATAACGGTTACCTCCTATAATGATGATAATTAAGTACACATAACGAATACCTCCTATAATGATGATACTTAAGTGCACATAAGGAATACCTACTATAATGATGATACTTAAGTACACATAACGAATACCTCCTATAATGATGATACTTAAGTACACATAACGAATACCTCAATACTTAAGTACACATAACGAATACCTCATATAATGATGATAATTAAGTACACATAACGAATACCTCCTATAATGATGATAATTAAGTACACATAACGAATACCTCCTATAATGATGATAATTAAGTACATATAACGAATACCTCCTATAATGATGATAATTAAGTACACATAACGAATACCTCCTATAATGATGATAATTAAGTACACATAACGAATACCTCCTATAATGATGATAATTAAGTACACATAACGGTTACCTCCTATAATGATGATAATTAAGTACACATAACGAATACCTCCTATAATGATGATACTTAAGTACACATAACGGTTACCTCCTATAATGATGATAATTAAGTACACATAACGAATACCTTCTATAATGATGATACTTAAGTACACATAAGGAATACCTACTATAATGATGATAATTAAGTACACATAACGGTTACCTCCTATAATGATGATAATTAAGTACACATAACGAATACCTCCTATAATGATGATAATTAAGTACATATAACGAATACCTCCTATAATGATGATAATTAATTATGTACATGTAACGAGCCCCCCATACTTCACTGGTGTATGTTTCGTAATGTTTATGTAATGTCTTATTTTCGCATTAATTTTACTGACTGTATATTAATGTCAAAATAAAAAAAATGTGTTGGAAGTGGTGGGTAGACTGGTGGTTACAACGCCGGCTTTCGTACTGATGCGTTCGGAGGTCGTGGGTTCGATCCCAGGTGCCGACCATCTTCCTCTTCCACGACACAAGCTTTGTAGCTCACAGTGAAAAAGTCAGAGTGTATTTTATTCACTTTTGAGTGATCACTGATTTTTATGAAAAAAATACATCATTACATATTAAGGTATTTTTTATATGTGTACTAGACATAATAATATGTGAAAATAACATCGTTACATTCACTGGTACCTACTTAAGAGCCGGACACTCGAAAATGGCTGTTTTTATATAAACGTTGTTCCCTTAATAGGTATCGTAGCACAACAAAAAAGTAAGTGTGCTTTAAGTTAGAGCTTTGGCTATCAAGTCTTAGTTTAAAATTTATATTTTAAAAATTTAGCTCGGTAGAAAAAAAATTCAAAGTTTGCTCTATATTTTTATAAATCATAATGGTGTAGGCAATCTACTCAATAAACAACGCTTTAAAATATACCAAAATGTGTATCTTTTAATTTTCTTTAAATCCATTGTCTTTTTTTATTTCTATTTAACATAGTTTATTAATTAATCGGTAAAAAGTGATTGGGCGCTTAGGACCTTTTCCTTTAGAAATAAAAACTGTATAGGCTCCATACAAATCGAATATTTCTCATTCGTGAGAGAACTTTGTGGCGGGCGGACGTGTCGCTCTTTGCTCTGTAGTTTTTTTCTGCAGAAACCTTCCACTTTCTAATGTTGGTCATTTGGGGCTAAATGCAATATTTGTGAGAATCCATGGATGTCAAAAATTTTATATACTTTATTTTTTTACATGTTTTTTTTCCCTTTTATATTTTTTGCTTTACAAATATTTTTAAACACACAATCCTTTTTTTTCATAAAATGATATTATAGAATTACGTTTTGACGTAATTTTTTTTAACGTAATATCTTAATTAGGTATAATCGTTTTTTTTCACATAATTCTTGACTTTAATTGGTACCTAAGTCAAAGAACCTATCATAAACAAAATAGCGAAAATAGTACTTGATAATATAGTTATTGGTTCATAACTATATACCTATGTACCTACAATATTATATGAACAAAAAAGTTTTTATGTTACACAAAAAATAAAAACAAAATTAACTAAAACGAAGCCAACCTCTATTCGGGGTACGAATCTTGTCTTAGATTGGACGGGACCGATTGATTGGTAGAAAACGCTTCAAGCATTACCTTCCGCCGGCTATACCTACCGAGAAGAGTGTACTTTAGTAAAACAAAACTTGTGTGCGTTTATTCAATAAGCTATTAAAAAGTTGGTTTTATTAATGTCACTCAACTTCGTCAAAATACGCGCTAAGAACTCAAATAGTACTTATAGAACTTCATTATATTTAATTTGAAAAATATCCATTATTTGACATGACACCAAATTTTAATTTTATTAATAAACCTGATATTTACGGTTTGGCTGCCAACCCTGACTCCCATTGCATTTTAACTAAGAATAAAGAAATGAAAAAAATATCATTGTGTCAGAAGGGTAGTTATGTGACAGAGACAGCGAGAAGAAAGTTCAACCTGTCTCACGCACAATATGACGAGGTATGCGCGGGGAAGCGGGGACAAAACTCAGTTCGGTGATTTGAGTGTCCGGCTCTTAACCGTTTCTGTGAAGAATCACTTGTCTATAGATAGCTACTATATAAAAGAGAGTCGGGTTTGTTCCAACACTTATAACTGGAGGACGGCTGGACCGATTTTCATGGTTTTTGATTTGTTGTCTTCGTCTCCGTCCCGAATAGGCTACTAGCTATTAAAAAAGTGATAAGGAATCAAAAATATAAAGAAAATAAAATACATTTATTTACCTACCATTGAGTTTCAAAACATACATAGGACTTGGTAGGTACTTATATCAAGATAGTTACAGAATCTATAATAATAAAGGAAAGTGCCTGACTGACTGACTGACATACTCACTCATCAAATCACAGCCCAAACGACTAATCGTAGAGAAGTGAAATTTAGGCCCATCGCGCACTAGGCAGCCTGGCTGCGCAGCCAGAATATTCGTAGGAAATCGTGGCTGCCTAGTGCGCGGGCTCCCATACAACGTCATATGTTTTACTGGTTACCGCAGCCAGGCTGCCTAGTGCGCGATAGGCCTAAAAGGCTGTAGAATATTTTGAAAAAAAAAATGGGAATCTTCATGAAAAATAAATATAGCTTAAAACAGATGCATCAGTTGTGATTAATATACATATTGTAAAATATTATTAGGTAATATAGTGTTGTAATTAATATATTGATAAAAAAATCGTTTATTTTTCCCCATCACTCCGTGTCCCATACAGGGTAGGCAGAGAGAACGGACCTCCACTTTTTTCTATCTAAGCATACTTCTTTCGCTTCTTCCACCGACATACCATTTCTCATGCAACCCCTCCTATTTCTCTTACATCTGACCTGGCCTTCCTTGATAATGGAATCATGTGATTGATCCACGTCATTCTCGTTCGGTGAACCTTTCCTTTCAGCCTTGTGAATTATCTTAATCTTTGTCATTCTATTTGCATCCGTTCTTTCCACACGCCCAAACCATCTCAACTTCATACCGATTCAGTATCAGTGTTCACAGTCAAGACAGGACAAGATATGTCGGGTCAGCTAGTACTGTATATCATAAATATTTTTATTTCTATAAGCAACCTACTCCGGTGGTCATGAGAGTTGGAAGATGGAGTGGCTGGGGGATCCAAAAGCTGCTCCCTAAGTACAAACAACAACTAGTTTATGTAATGATGTTAATTACACATAACGAATACCTCCTATAATGATGATAATTAAGTACACATAACGGTTACCTCCTATAATGATGATAATTAAGTACACATAACGAATACCTCCTATAATGATGATACTTAAGTACACATAAGGAATACCTACTATAATGATGATACTTAAGTACACATAACGAATACCTCCTATAATGATGATACTTAAAGAAAATAAAATACATTTATTTACCTACCATTGAGTTTCAAAACATACATAGGACTTGGTAGGTACTTATATCAAGATAGTTACAGAATCTATAATAATAAAGGAAAGTGCCTGACTGACTGACTGACATACTCACTCATCAAATCACAGCCCAAACGACTAATCGTAGAGAAGTGAAATTTAGGCCCATCGCGCACTAGGCAGCCTGGCTGCGCAGCCAGAATATTCGTAGGAAATCGTGGCTGCCTAGTGCGCGGGCTCCCATACAACGTCATATGTTTTACTGGTTACCGCAGCCAGGCTGCCTAGTGCGCGATAGGCCTAAAAGGCTGTAGAATATTTTGAAAAAAAAAATGGGGATCTTCATGAAAACATTTTTTTTAAACCTTTTTCCCGTGCGAAGCTGGGGCAGACTGCTAGTGTATTTCTGTTGGTCCACAGTAGCTACCTATGTTCGTAAACGACCGTTTGTCATACCCAGTCATACCTATATTCCTAATGAATCTGGGCCCACTAAAAGTGAACTCAAATACACTTCTGACATCTTTCAGAGTGACATAAAATATTAAAATATACTTATTTGTTTTCATTTCTTCTTGAGTGTGGAGTATGTATGTCATTTGATACCTGGACTTATTGAAGATTTTTAAGCGAAATTTATATTTACATTTATTTTTAATTTTTAAATAGTTAAATAATCCTCATCTGTATTGTTTTTCAATCTACATTTATATTATAGTAGGTATAGGTTCTTTCTTTAATTTTAACTCGTTTTTTATAATGCTTTTTGTTGACAACATATTAATATGTTGACTGGAGTATTATTTGTTTTGTAAAATGATTTCGTGTGGTTTCTTATATAATACAGATAGACTAAGCACTTACGACGTCTGTTACAGCCAACCCAGTTACACGGGCAGTTCCATGTTCCATGTATTCTCGGTGTGGATATGGAGGAAAAGTCCGAAATACCTAATCATATCATATGCCATTCTAAATAGTCGTTTTCATCCTAAATGCGCTGATTTATCTTTTCAACAGCCCACATGCACTGAAAAATGAGAATTTCTGGATGGCTTGGACTCTTCATCTGATGATTCGCCGCAGCCATCTTTCGCCAGACTGTTACGAGGTTATGACCTGTTGAGTGTTTGATAGCTTGGTGATCTCTGCTTGCGAATTGATGTCTATTCGAGTACGATTACCTCGACTTTTATCTCCACCTCATCGAGGGTCACGTCCAATGCTTTTTTGACTATTTAAAATTTTATCTAAATACCTATTTAATCGAATGGTAGGCAATAAACGAAGGAACACAATTTTTTAATCCTACAGCAACTCTTAATCGATGTTTTTTGAGTTTTCCCTCATTTTGTCAGGAGATTAATAACAGCGCGGTGTTCGATTTCGCTCAAAATTTTTCCTATCAGACATTTTGTAACACTCAAAACACGTCCGTGGAAACACAAATGATAGTTGTTTAACGCTGAAATTTAAATTGTTACTTTGAATAATGGCATAAGTGAACCATAGACAAAAAGTATAGGTACCTACTCATTACTTTCAAAAAAAGTTGTTATTTCGAGAATACACTGAACTCTCCTCGTAGATTTTATTATTTGATTATTACTAAAATAATTTCGTCTATGCAGTAGTAAGCTCGACGATAAATCTATACTAATATATAAAGAGGAAAGATTTGATTTTTTGTTTGTTTGTTTGCATCGAATAGGCTCCAAAACTACTGAACCGATTTGAAAAATTCTTTCACTTTTGGGAAGCTACAATATCGGCGGTGAACATAGGCTATATTTAATTTCCAAAAAAGTGGGTAACCTACGAAAACTTCAATAATGTAACCCAAGGTGTAAAAAATTTACCTAAAATATTCTTTTTATCGCGAACGCTGTGAAAACTAATGATGATAGAATAAAACAATGTACAACAATTTTGTAGAAGACATCATTATTTACAAAAAGTATCGCGACAGCATATGTCTAACTATTATAGTTATGCCACAATAAGTGTTTTTTTATTTAAAAAAAATCAATAAAATGTCACCTCTAGAAAAGGCTCTTTATTGGTATCTTGGTATTACTCCTTATTAAAATAAATTAGTTCATATTCAAGTCTGCTTCAATATGTTTGTATAACTTTTTGAATTATTCAATTCGGACATTCCATTCGAAAGTTATCACGAGTTTAAAAATGTGAGTATTGGAAAAAAAAGCATAGTCTCTTATCATCTCAACTTATCCGATGCAGAGTGCGTACGGGAGCCGGGGAGGGCTGAGGGGAGTCGTGTCAAGTTTAGTAGAAATACCGCGCAAAGTAGTCACGGTGGTAAAGTGACGTGACACGATACATTGCAATGCAATTATTCCAGATTAACATTATGCTATAAAATATTTTGAAAAAGTTAGGGATCTGTATGAAAACTAAATTATTTTTAAGTATCTATCTACCCGTGCGAAGCTGGGGCGGACCTCTAGTACCTAATAAAATAATGCATTCCATAGTAAAGGTAAGAGATCCATGATGCGGTGTTCATTCACCGTTGCTGTCTCTCTCTCTCTCTCTGTGTAGTGTGTTAGAGTTGCTTCTCAACATTAGGTTTGGGGCCTCGCGCTCTCTGCCGGGGCTGCATAGCCTCCGCGTCTTCTTCCCATTCGATATTCATTATTGATGTCCTTTTAAAAATAAAACCATATTATGGTAGTCACTAGCCGTGGGCCGTGGCTCTGACTCCTACGGGATTGTTAGATACTTAATGTTTCATTATTCCTGTCACGGACATCTCTGTGTACAAGTCTTATTAGCAATGAAAATAATTAAATAGCAGATAATTGTAAGTTAGGAAAGCAAGACGGGGTTGACTTGGGCCTGGCTGGGCGGCCCGCCCATCTCACACCAGTGGCCGGCACAAGTGCGCGGGCCGCGGTTGAGGGCCCCGCTCTCGCAACGCTGGCCTTATGGCCGGTTCTGCGGCCTGCGCCAGTGTTGTGGTGTGTGCGCGAGCGCTCGCTCGTTTCCTCGTCGTGTATCGCCTCGCCATGGCCCCTCTGCGAGACTCCGCGGACCGCATTCCTTCGCCGCGCCCCGTCCGGACACCTCTCCTTTGTCTGCCTCTGCTGCTCACCTCCGCAGTGGACATGTGACGGGGCTTATCTCCTCGCTGAGATAACGCTGCGTCCTCTGCAGTACCACTCACTACCTGTGGATGTTGGACGCCTCCCTCCCTCACCACTAACAGTATACTATAGTATAATGCACACACACACACACGCAGCGCCACATTGACGAGGGGTGACTAGACTCGGCCAGGTGTGTGCGTGCTACACTGTGGGAAAAATTAACGTTCATGCAGCGAGCCCCCCACCCCTCCTCCCCTCCCAGTGTGTGACAGCATCACGGTGCGGGACGCCCTACAGTTGGTTGTGCGCTAATGTTTATAGAGACTAGAGGCCACTCTTATTAAACTTTTGTTCTCTTCTCTTGTCTCGTCTTGTTGCAATGTAGAACAGTGCGGTGCAGTGCAGTAGCAAGTATATCCCAGTGGACTAGTGATAAGTGATGTGCTCCTCTGACAGTGCTACAGGACTCGGTTATGTTATGTTAGGTTAGGTTGAGTCAGTGCAAAGTGGCAGTGAATGGTTCTGTGATGTGCATCTGTGGTCTGTGGCGGGAAGAGAACCATGGGAAACCTGCCGTCAGCTCCCCACGAGCCCCTGCAGGGCAGGATGGGCCCGGCCGCCTTTCAACGGGTAAACTCCCTCCAGCATCCTGCTATGTTTATCCTTTACATCACCAAATGTATCTCAGCTGCTTCTCTCAGACTTCTTAAGTCCTAAAGCCTGCAATAAGCCCTTGTGGTAGCTCTGTGCGCAGCTCATGCCATCCATGTTGAACGCTAGAAATGTCTACGAAGTATAAATATTTTAACCTTTACCTGTGCTTTATCTGCAACCAATATTTCATTTAAGATGGGATATTTTGTGTTGGTGTGTATTTCTAAGTTTCTATATCATCGTCATGTCATGTGTTGAGAGTGAGAGTGACCCGTACTTGTTCACACACACACTCTAGTTTCATGTGGTTGCCTCCGCTGGGCTAAGAGAACAACACTTCCCTTGCACAGTGCTGAGCTGTAAAATGTATTTACTTGGGAGTATATGTTTGTGAATTCCAGTGAATGATGAAACTAGACCGTAGTGAGGAGGGATAGGGGAGGTGCAGGCCTCTGTGTAGCCCACAGGAACTGCAGGAACCACATGAAACTATTAGAGTTCCCTAAATATGTTTGGTAGATTATTCGCCATCTGATCACTATGGGAACTCCATTGGAGTCTTATAAATGATGGCTTTTCAGAAATATCTTGTACGCAAGTGGTCATTTTTATTATTATATCTTTAAGGAATTTTATAACGCTTTATTTTAATGCCAAAATACCTTTATTTTTATTATTCTTTCTTTTCATCCTTAGGCCATGAGTTTGGCACTTGGAATCGTCAAGTATACAAAATAACAATATCAATATATAATAAGTATACAGAACAAAAATATAATATACATAATTTCTTACTGGCAGAAATAAAAGAAAAGAAAGTACAATTAAAGATTGAAGATCAATAATATCAAAGCTATTTTGAGTGTAAAGGGCTCAAAATAGGTTCACATCAACCTGTTTAAAAATGGGCACCAAGTAACAAAATGAACAAAACACAATTTAACCTAAATCTCAAATAATAGAGTCAACGGTCCCATTTAGCATATCGTCAATATTGTAAAATACTAAAATACTTGTCCAACAAGATACTTCTTCACCTCTCTCTGAAACTCCAATAAATTAAGTGCTCTAAAACTATGAGGCAACTTGTTAAATAAACGTATACTACTACAGATGTAACTTTTTGAGACCTTTGCCAGTCTATGTTCCAACGGCCGTACATCTTGTTTACTGCTAAAATACCTAAATGCTAAATCAATGTACAGTATGCATCTGATGCATGGTGCTCTTATGGTGAAATTAGTAGGAAAGAGATAAGTATTGGTTGGTTGCACAGTTGGTCAGTCCACATGACCAAAACACTCAAATATCAGCTTCCTACCTACATGTAGTACTTCCTACATAATTTGCTTTGAACAGTAGGCGCCAGTGCCAGTGGATGAATTGCCATCTGAACATTTAGTTCCTTCAGTATCAGCCTGCCTCTCCTAGTCACTATGATTATCTGCTTGGTGCTTATTTCTCTGTATGTTGCAGGGCACTTCACTGCGTCGTTCTCACGGACGAGGCATGGACAGACTGCGAAGATCGTTTAGGGACTCCTTCAGGCGCCGCAAGGGGGATGGAGGCGGGGCAGGAGGGGCCGCGGGGCCAGAGAGCGCCCGGGCACACCAGTGGCACGATGACGAGGTGGCAGTCAGAAACTCCACGTGCGCTTTCTATGTCAAATACTTGGGATGTGTGGAGGTGTTTGAGTCCAGAGGGATGCAGGTGTGTGAAGAGGCACTCAAAGTGCTGAGGAGTTCCAGAAGAAGAGCCGTGCGCGCCATGCTGCATGTCAGTGGGGATGGCTTGAGGGTTGTGGAAGAAGACACAAAGGGACTCATTGTTGACCAAACTATAGAGAAGGTGTCCTTCTGCGCTCCAGACAGGAACCACGAGCGTGGCTTCAGTTATATCTGCAGAGACGGGACCACCAGGCGATGGATGTGCCACGGCTTTCTGGCTGTAAAGGATCCAGGGGAGAGGCTGTCCCACGCAGTTGGCTGTGCCTTCTCAGCCTGTCTGGAGCGCAAGCAGCGCAGAGACAAAGAAACTTTAATAGCCCAGGAGCTCACCAAGAGTCAGCACCACAAAATACTGGCCAATGGTGAGTGTTCCATAGTCTCTTATCTCCGCTTAGTCTCACATCTCAGTACGGTCAGCACTGCTGTCAATTAATTACTTTGTTGGTCTGTCCTTGCAGGTGGGGGCGGCAGTGTTAAGTCTAGCATGGAAACAAGTAACTCGAGTGGGAGTGTCAGCGAGAGGCCGCAGCAGGCCTACACCAGCCTTGGTCACACCAATGCCAGCGCTGGTACTCTCCTGACCAGCATCTCCAGTAACAACTCTGCCTCCGTAACAATCGTGTCCCAAGGAAACAGATCCAAGCCGCCCCACAATCCCTTCGCTATTGAGAGGCCGCACGCAGCCCCCCACATGCTGGAGCGCCAGGGCTCCTTCAGGGGCTTCTCTCATCTCAACAACAAGTAAGTAGCTTCTTCTTCATCAGATGCAAACTGCCCGATGTGGAGGCTTTTCATAAGTAATGTTTCTTGTTTCTAGCTCTCCTTTCAAGAGGCAAATGTCGTTGCGAATAAATGACTTGCCAAGCAATCTGGAGAGGCTGCGGAGCGCTCCGTCTCTGCCGCCGCTGCCTCAGGCCACTGTGACACCCACCATACACTCCTCTGTGGCCACCACCGTCACGTCCACCCTGCTCTCCTCTCCGCCACAGGACCCAGACTCTCAAGTGGCTGCGCTGTGCCAACAAGTCAGTAGAGGGCTGCAGTTACTCAGCCAAGGCGACAGTGTGCCCGTAGAGGAAGTTCCAGTGGAGCCACAAGCCTTACCAGCGCCCGACCAGTGGCTGGGGCAACTCACTAGTCCAGCCATAGTTGCTTCCTCCGCTCCTCCGCAGTCTGCAGCAGTGCAGCCTGTACGCAGAGCTCCTCCTCTGGGCCAGCGAGCCCGCAGTCTGGGAGGGGATCCCTTCGACGCAGATTGGGTGATGCCTTCTCGAGCCACCAATCCATTCTTGCAAAAAGCTATCTAGCGTGCTGACTCCAGCCAATAGTTAATTCATAAGGCCATGTTTATCGCTTCTACAAACCAGAGCACACTCTGCGCACTTTATACACTCGTACTTAATATGTACTTAATAGGTCATGTGTTTACCTGCGATCATTGGACCACTCTGAGGAGCAGCGGTGGTGATCGGACCATACATATCTCTTTATTATATCATATAAGTACCTATAGGTAATTAGACGTATATTGTAGTTTGAATATGTTATGAGCACTGTTAACTGACGTGGCTCCAGCCCAGCCCAGCCAGTCTCTGGGTCCACTGCAGGGGGCAGACTAGATGTGTGTGTATATAGGTCGGTAGGTAGAGGGGGGCTGCAGTATTATGTGTGTACTTATTAGGGTGTAATATTGTATTGTATTGTTTAAAGCCAAGACACAAATAAAAGACATTTCGTGGATCTTTATTCTGCTAATCAGGTGTAGGAACTTATTATTTCCACTAGGTTTTATGAATTTTTACAATTTCATTTTAATTATTGTTAAACTAATTTTAATATTCAACGTCAAATGTATATTATTTATATAATTGGACACGTGACCACAGACGGTGAGACACAGAGGTGCCCGTACCAACGCAGGAGCCTGTCGGGCCCCACACACCACACCACTGCTATACTTATTGTGATCAACTCTTGCTTTTTTAGGTTTCCTTTTGCTCTCTCAAGTTTTCTTTTGTTCCCGCCTTTAAGGTTTAGCCCAAGTCCAAGAGTTAATCTTAGTGACGTTCTAAATTTTACTCAACTCTTTAATTTGCTCTTCACTCCACTCGTAACCAAACATTTTGGTTTTTTTTTCAGCAAATTAACTATTTTATCAGATTGTTTTAATTGAGTTCATCTATATAGTGTAACTATCTGGTAAAGTGAAACCTTCTTCCCCATATTTGTAATGGATGATATCCAAATGGAGTGATGGTGAATGTTAACAACTTGGAATACAATTTAGATTTGAGAAAAATGGAATAAAAGTAGGTGAGCCCATATTCCTTTAATAAAAATTGGATTAATTTTGGCTCACTTATTTTGACTAGAAAACTGTCTAAAAGACATTTGTTTTTGCTGATGCTTTAAAATTTGGCAAAAATGTTTCACAGCATTGTGATTGAATAAATAAGCCACCTCCGTGTTGCGGTGAAGTGTTCAATGGTTTTACATCAAGTGTGGCTGATTTAATGTAATGAGGCATACGCGACACGATCACTAAACACAGACCACTGCACTGGTGGCTCACTAAACTCTCCCTTTCAATGAAACTCAAATGTCACTCATTAAGGGACTTACTTTTTCAAATGGCTATTTCCATGTGGCAGGTGCTCGTTACTTTACATTGCTAGCATCCTGTGTTAACTAACTTAGCTCAGTGGCAGCCAGGGTGGAGTGTGTGTGTGTGACCTTGACCTCCAGCGTTGGTGGATTGATGAAGGCTGTGCTTGATCCTCATTGTAACTAAGTACTTAATGTTATACTGTAAAGTATGTGAGAGAGGTGCATATTACGTATGTACATATCTTTATCTAGATTTATTTGCAATTTCTGTAAATATGATTATCAAAATATATGCCTTGTTTACCTACACCATCTTTCACTCGCGCCCATCATTTCTCTCAGCAGGGTCCCAAAGACAGGGGAGATCCTTGTTTAACCCGTCATGCTGTGTCTGTTATGTGGTGGGCAGAGAGAACAAACGAGGAGAAACTGCGGAAGAAATGGTTTGCCACCAACAAACCATTTCTTCCGCAGTTTCTCCTCTTTCTCATACTTCTGACCTGGCTTTTCTTGAGGACGGAATCGATGTGTTGGATCCACGTCATTCTAGGTTGGCCCTTCCTTTACACCTTTTTTTTCAGCCTTTCAAATTATCTTTTAGGTATGCAAACTGAATGACATAAAAACATTCATATCTGAAAATAATCACTACATGGCAATATTCCTCTCGCTAATTTTATAAATCACTGCAACCCAAATCTCTTAACACGGCCATTCAGTTATTCCATTATGATAATTCTTATTCAATTACTTTTAATTGTTTCTAAATTCAACAAAATTTTGTGTGTATCGAACGCGCTGAGAATTTTGGAAATGAAAAAAGTCTCAGGGAGACAAGCTTAGGAATATATGCAAGGCAGAATACAAAGAAATATGGGGAAGGCAACCTAGAAGGTTCTGGCATGCGCATGTGAGGAGAATGACTTAACTCTGGTTAAGTCAGATAGCATTGCACGGCCAACGCCATGGAAGACGCCCCCCAGGCAGATCACCAAGGAGAGAGGAAGTTGGGAGCGGACTGGCTAACCCCATCTCTTGAACTACCGGCTACGAGGCCTAAATCAAGAAGATGATACCGACATTGATTGAAGCTCCATCAGTTTCTTCTTAATTTAAAATCTCAATGCTGATTCTGCCTTTAGAATGAATATTAAATGTATTTATTTGTTACATATACGCCATGGCCATTTACATGTTAAATACATAAGTAGGTAGAGTATTGATAACATTTTAAATCTCTTGAATTGTTTGACTCTTCATCGAGTTCTACAGGGAATCCTTGTGATTAATTTATTTTGTTTTGGCTCCCCTTTAGCATCAATAACATTTGTGCACTGTCCAAATATCAATTGTGACATTAGGGCATGCACCTAGGTTCACCATGCCTGGTCCAGAGCAGCATATAGATATTCAACATGATATATAGATAAGAAGTGCTCAATTTTTTTAATGCCATTCTAGATGTAAAAAGGTCCCTTTTTTAAATGCTCTTCTAGATGTATAATATCCAACACCAGTAATGAATTGTTAGAGCCATTAGTTGTTTCATATTCGTTAAGATCTAGTCCTGAAAAATGGTCACAAGAATCTAGACATATGTAATTAGAACGTTGTGCACCAACAAAGCCAAAGACAATAAAGATGAGATATTAGCAAAAATGGATATAGTCATTTCCTGGCGCCTAATACATGACAGCAGTCGCAGTCTTTAAATTTGGTTGCTCTCTTGCTCTCAATAATTTTTATCTCTATATTTCATTTGTTATTAAATATCTACTTGCTGCATACATGGGATTTTTCGACATGTTGAACATGTCGAGAATTCTCATGATTAGGAGTTTCGGAGACTTAAAACGTTACCACGTAATGGCGAACGTTGTTAACATAAAGTGATCACACTATTCCAACCTTCAAAATAACAGTAAAAGAAGGTCGTAAGCCCGTAGTGGTTTGTTACATTTAAAATTCGAACATCGGTAATGAATTGTTACATAATATTCGTATAATATATGGTCTAAATAGTTGATTTTAGTATTAGTTAAGCAAGTGAGATACGCCCGAGATCGACTTATTGCGTATCAAAAAGGTTTTTTTTTTTTTAAATAGGAACGTCTGAACGAAAGCGACCATTTAGCTGAAGTAAAATACATCAAAATGGCTCTCATTATTTCTAATTACTTTGTCAAATTTAAAAATACCTACACCTAGAGCCATAGGCTCACTACTAGATGAATGAGTGTAAAATACATTTATTTTAATAGGTAAGGTGGCTCGTAATAACAATCTTCTTCAGGTTTCAGGAATTGCAAGTTTTTTTAATCATATTTCGGTAAAAAGTGTGCCGGGCCACACAAAAAAGCTCGGCGGGCAGCAGGTTGAGTATCGATGGTCTAGAGTCTAGACTAGTCCATATTGTATTCTCTGATTCTAGGTTAAAATGAAATAAACTCACACTTCGATATGAACGCCAGTACAGCCCAGAATAGCATCTCGCGTATAACCGACCTCGGTAGCCTAGTTGTACTGGCGTGGATTTCAGATCCGAAGTCCCGGGTTCGATTCCTGGTTGGGTCAGAGATTTTCTAGGTGTTTTTTCAGTTGAAATTTCTATCTGGGGTTGACCTGTCTCAGATTGGACGGGACCGGTTGACTGGAAAAAATTGCCTCAGGCAATAAGTTCCGCCGGCTATACTGACACCTTTGTATAGAAAAGTGTTATATTTATATAAAAAAATAGGAGTATGAGTAAAGAGACATCTATATAAGACTAGGAGAGTTAAAAAAAAAAGGATCAATATTTCATTTTGTGTAGAGACATCTATAGAAGAATAGAAATAATACAACCTTTACAGAAACTAAAATCTACACAATATAGTATTAAGTGTTGTATTCGTATTGTCTAATTTTATTATTGAAAACTACCTTATTACCTATACCTACATAAGAACAAATTGAGAATTAAAATGGAAACAAGCAATAGGGCAAAAGAAAATAGAAATGCCTACATAAAAATGCCTGAGCCAACTAATACAGATATTATGACTCAGATCGTAGCCCTAAGAGAAGATTTCCTGAGTATAATTAGGGAATTTCAAGGTTTTAAGAGTGCACTCGAATCAAATAATTCGTCGTTAAACAATCTAAATGACAAGTGCAACTTGATCGAGACTAAGATGGATAAAATGGAGGTAATTGTTACTAACAATGTATGTCAAGGCTGAATGATTTTGAAGATCTGATGAAATCGCGAGAGTTGGGGGAGTCGAGGTCGGCGGCAGTGGAGGGGGAGGTGAACCAACTGAGGTCTGAGGTCGCCCGCCTGACTGGGGAGAACATGGAGAGGGAACAATATATGAGGATGAATAATCTCGAAATTACTGGTGTACCTGAGGTGAAGAATGAGTCTCTTAAGGATATCATTATTAATATTGCCAAGAAACTTGAAGCGCCTGTTGATCCATTGAACATCAATTTTGTCAGACGGGTGGCTTCATGGAGCGACCATAGGAGACCATCAAAGATCGTTGTACAATTCAGTGGAAGAGACCCGGTCGACGCTCTATTGGCTGCTGTTCGAAGAAGGCGTGGACTGAAGGCGGCGGAGCTGGGCTATGGTGATGGAGAAGCCAGAGTTTATATAAATTGCCATCTTACTCCTGCAAATAAGCAGCTGCTAAAGCAGGCCAGGGATTTGGCTAGGGTCAAGGAGTACCATTATATATGGGTCAAGAACTGCAGGATATATGCCAGAAAGGACTCTGGATCCAGAGCATTACTGTTAAGAAAACCTGCAGATTTGAAGCTAATACTGTGACTGTGTAATCGGCAATTGATTCTCGAAGGTCTGATATTTGTACCTTATCTCTCTCTTTTCTTCTTTTTCCTTTTCTTTTTGTGTGGTTGTATCCTATGTTTATTATTACTATTTCATTGGCTATGTACATCAGTATCCTCTTTTCCATCTTTCCTTTCCTTTTTCATTTCCCTGGAGCCTCTTGCGTGTGCCTGCATGGAGATTTTCATTCCGTTTAAACCATGGGTTCTCTGACGTTTTATTACCAGAATGTCAGGGGTCTTCGAACGAAAACACATACATTCTTAAAAAATGTTATGAATAATGACTATGATGTAATATGTCTTTCCGAATCTTGGCTTAGTGTGAATTTCTATGATCGTGAGCTCTTTGACGAGAGATATCGTGTATACAGACGTGACCGAAATTATGAATTGACTGGTCAAAAATTAGGTGGTGGTGTAGTCATAGCGGTGAAATCAGAATTGCATAGTCGATATGAATTGGGTTGGGGAACTAATGTTGAAGACTTATGGGTCACTATTCCATCGGATAAAACAAAGGGCTCCCTTCATATATGTTGTGCCTATATACCACAGAATACCGATCATCTGAACAATCAGAACATATTTTTTGAAAATACCTCAAAATTAATCTCGAACAACCCAGATGACTACTTTTTACTTCTGGGTGACTTCAATCTTCCGACTATTGACTGGAGTTATTCGGAAAGTTCTCGCTCATACGTGGTGACAAACTATGAAAATAACAATAATTGTGTACCTCTCATTGAATTTATATCTTTTTCAGAATTTAGACAGTACAATGGAATAGTTAATGCCAACGATCGTGTGCTCGATCTTGTGCTAGGTGGTGTCCCGGACTGCGAGCTTGTTCGTTGCGATGACCCGTTGATTGACGAGGATTCGCATCACCGGGCTCTCTCGTTGCGGATTACTGACGTGAGTGAATCTCATATTAAAAAATCATCTAGACAGGTAAGACAGTTCCACAGAGCCGACTATTCGTCCATAAGGGAATATTTGTCCAGTATTGACTGGGAGAGAGAGTTTTTGGGCTTGGACGTTGAGGGGGCGCTTGATAGGTTTTATGACTTCTTGAGAATATGCATTGAAACATTTGTTCCATGTAAAACCCTTTCTAATTCGCGGTTTCCTAACTGGTATACTAGCGACTTGATTAGGGTAATTAAGGAAAAGTTAAGAGCACATAAAAGGTGGAAAAGCACCGGCCTGATTGGTAATTATGATGAGTATTCTCTTCTTAGGTCTAGGCAGAAGTCGATGCAGGCGGAATGTCATAGAATATTCATATCAAATATCGAAACGAAAATTAGATCAAGCCCTAAGAGTATTCATAATTATTTACATTCAAAAAAACCTCATTCAGATTTTCCCCATAGCATGTTCTATAAAGATCAAACCACAAGTAATATGAGAATGGTTTGTGAACTATTTAGTAGTTTCTTCCAGTCTTCATTTGTTAGCGATGCTCCTCCGTTACCGGACGTGGAGTGCCTGGGAGAAATAGACATTAGTATAATAAGTTTCGAAGCGGCAGATATATGTAAAAAATTAAAGGATCTAAATAAGGGTCCGGGACCTGACGGAATCCCCCCAACGTTCATTGTCGAGTGTGCTACAGAGCTGGCATCACCGCTCTCGGTTTTATTTAAAATGTCATTCGAGGGGGGTATATTTCCAGCTGCTTGGAAGAAATCGTACGTGACTCCAATTCACAAATCGGGTAATAAACGGGACGTAGAAAATTACCGACCGATTTCCAAGTTGTCTCTATTTAGCAAAATAATGGAAAAAATCGTTGTGGAACAACTAACCCCGGCAATAAAGAACTTCGTGTTGCCAAATCAACATGGTTTTTTTGGCGGCAGATCGGTCGAATCAAATTTGATACAATTCACCGACTTTATCTATAACTCTATGGGTAGAGGTGGGCATTATAACGAAAGCTGATAAAAATATTTGATAAAAAAAAATAACCTCTCTAACGTTATTCATATTAAACCTTATTCGTTATTCGTAAGCTGTGAAAATAAAGTCTAACAAAAATAATGTCTCAAAAAAAAAGTTTATCCCTTCAAAATAATCGTCTAAAATATTCCACTATTATTTTGCACCTCTAGATATCCGCCTGTTAAAAATAATCCACTATTATTTTGCACCTCTAGATATCCGCCTATTAAAAATAATCCACTATTATTTTCCGCCTTTACGTTATTCGTCTGATTTCTAACGTGGCCGTCTAAAATAATCCACTATTATTTTCCGCCTTTACGTTATTCGTCTGATTTCTAACGTGGCCGTCTAAAATATTCAAACTATTATTTTGCGCCTGTACGTTATTCCTCTAACGTGGCTGTAATAGGCGTAGGTATATCACCGCCACTCTGCCGTGGCCTTGCAACTTCCCGGGTATAAAAGAAAGTGTATGGGTAGGTAGGTAGGTACCTATGTGTGTGTGTGTGTGTGTGTATGCCTTGATTTACTTATAGACTATTAATTATAGAGTGTTGTATATTCTTGTAGCAATTAATTGTAACTCTCCTAAGTCCATTTTTTGCATGAGGTTAAAACGTTTGTTTATTTTCAATATCAAGTATAACTATTTTGACGACTAAACCAACATGTGAAAATATTTATTTTATTTTATTATTCATCATATTGAGTTTTTCACTATTAGTTGTGCAGTACTGAACCAGGATTTATGAACTTTCTCTATACAACAATAATATTAAAAAGTAATAAAAAATTAAAATAGAAAAATTGTACGGTTGATAATTTTATGTAAATATTGTTCCTATTACAAAAATAATTGTTATTATTCTTTAATACTTGTTTGCTGCTTTTATTGTTCTTTTGAACTGTTGTCAAAGGCACTTTGTGCCGGATTATTATTTTGATAAAATAAAATAAAAAGTATCATAGGCTAGGATTCGGTGTGGTCTTTTTCACCTCCTGCAAATCTTGGTAATTTCTCCTTAAAATTAAAATACGGATTGTTCGCAGTGATAAAGTGCTTCTAAAGGATTGAGAAAATTTGATTTTCCAAATATCTTTAACAGTAGATTGTAATTTATGGATGAATCGATTACTTTTTTCTCTGGGCCGGGATAATTTTTCATAAATGACGCACTTATACCTATTTATTTTAGCGAGTTTTTCATTTTGGTGAATATGAATATTTTAGCGAGTTTTTCATTGTTAGGAGTTTCGGAGACTCAAACATTACCACCCAATGGCGAACGTTGTTAATGTAAAGTGATCACACTAAGCCAGCCTTCGAAACAACAGTAGAAGACGGTCGTAAGCCCGTGGTGGTTTGTTCCATTCAAAAATCGAGAATCAGTAATGAATTTTTAGTCATATTAGTTGTTAGATAATTCTTGAAGAATATGAAAAAATTAAGTAAAAGTGATATTGATTTGAGAGTTTCATCTAGTGGTGAGAGTTTCACCTAGTGGTGAGGGATACGAGGTACGTTAAAACTGCACCAAAAACCCGTTTTCGACAAAATCGGGATGTGCGAGGTTTACAAAATAGGTTGACCTTGTTAGAGACGAAAGGCGCGTGAATGTCCCTATAAATGAACATTATGAAATTATTGTTATTATTATTAACTTATTTTTGAGAATTTTTGTTTATTTTTTTAGTATCGTTTGTAGCGCGTATAGGTTTGGTTCGTTGTTCGTCGTTGCTTTTCTCTGATTATTTTATTCTCGCATACAAAATTCGTTTTTTTTTCTATTAAAAATGCTTTATAATTATTTGACCTAAAATTGAGTCTTAATTAATAGATCGTGTGATTGTTTATCTTCGGGGGGTAAGTTGTTAATTTTTTACAACTATATAGGTATATTTAATATACGCTACGAAATAAATAAGCCTTTTAGGTTTTCAGCTTTTAAAAATAACGTTATTTAAAATTAACGAAACTGCTACAACGTTTTTTAATTTAAGCCGTTATTCCCACCTCTATATGGGAGGCGGTGGTCAGGTTGACGCTGTGTACACCGACTTCTCCAAGGCGTTTGATAAAATAAACCATCAAATATTAATACATAAGCTGGGGAAGTATGGTGTGCATGGTAACCTCTTGCGCTGGATAACTTCTTACATCAGGGAAAGACACCAGGCTGTTGCTGTTAACAACGAAACATCTCAATTCAGACGTTGCGTGTCCGGTGTTCCGCAGGGTTCTCACCTGGGCCCAATTCTCTTCATCATGTACATTAATGATATCCAGCGGTGCTTTCGATCGTCTGATTTTCTTATATATGCGGATGACATAAAGGTCTACCGGAGGATATGCAATTTTGGGGACGCGGTGTCTCTTCAGGTCGACCTCGATAGGCTCTCCCAATACTGTGCTGAAAACCAACTGTTCCTTAATGTTGATAAATGCAGCGCGATATCCTTCACAAGACGAAAGGAGCCCCTCCATTACGACTACAAAATTAATAAAATTTCTTTGCGGAGATGTCTCGTTGTCAGGGATCTCGGAGTACTGCTGGACAGCAAAATGACACTTAGAGCTCACATTGATGCGATCACGAACAAGGCATTTAAACAACTGGGATTCGTTGTGAGAGTATCTAAGCCATTTAAGTCAATAGAAACACTAAAACTACTTTACTTTACGTATGTGCGAAGTTGCCTTGAGTTTGCTACTGTGGTCTGGAGTCCCCAATACATCACGTATATTGACAGGTTGGAGAGAGTACAGAATAAATTTTTAAAACATTTGGATTTTAGAAGTTTGTTATCATTTGAAAACTCGCGTTTCTCTGCGCGTCACCATAAAATAATGACCTTGGGGAACAGGCGCACGCTGCATGATATGTCTTTCTTATATAAAATAACTCACAACGTAATCGACAGCAACTATCTAATAAGTAAATTTTTTTTCAACTGCCCAATCAGATTAACCAGGACGACATTTACTTTTAAACAACCGAGGTGCAGCACTAATTACCTGCAGAGTTCTTTCATTCATCGTTCATCGGATATTTATAACGCATTTTTTGTTGGTATCGACATCTTTCATGTATCCCTTTCTGTGTTTAAGAAGTCCATAATTGGATCCCTGATAGGTTCTGGATCTCATCGGGCATAGGCGGGGGTCCTCCGATCCATTGTCGTCTTCCCTTTTCCTCATTCCTTACCTTTCCCAATCCCCTTACTGGTGTTCATGTTATACACATTTTAATGAGGGTACTGCTGCCGGGTGTCGGGAATCCGTCGTGGCGAGCGTCGAGGTGTGCGCCCTGGTGGGTTCTCGGGCCCGGCGGCGAGCCCTTCTAGCTTTGGTGTTTTTTTCTTGTACTTGATGATGTGTAGTGTATGTCGAGTGGGGAGAGGAAGAACCCTCCAGATATTAAAAAATAAGTAAGTAATGTCTGCAAACTTTGCTGGTTTATGTATTGTACTTTTCATTATATTGTTATTATTTGTTAAAAAAAACTGTATGTTTGCGAAAATCTGAAAAATAATAAAAAAATAATAAAAATAATAAAAAAAAAAGTTTTTGACAGCTCCTTAACAGTACAAGAAATTTCAGACATAGAGAGGGACCCAATGCAGGAAAAAACTGAGGAAATGGAAAGGGAGAGTTGCCATGTGAAAAATGAACTAATTGAATGCAAAAATCAATTAAAAAGAAAATGTAGAGAAATATCCATACTAAATAGAAAAATAAGTGTTCTAGAAAAACAAGATAAGGTCCTAAAGAAATATAAGTTATTAAATAAAAAAAACCCTAGACAAGCTCAAAAATAAAAACAGACAACTCCTCAGCCTGCATGAGGAAATAAAATTGATGACAGCTGAAAGAGAAAAGGATTTGAACGGATTTAAAGTCAATAACGAAAAAATATTACAGAAATTACGAGAGGCAGAGGAAACAAATAAAAATCTTCGACACAGCTTCGATGACCTCCAAGAAAGGCTCGATGGCTATAAGATATATGTTAATGGTTTAAACTCCCAAAATAGTAATAATAACATAGAATTTGAAAACAATAGAAAGAGACAACATACACTCAAACCGAAAATGCTCTCCAAGTTCAAGCCTTATAAAACAACGATTAAAAATAATGTTAGAAACTCAAACTCAATTTACATAATCGGCGACGAAAACTGTAAAGGAATGGGAGTGGAGCTACACAATAGTGGTGTTTTGGGAGTTATTTGCACCTCCAAACCAAACAGTAAATTAAAGGACCAACTGGCTGACATCCACATTACTTTAGACAAGGTAAAGCAGGGTGACACATTAATAATAATATCGGGAAACAACGAAGTAGATAAACACAAGAGAACTTTTTTAAATTGCATGGAAGCCATCTCCCGAAAAGCTCAAGACCTTAAAATAAACTTGTACATCGCAACAATTAAATACACAAAAAACAACCGAAAAAACCAAGAAGTTTATAGAACAAACTGTGCGCTCTATAATATAATCCAGAAATTTGATAACCACGTCAATCTCATTGATATAAATTATTTGGAGAGCGACCAGACGATGGCACATATGATTAATTTAAGGTTAAAATACACAGTAAACAAAGTGCGGAACAACATCACAATAGAAACTGATATGCACAGAACAGAGACCCGTGATCACCAAACAGACAAGAATGATTTTTTATACAACTATTAAATGACAAGGAACCCAAGCAGAGGGAAGACGACGCCGAAGCACCAGAATATGGCAGAAATCGATTAACAGTAGCACATCAAACTGTTCAGGGACTTCAAAACAAAACCGACGAACTTTATTTGTCTATATTAGCACAAAAAATAGACATTATGTATGTTAGTGAATCCTGGTTAAATGAAAATGAAATTCAATGTTTGTCAGTACCAAACTTTATAATGGGTAGTTTCTTTTGTAGAAAAACTGCAATAAGGGGTGGATGCTTAATATTAACCAGAGACACTCTAAAAATTAAGCATAGAGATGATGTAGTCAGCCTATCTAGTGAGAGACACTGTGAAGTCAGTTGTGTGGAGGCAGGAAATATTGTAGTCATTTGTATATATAGGCCTCCAACGGGGAACCTCGAGGTTCCCATGAGTATATTGGAAACAATCCTCTTCAAAACAACAAAAAAGAAAGTTGTCCTATGTGGCGACTTCAACATCGATTTTAATTCCAATACAAACCAGAGAGACTCCTTGTTGGACCTAATGAATAGTTTTTCACTGACACGTAGTATCTATGGTGCAACCAGAACTACAAGTACCTCTGCGACCTGTATAGATAATATATTTACGAACCTTCCTCTGGGGGATATATCTCATGTATATTTTACTAAGTCTGACCACGGGGGGCAGGTGGCCGAAGTGTACGCCGAGGAACATATTATTAAGAAAAAAAAATCAAAACAGAAAATTGTACGTAGAATCATTAGCCGCGAAAAAGTAGACATACTCACACATAGCTTAAAGTGTGATCTTGAGTTTGTAGATAAATGTAACGGGGGAAAAAATGTTAACAAATCCTTCGGCGAATTCTTTGGCAGCATGATTCTCCGTTTAAACCAATATATGCCTGTTCAATCCAAAATGTACAGGAGAGATTCCTTTAAAGATTGGGCTACAAAGGGTATCAGGGTATCCCGGGATAACCTATTTTACATGTACGGTATAAAAAATACAAACGAATTATTTAGAAAGCATGTTGCGTTGTACAGCAAAACTTTTAAAAAAGTATGTACAGAAGCAAAGAAAATATTTTTTAGAAGTAAAATTGAAAGGTCTGGGAACCCTCTCAGGACAATGTGGGACATAATAAAACTCGAAACAGGAAGACAATCAGACGATCGAAATGATGAAGTGAAAATGAAAACCGATAAAGGTGAAATGACAAATTTAGAAATAGCTAATAAATTCAATAAATATTTTGTAGAAATAGCCAAGCTATTGACAAATGAAAAGTTCACAAAAAATAATGAAGCTTTAAAATACCTTCCTGTTAACAAAAAATATACAAATAGATTCAGATTTAAAAAGCTCAGCAAGGACGAAATAATAAAAATTACCAAAACTCTTAAAACTAAAACTTCACAAGACCTCTGGTACATGTCCACAAAATTGTTAAAAATGATTATATCAGATATAGCAGAACACTTAGCAATCCTGTTCAACAATTGTCTTGAGACGGGCACTTTTACGGACCTTCTGAAAATGGCAAGAATTATTCCTATTTTTAAGAAGGGGGAAAGATCTGACATAGACAACTACAGGCCTATATCGGTTTTACCTGTTATTAGTAAAATACTGGAAAAGGTTGTCGCGGAACAGCTCGTGCACTTTCTGACATCCAACCATAAACTACATCCTCAACAATTTGGGTTTCAAAAGGGAAAGGGTACTAGGGATGGAATAGCTTCCTTAGTAGAATTTATTTTAAACTCTTTTGAGGAGGGACATGATACATACGGTATTTTCTGTGACCTCTCTAAAGCGTTTGATTGCGTCGATCATGGCATACTGCTCAGTAAACTTGATCACTATGGTGTACGCGGTGAGGAGAAGAAATTCTTCACATCTTATCTTTCAATGAGAAAACAGTGTACTGAAATTAATAACGTACGATCTAACACAGAGATTATTGAGTACGGAGTCCCTCAGGGATCTATATTGGGTCCCATACTGTTTCTATTATATGTAAATGATCTGCCTTATTTATCCCAACAAAACAACTCTATTATTATGTTTGCTGACGACACATCTCTTCTTTTTAAAAATGAGGGGGCATCGTCTGCTGTGAAATGGAGAAAATGTTGGAGAGTGTAACGGGTTGGTTTGATGACAATAACCTTGTTTTAAATAAGACGAAAACGAATGTGATTCATTTTTCTCTCAGAAAAGAACATAACCAAAATGAAATTAATAATATGCTTTTAGAAAAATCTATTGATAGGACAGCACAGTGTAAATTCCTGGGTGTAACATTGGATGGAAAACTCCAATGGGGCTCCCATATTGAAAAAATGTGTAATAGCCTTAGTAAAGCAATATATGCAATACGCAAGACTAATGAAATTTGCGGACGAGTTGCCGCCAGAAACATCTACTTTGCGTATTTTCATAGTGTGATGACATATGGGGTAATATTCTGGGGACAAGCGACAGACTCTTCGAGAGTGTTTGTCCTACAAAAAAGAGCAGTAAGAGCGATTCTAAATATGCACCCAAGAGACTCATGCCGAGATAAATTCAAGGCACTGGGAATACCCACTCTGGCTGGTGTATTTATCTGGGAATGCCTACTTTATGCTCGGAAAAATCTTACAAATACCCCAGAAAATGGCGATGTACATAGTCATTTTACAAGAAATAGACATAACATCAAACCTATTAGGCACAGTTTGACAAAGACCTCAAACAGCTTTGTTTGTCTCAGCGTAAAGCTATTTAATCTGCTCCCGACAGATGTTAGAAATCTGAGTGACACTGAGTATGAGAGAAGGGTGAAAACATATTTGTTGGATAAATCCTTTTACTCAGTTAACGATATGCTACACGAAGCAAAATGCTACGTATAGCATCGAACCCTCACACATATTATGTACATGAACGACGTGCCTGCTGACTATTTACATCAACAGGCACTGAATTTATTCATCAACGGCCTAAAAAAGCCTTTTACATAAAAATATACAAATGAAAAGAATATACCTAAGAATATAAAAATAAAAAACATTAACAAAAAAAAAAATCAAAAAAATGTAAAATATAATTTAAAAATATAATATATAAATTTAAATATATATATATATATATATATACATATACATACATACATACATACATATATATACATACATACATACATACATACACACATATACACATACACACATACATACATAAGGAAGTATTATTAAAAAAAAATAATTTTAAATCATAAAAATACTTGACTGAAAAATATTGAAACTATATCGAAATTCATCACAATTCCAAACAACAAACCAAATGGTAAAATAAATGTAGCCTTAAAAAATATAAAAAGATTTTTCCCTTTAAAAAACAATACAAAATATATAGCCAGATAAAAATACCAAAAATCATTAAAAAAAAAAATATAAAATATATAATATATAGCAGGCACAAAAACACAAATCTCCTTGAGGAAAACATGAAAATTAAATCTTACTTGAAAGCAAAAATTGCAATTAAAATTAAAAATAATCATCACAAAACACAATACTACGCACGCAACAAAAAACAGTATTCACGCCCGAAAAAGGCTAAGCCATCCAAAAACCTGGCTTGCTGAAAAACATGCAGAAACTAACATTTATAGTTATGCACGCCTTCTCACATCCTTCTCCATATTTACCTTCCCCATATTAATCTCCCCCATATATGACCCCAAAATTCCTTCCTCATATATAGGTTCCCTATAATTACACAAAAACCAGACATTTTAAAAGCTGGAAAATGTATAGACAGTGATCAAAACCAAAAACATACAAAGAGTCGAGAGCCAAATAATCAAAACAAATAAGGATCAGAATCAACTTGTGGGTAATAAATAATAAGGACTCAACACTAGGTATCCTCGCCAAGGTAACCATACTTTAATATTCTTGGCATATGAAGGTGTGTCACGAGTGAACTCTTGTAGGCAGACAGTGAGCTGTGGAATATATCCGATACCTCTGCAAATTCATTACCAAGCCTCTGCATTCTATTCAAAGGAGAGTAGTAAAAATGGGTTGTGGTTGAGTTTGAGGGATAAAATGGTAAGGCCTGACGTGTCAATCGATTTGGTGCAAAAAAATTTATGCCTTGGAGAATATCCGGAGCGTCTATGTCATTATGAACCAATTTGTGTAACAAACTCAAGTCAGCCAGACTCCGTCTTTCCACTAAACTGTGCATGTTCAATAAATACAGCAAATAGTCTTAGTCCAATTCCTGCAGTGTAAACCCCATTCTAAAATTTATATATCGCGGGCATCAAGCCAGAAGGGCGTATGAACGAAATGACTACTTTACAGGAGAGACAAAAAACTATTTATTTCCGTAACGAATGAATTTATCAATGTTATTATTTTTTATGAAATTAAGCAAAAAATAATCACAATCAAAGGGTGCCACCCAAATTCATTTTTTTTATTATTTACGCATAGATTCTGCACATACGCCCTTCTGGTTCGTTTATATACGTGAATATGGACTCAATATTTGTACATGAAATTATAAGAAAACTGAAGGGCGTAAAAACAAGTGTCGGAAACAGCTATATTTTATAGATAAAAATTATTGAGCTTATTTATTACTAAAATTTAACCCCCTTGATTCAGAAATTGAGCCAATTTCTCTAAAGCTTATACGATTTTTAAGTCTGTTCGCCCTTCTGGCTTGACAGATTTCAGTGTTACCGTGCCATTTTAACAGGAGGTCGTATATACTTTTTCTTATAATCTTCGTAATAATCACTCTCCAATTCAAAATAGTTGTAATTTTAAAATGATTTTGATAATAAATTAAAAAATATTATGATTAACAATTATTCCATAACCTAAAATGAAAAGACTAATAACATTTTAATGTTCCTTATTTCAAGTTCTATCAATGAGTATTCCTGAAATAAAACAGAATAAAGCCAACACGATCACACTTACAAGTGTCAATTTTGAATAAAATAATTATTTTATAGTAGAGACATAAAACAAGCACTCTCATTTACCTACAGTGTTTTTCTCTAAGGCCAAGGGAATCAATTAAAAAAGCACAAAATACTATTGGTGCACGCATAGTACTCAAAACTTTATTTAAAAGAAATTTTAGTAGGTACATAATATTTGTAATAGGTAAATAAACAGAAATGGATATGACATCAATTTTTTGAATTTTTTACTTAAATAGTAAAAAAAAATCATAATTAAACAAAACAGATTTAAAAACCTTTATACTTATTTACATAAAAAAACAAAGAACTTCTTATTTTCTTCTGGAGACAATAAAACTCTTCACTATTTAAGGTAAATTACCATTGTCATTCAGATCTACCGATAGGCTTTCGTTATAATTCTGATGACTCCTTGAATAGTCCCCAGTTGACACAAATTCCTGAAATCTTTATACTAGCTTTAATAGGCACCTATTTTTCTAAAATAAGCCTGATCGACGTTCCTGCAAGATCCAGATCGAGTTGTTATGCTCAATATTACCGCCTGCTTAAATTCCTACCAATAATTTGTTTTTGAAAAAAGTGAGTTTGATTCATCTTTCTTAAAAGGTGGCTACCTCACATTATTCCATTATTATATTTACGTGTGAATTACAAGCATTTGGGCATTTTAATATTCCAGAATATCTTAGTAATAGAAAGCTTTATGGTTCATAATTTTGAGCTTATCAATAATCAAGGCATATCTTTACGTGCCAAACTGATTACATTATGTCAGTCCTTTGGTACATAAATTTTGGCATATTCGGATTCACGTTCAATTGTCCAATGCATTATGTCGCACTTCATGATTAAGCTATCCAGTTCCAAAATTGTATGATCCAGGACATCTATTTCACAGTCTTGTGCAGCAATAAGTGGTGTAATATTGATACCATTACGGAATTTAATATTTCTTCAGAACACTAGTTAAGAAATTACAGCGCAGTGTTTCAAGACTCTGCGACGAAACAGCACGTTTTGACCTTCGAGTCAATGCCAGAAAGATGGAGCTCATGGCGAAAAATGCCTACCCTGATAAACAGCTACCGATAACCATCGAAGGTCACCAGGTCTCCCGGGTAGATAAATTTAAAGAACTAGGAGCAAAAAATACCACCTCTGGTGACCTAGGGGCTAAGCTCCTGCTACGTATCGGTATGACAAGTGGCGCCATTAACAACACGACCAAGATATGGAAAATGTCGGCGTTTAGTGCCGAGACGAAATGCGTGTGTGTTCTCATTCTGGATGGGTGAGGGGTCCTGGCACTTGACCAAAGCCCTGACTCAAAAAATCTCCGCATCCAATTGAAGTGCCTTTGGAGAATTTTGGGTATAAAATGATGCCATCGCATCACGAACGACGCTATACGCTGGATACGCTGGCACACCCATCGCGGGCCCATCATCTCTACCATTGTGGAGAGGAGAGGGAAGTCCCTCTCATCCTGACCACATGACCCCGCCAACTGGCTGGGTCATGTCCCAGGATGATGAATGACAGTTGGCCTAGGAGAGTGTTGTTCTTCCTCCCATCAGGGTCCCGAAGACAAGGAAGACTCTCTCACACTGTGTTCCGCTCCTTCGAAGCAGAGCTGAGGGATTTGGACATGGTGTAGGAGGAGGTCATAAACATTACGCAAGATTGATCGCAATGGAGAGCTCTTGTTGCCTCCATAAATGCCCCTGAGTGAGTGTAAAAGGGAGAGTTAGTTATTTAGCTAGGATGTAACCAGTGTAACCAACAAAAATACAAACGTCCGTTCGTTAGTAGGTTGATACGTATAGATGCTGAGATGGTGTTCGCCCGGTTTTTAGGAAAAATATTACATGCACGCATCAAAATTACAGGGCGTATGTACGTTCGCCTTTATGGCACGACAATATAACACAAACATATTCTGTTAAGTCTGCTGCGTATGTTCATACGCCCTTCTGGCTCGACAATATTACACAAACATATTCTGTCAAGTCTACGGCGTATGTTCATACGCCCTTCTGGCTCGACAATATTACACAAACATATTCTGTCAAGTCCACGGCGTATGTTCATACGCCCTTCTGGCTCAACATGATCGACAATACCATAGCATATGCCCATAATTATTTTTTTCAAAATCTTAAAACATACTAAATCGAATGCTCTTATTTTTTTAGGAGAGGTGGAGATGATGTTCAGGCATCGAATGGCATTAAAAACGAAAAATCGCATTTTTGCATGTTCGCCCTTCTGGCTTGATGCCCGCGATATCGAAGAAATTTGTGCTGAGTTCTCTCAAGCTGCTTAATATGCACGTTGTAAAATGGACTCCACACTACCGAGCCGTATTCCAATATACTTCTTACAAGGGAGAGGTATAGCAGACGCATAGTGCTGATATTCAAAAAATCTCTAGTAACTCTGATAATAAAACCCAAAATTCTCATACTCTTATTTGCTATCGAATTAATGTGGCTTATGAAAGACAGCTTCTGATCAAATATGATGCCCAAGTCCTTTACCTCGCTCAAGGATTCCAAATCGCTCCCCAACAGTGAATACTGGAAAATAAGTGGATTCTTCTTTCTATGGAATCTCACAATCGAACATTTTTTGGTGTTGATAGACAAACCGTTCCTGGCACACCAAACACCGAAACTGTTCAAGCCTCGCTGTAAGTTCTGACAATCGTTTTCAGACTTCACGGTGTTGAAAATTTTGACGTCGTCTGCAAATACAAGAAAATTCACGTCTTTAAATACTTGTGCCACGTCGTTTATGAACACTATGAACAGTACTGGACCCATGTGAGAGCCCTGGGGGACTCCACTTGTGGCATCGAAAGCCCTTGAACATCTTCCACCGACTCTAACAACAAGACTACGGCCAGTTAAATAGCTCTCGAGCCAAGAAATCATCTGACCATTTATGCCCAATTTGAATAACTTATCAATTAAAACGTTATGTGGCACTCGGTCAAATGCTTTACTCAGGTCCGTGTACAATGCATCAACCTGTTCACGCTCTGACAATGCACGAGAAATGTAGTCCTCATATATCAGAAGATTGGTCTGCGTAGACCTTAACGGCATGAAGCCATGTTGATATGGCGTTATAATTCTATATAGATCGGCCGAAATCTTACTCAGAACCAACTTTTCAAACATCTTGGGAAAGCAGGACAAGATACAAACAGGCCTGTAATTGCTAATGTCGCTTCTGTCACCACTTTTAAATATTGGAGTGATATAACTACTTTTCCACAGGTCCGGAAAGCTACCAGTCGACACGGACTCGTTAAATAAAAGGTATAAAGGATAATAAAGGCTCCTAGAACAGTTCTTGACCAGCACGGGTGGAATGCCATCAGGCCCCGAAGTTTTCTTCGGTTCCAGTCCGCGTATATATGCAGCAATTTCATGAATCTCTATTCTGAACTGCTGTATGTTGATGGAGTCTGCTATTTTTATACAGTTATTAGACTTTGTTTATTTATTCAAACTTACTTGTTTATCCATCCGCATTCTTGTCCACATTCATAAATTCTCACTCCTACATTTACTCTATCATTAAACAACAATCATTAATACAAAAAAATTATACATAGTCCAATTTATTACATGTCCCGAGACCATGACCAGCCTCGTACGAGTGCGTCACCCATCAAAAAAAAACAAATTAAATACTATACACTTGTCATAAGGAAAGAAACAGAACTTTAATATGTAAACAAAATTTTGAATTATTCAATTATCAGAATATCTTATACAGTACCTATTAGTGCTTGAACTGTTATTTTTAAGTTGCGTTTAAATTGACTTAACATTTTCCAAAAGGAGGAAATGTCCACTATTATTTTCACTGTACACTGTTAATGTTAAAAAAGCACTCCTAATCATGAGCACACAGCTCCAAAAGTTTTTTTACACATAGCTAAGTTAGAGGTTGTAGGTTGTTGTACAGTTTTCAAATCAACAAAAAATATTTTCTTCTAACAATAAATAATTACAAACAATTCTTTGTAAGGAAATTCATAAGTAAAGTCTCTTAAGTAATCCGTTTGCCCAAGAATTACGGATAAAAAGATGTTATTAAATTTTTGCTAGCAATTGCCCTTAAGATACCTGGGACAAAACTTTCTTTTATAGGCGCCACCTGGATTAAGTAATAATTGGAATAAACCAGGAATTCCAAGAGAAAAGTCTATCATATTATATGATAATAGTGTACTACAGATCATATCCCTTGACAAATGTATTTATGCTTTAAAATAAAAAAAAAATGGAGAAGCGCGTTCCCATTCTCACTCATACAGCTAAACTAATAAGAACTAAACAAAACTTAAGGCGAGTTGCAACTCTATACTAAATTACGATCATCCAATTTAACTATTAATTCCCCCTCAGATTCAGAAGACTAACGTAGAGCCGGCTGATAGAAGACGAAGGAAAGAATTAAAAGCAAACTAGATACACACAAAAATTAAAATAAAAACTTAGGTACATAAGGTTACCATACAACAGTCATAACTATTGGTACCTCCTAACCCAAAAAAAGAAACATTTTAGCGAATTATAAGCTTGCCTTGCTCTGGCGCATTATGCGTAATACACAACACACACACTGTATTTAATACAGCAATAATTTATGATAATTATAATAAATTACTACACTTTACAATCCCTGTCTAGAATAGGATGTACCAAAAAAAAAACATAATACGCACTTATGTGACAAAGCACGTATTTATTCTTTACAATCCTCAACATTGAGAAATGTACCAAAAAAGCTTTACACACTTCATGTGCAAAACAAAAAAAAGAACTCTCTGCCATCAATCAAAATCCTTGGAAAAAATAAAAAAATATTGACGTTATTTTAAACCTTTATACATTATGAATATTATAACGTAAGTACGTATCAACATGACCCAGTTTCTCAAAATAGAATTACCAGCCGCATCATAAGAGGTCAATGAACTCCAATAAAATTCAAAAACTGTAGTTAAACGTAGGATTCCTCCAATACTATTATTCAAATTCTTTTACGAAACGAAATCTATAATGCAACTTATTATTATTATTACTTCCTTTCCCGCAAGTCGTGAAACAAAAAGGCGAAACTAGATTTGAACTATGCATAAGGTACATGCTACACTGTCATTATTTTAAACCCTCGAACTCAATACCTTCTATGTGCCTATAAACAATCTTTCTTTAATACGACGTAGGTATATTCCATACAAAAAAAAAACTATCTCATAATTTATTATAAACCCAATCGATATTAACGCGCGATATTACTATATGCAAACAGCTGATTTGACTACGCAAGACGTTCGGTCCAATAGGTACTTAAACTTCCGAACAGCGAATAATAATAATAATTATTATTTATTTCCAACGGGGTCACGCGAGTTCAAAAATCATTTCACGGTCATTCCATTACACGCAGATACTAGCCTGGGCAATTTATCATGAGTCCGAATTTTCCCTCCAAAAAATATTAAAAACTCAAACTACATTTGAAATTATTTAACATAATGTTTACGGATGATGACTACCTAGCAACTGAGTTTATCAATTCTTATCCTGACCAAACTGCCATTATTAATTCTATGCTAACTGTAACTAAGTCCTTCCGTTCATACGCACAGATGTCTAACCAAATAAATCATTTTATTAAACAAAATTTATTTCTTTTACTTTATAATGAAAAGGAGACTAATTCTTTTCAAAAAAAAAACTCTACATGTCAAAAATTAAATTCTTTAAGCACTATGCTAATGTGAAACTTTTATTCGCTGACTATTTCCTTTTTTTCAATTATATTCTGCTATTAAATTAAATTAAATCTGCTATCTATTAAATTCTAAACCTGAAGTAATATTTTAAACAAACATCTCAACGGCGCTCGATTTTATTGTATTACATCATCACAGCGTGCATTTGGAAACAATCGGAAGGTAGGTACTAAGTAGGTACATGCCTCGCGACACCACGGCCTAGACTCATGAACAAACCTGTAAATATTATGGACGAGTCTATTTTATAACAATAATATTTTACGACTTTGAAAACTATTTATCTTCTCATTTAATTTATCAATTAACTGTACTTTATCACTTTTGATACTTACTTTAAATTGCGAAAACTAGAGATACACTAATTTATTGGCACCCATTTTTGACTCAAAAAAAAATTCAAAAATTTTAAATTTCTGTGGGTCAACGATTCCTTCAATCAAATGGCTTTACAAATGGGGGCTACAATTACCTTACCAATAAGAAACAAATTGCGACTAAACAAGGGATAGGTACCAACTGGCACGGTTTTGAAGCGTTTTTGGTGAGGTGTGAGGGAAAACAATCTTATAACGGCACGCGGCCTCGCACACACACAGAGATGCTGGATATAAGACAAAAAATTTCGGTCGGAACTGCGTTGTTAATATACTTTATCTTAATAAATTTACGGAGGAGAGTTAAAAGATCTTTCGCAATATACTATGAGCTACTAACTATAAGAGATATCTTTAACTATTGAAAAATACTCAAGAAAGCAACCCTCATAAACCGCAAACAAAACCCCACTCAAAATTCAACCTGTCTGAAAATTTTTACTTACTCCAAGATTAACACTGGTTTGTAGATCGCACTATTCTTAATATATTTATTACTGGCTTAATTTGTCTGACTAATCCTTGTACTTTATTTATTTTTGAAACTCTAAAATACCGATCAACCTACTATCGCTAGGTTCCCGTTCCGAACAGATTTCATATAACCCACAAGACAGTCAGGCAAGGCTCCCATACAAATATCAACAAAACAAAAATTACTTCAAGTTCCCGACGGCACCCCATTCAAAATAGTATCTGTTTACTTATCAATTTGCAATTACAATGAGTTGTCCAAAATTTACTTAAATGGGCTTATCTGAACTGTGCTTTAATTTCAAAATTTGGGATATTAAAACTCGTTAACACTCATTAGAAATTATTACAACAAAACAAAAATTATTTTCCTTTTAAAATGTAACAACCATACAACACTATTTTTTTTCTTTTATTTATTATTAATCGTTAATTTATTTTTAAATTTTCTCGCTCACCCAATTTCCTGTCCATTTTGCCACGTGCATCCTGGTCAGACCGAAGAACATGCTCCCGAACTTCGAAGCTCTCCTGATCCTTGGATTTGTATAGACCTGTGAAGGCTTCTGGAGACCTCTGGAGACCTGTAGACCCCTGTAGCGCCCCACGTTGGGCGCCATTGTAGAAAGTACTTTTCTCCCTTCTTCTTCTAAGCTTTACTCTTCCGTCTGATGGTCTCTGGACTTGGTGAAGATGCAGCCCCTCGTGGAAAGCGTCATAGTAGCGTGGTTTCTACTTACGATGTTAGAGGCGACACCTTCTTACTCGTCTCTTTCATCCAGATGTAAGGAAGAGGAGCTGCCCAACCTTGGAGACCAACTGACTGAGTTACCTTATACCCTTGGCTAGCTGGTAGGGCATTACTCTCATCTTCAGGGCTGTTTGTGAAGTCCGAGGAGTCGAAAGATCGTCTAAGTAAAATCAGAAGCACGTTTCACTGTTTATTGAATAAGTTCAAGGTGGTCACAAGAAATTTACATTTACAAAGTACATCCGAAAGTATTGTAGCGTTTATTTGATAAGGAAATAAATTAGATTCAACTAAGAAGGTAGGCTACATAAAACAAGCGTGTTAAATTGGACATGTTTATTAAATAATATGATAAGTTTGGGATGAACAAATCACAATAATGAGCCCGCTACTAATACGCGTCGTTGTTACGGGTCTTCTCCGGAGTCGGATCTGCTTCAGTTTCTCTTCTTCTTTTAACCATGAATATTTGCCTCGGCTAGTGTTGGTAGAGCGGACTCCGAACTCTCTGGTCTTTGGAAGTTCGATCCAGGAGGAGATGATGATTTTTAATCAAAGATGTTGTTAGATAATTTAAGAAACACTTGTTTATTGCGTTTAACAGGAAATTGGAAAATATACAAAAGTTCAGATTTTTCACGTAATTCACAACAGTAATTGTATCAAATTTACAATCAATTAAAAGGTTTGCTTATTCTTTTAAAACAACAATAATAATCACTTTTCGTATCTATGAATATAATTGGTTGGATTCTAAGGAAATCGCGGTAAAATTGTTTGAGTTTCTCCAACTATCAGGGAGTACTCCAAAATTTATACGTCTGATTCCCACAAAGTGAGTTTAAAGAATGCAATTTTGAAACAAAGGAAAAATACTTAACGGTCGTTTCTACTTGAGTCAACAGGTCCTTGATCATGTGACCATGGGTGAGAGAGATGGAAGATATCTGCCTCTCACATTCACCATACTCAGTAGCGAACGTCTGACAACCTCGGAATATAATCTGCGTCGCAAATAATTAAAAAAAAGGGTGGAGAGAAAGTGAGTGAGTGAAATGCATAGGCATCCATTCCACTCGCACTCTTGCAATAATATTAAGATTTGGCAACAGCACTTGTGGATTACGTGCCTACACTCGCGTTCAACAGAAACCAAATTATATATAGATGCATACCTGTTAGTATAGGGGTAGGTATGCATAGCAATATCTGAAATTTAAAAATAATATTCCGTACTATGAGACGGGTGAAGCTTTATAACAAAAATACATGCTACAAATCGATTTTTAGTTATTAAAAGAAAAAAAAAGAAAAAAAAAAGAAGATTTTGAGTACATAAAAATCTCTTAAGGAGTAACTGATCCAATAAGGTAGGATCAAGGAATTTAGAATAATCCTTGAACATTTAACTTCAAGAGTTCCAAAGTTGTAAGGGGTATACCAAAGATAGATACCCTAGTTTAGTAATTAGGTATAAAACAAAATTAAAAAAAAATTTATATTCTCATACATATAGATAAGGAGTTAAAGATGGCATGAGAAGAAAATTTGATTGTGGAAGCATGGGACAACCCTCCTGAAGAGTAGAACCTAGATTGGTAAATTGTTTGTCACCCTTTCTTACCTATTCATCCATCCCTAACGGCCTTCATTCATAACCTCTCACTCCTAGATTTATTCATCAATAATTACTATCACACGGTTAGACAAACAACACGAAAATAAATTTATTAAATAATGGTTCAAAGCAGAGACTGCAATCCAATAATTCCACAAAAAAATTATTAAAATTAATTAATACAATTAACAATCCAACTGTCAAGAAGTAGAAGGTGACAGAATAGTAAACATAAACATAAAAAAAATATAAAATAAAAAAAATATATTGTACAATATTTTTCCTTCATCAAGGACATCTCTTAAGAATATCTGATTGTGCTCACTTAGATTATTATTAATTTTGATTTTAAAATGCCCATAACATTTCTCAAAGTGAGAAATGTCCACTGATTTAGTTTCACTGTTCACTGATTAGTTTAAGAGCACTCCTAAGGTTAGCTTGTAGCTCAAAGATTTGGAGAGAACTAATTTAAATGTTCTGGTGTTTGTACATAAAAAAAAATTATTATATCATTTACAATTGCATAAGAGTATCCTGCAAAGAAAGAAATTCACTTCAAAAAAAAATTATATATAAAAGAAAGGTATCCGTTGCCCAAAGACTACGGATCGACAAGTAAGAAGAGATGTTAAACTTCATGCTAGCTGTTGTCCTGGTAATTAGGACACAATACTAAGTTTTGGAGCGCCACCTAGTTTGGGAAAAATACGTGGAATAAACTAGGAAAATTCCAATAATAAACCAAACAGCAAAAAAAATATTATCTTACCTCTTGACAAGAGAGAAAGATTTGAGTATGCCAAAGTTGTATAAGACTGATCCGAGCGTCCTCATCTCAATCGAATAGAAAGGTTAAGAATATACTTAAATAAGAAAAAAAAAAAAAACGAGTTGCAACTCAAAAAAATTGTCTAAGATTATTAGAGAAGTAGTAACTACAAATTATCAGTAGACTAACGTTATGAGTCGACTAAAATATTAACTAATAATTAAGAAGATTTGTGGCCTTAATTAGGAACACAAAAAAGATTCATTGAAATTGATGTTTGCTCTAAGCCAACAATGCTGTGACGAAAGATGTTATTTAAACATCAAATAGGGCGCTTATCAAGGCTTATCCAGGCTTGTAAATCTGTGCAATAGCACAGATTTACAAGCCTGGCATAACCAGAAATGTACCAAAAAAAAAAAAATTTTTCATTCAACACACATTATCATAAGGGTGCATTGCTCATTTACAGCTCTCAAAAAAAATTAGGAAGGTTGAGAGTGTACCAAAGTTTATTATTGCGCTCATCATAGCACAGATTTACAAGCCTGGCATAACCAGAAATGTACAAAAAAAAAATTCCTTCAACACACATTCTCACAAGTGTGCTTCGCTCATTTACAGCTCTCAAAAAAAAATAGGAAGGTTGAGAGTGTACCAAGTTTATGATTCGCACAAATTTTCTTAACGGGTGCGATTAGATCTAGGTGAACTGAATAGGGCATTCCAAAAAAAAAGAAGAGAATAACTAATTTGACCCCGTATGTAACAAAACAATATAGAAGGTATTACTACGATTATGGTAATATCATGAAGAAGGAATAGTTCCATGTGGATAAATCATGACTACAATTAACGTCCAAAAAAAAATATTAACAATCGCAGAAGCGAAAGACAACAACACAGAATAGTATCCGTGCTCAATACCAAACTAGAAATTATATAGGACACCTAGAATTACACTGACCTAGTAAACAAAACGTATTCGACAAAAAAAATATTAGTGGGGAATTTATGAAAAGAGTCGATATTCTGACGCGCTTCTAGGACACAGGTTAGTTGAGAAAGACACACACTCAGAACATCCACAGTGTTTGAAACTACACCAGAAAATATTTGAAATACGCAGATGCATACCGTCCAGTCACCACTGCATCTCCAAACAACGGAATTGATGAATAGTGCCGATATAATGTGTCGCGCGTGTAAAATATAATTCCTCGCTTAGTCGGGTTGGGGGGAGCACGATTATTGTCGTAGGTCAGTAACATCAGAGCGGAGCGCGGTCCGGGCGGAGCGTAGCGCAGTTCAACACACCGCAGCCACATGAAGAAACATTGAAGGAAACATACGTCTGTTTCACTCTCGCGCAGGTTTTAATCATGACATCTCGCTTACTCGATGGTCTGTGTGGGCTGTGTGTCGAGAGCGCAGCACGATTAATGAGTGAAAAACCAATTTAATGAAGGGGGGGAACACACATTTTTGTTAGTGATGTGAAGTTGCAATATGAAAAACGGAGCGGGGTAACGCACTGTCGTAACATTCATTTAATAAGATATTCTGGGAAGCATTTCATTTACTATAGTCACAAAAAGGAACTTAGAACGTAATTCTTCTACAAATTGTTTGAGATAATTTTAATTATAAAAATCACTCGACAACCTACAGGTATGTGGGTGGTATAGAAGATATGTTATTGGAATTCTCATAATTAAATCAAGATATGATAAAACTTTATTATATCCTTCGTATGGAACCTACCGATGGATCCACTATCACAATCCTTTAGTTCAAAAATTGTTCTTGATATTTTACGTACTACCTGAGACTTAATGAAGCGAGGAGCTAATTTTTTTGAAAAATATTGGGAAGCATTTGAGAGATAATGAGATCTTCTCCATACCAGCTGACCAATTGACAAGGATATGTCTTTACGACGCAAATTATAACGGTCCTTATTTTTATTAAAAGCTTGTACTAACGTTTGTGAGACTTTATTATATAGATTTTCTAAGGTGGAAATGTCATTCAATCTTTGTTTTAAGGGATCAAATGTTTCAGACGGGGAATCATGATTTATCTGTAGTGGCTTATAAAAAGAGGCGTGGGGAATGTACTCTCTACCGAACATCAAGAAATGTGGAGAATATCCGGTAGCAATGTTAGTCATAGAATTTAAACAAGAACAGATTTTTGGAAGATGTTTACACCAATTGCGTTGGTCCTCCTCTACTAATATTGCCAACAAGGTTACTAGAGACTGATTATATCTTTCGGAGACATTATGCTGGGGATGAAAATATGCGTTATATCTAAGATCATTTATTCCGTGGGAGTGTAAGAATTCTTTAAACTGTCGAGAAACAAACTGTTTTCCGTTGTCTAAAACAATCTGTCGAGGGATTCCAAAGACTTTAAAGATTCTTTCGTCTAAGATTTGAATTATACTACTGGTATTTGCGGCTCGGAGAGGAAATGCCCAAGTTATTTTACTAAAATTACAAACTACAGTGAAAATGTAACGGTTTCGCTTATGACTCAGCGGTAAGGGACCTATGAAATCCATAGATATACTTTCCATGGGACGTTCAATTTTTTTAGGGTATTTCATAAGACCATGGGGCATTTGGTTATTATACTTGTAGGCCTTGCATATTTCACACTCATTCACAACCTGTCTAACAAGAGGTAATAATCGTTTACAGAAGTATGTACGGGAAATAAATTCGTAAGTTTTTTCCATTCCAGAATGACAGTTTCCCTTATGGTAGTCCAATATGAGACTTTCTATCTTACACGCAGGGACAACCAATTTCCACAGGTGAGTGGGAGAGTTAGACAATGAATCTTTTTTATACCTAGAATAACGATACAAGTGTCCATCATTTATCATAAAATTAGTGAACGATTGGGGTTTTTGAAGACAAGAATTGTACACTTTTTTGTACCAGGGGTCTATAATATTTTCAAACGGTTCTGGAACAGATAGACTAGAAACAGGAATACGGCTCAATCCGTCGGCAAGGTTATTTTCGCAGCCACGCTTAAATACAAAAGTGAAATCAAACTGTGAAAGTCGGCAAGCCCATCTGGCTAACCTACCAGAAGGTGAAGAAATTGAGTTTAGGTATTTTAAACATCCGTGATCACTGACTACTGTAAAGTGTACTCCGTCTAAATAGCTTTTAAAGTGTTGTATAGAATCTACTATGGCGAGAAGTTCTCTCTCCGTGGTACTATAATTTCGTTCTGGACCGGACAATTTACGTGAATGATAAGCAATTATATATTCTACTCCATTAGAGTCTTTCTGGGACAAGAAGCTGCCCAAGGAAACTCCACTTGCATCACACGTCAATGTATACGGAAGGGAATAGTCCGGTGGTTTAAGGATTGGAGCGGAAATCATTGCTTGTTTCAAGGCTTGGAAGGCAAGTTCAGCTTCATTTGACCATTCGAATTTTTTACCGTTAAATTTATTACTCGTGAGGCGAGTCAAGGGAGAAGCAATCTTGGAAAAGTCCTTAATGAAACGCCTGTAATAAGACATTAATCCCAAAAATGAGCGGATTTCTTTACTGGTGGATGGTCTTGGGTAATTCTTCATAGCACTAATCTTATCTGGGTCCGTATGAATTCCCTCCCTGTCAATAATATGACCGAGGTACTTAAGCGATGATTTACAAAACACGGATTTACTGAGCCTAATTGTCAAGTTGGCTTCTTTCAAGCGCTGGAGAACAATTCGTAAGGTGGAAATATGGGAATCAAAATCTGAACTACAAACCAGAACATCATCAAGGAAACTAAATACTCGTTGTCCCAAATCGGAGAAAAGCTTATCCATAATTCTCTGCATTTCGGCGGGCACGTTTTTAAGGCCGAACGGGCAGGTAACAAACTGGTACATCCCTTTGGATTCTACATAGAAGGCTGTCTTAGGTCTGCTTTCTGGACTCAAAGGAATTTGCCAGAAGCCGTAGCTCAAGTCTAAGGTGGTTAAGAACTTGGTGTCTCTCAGATTATCCAACATATGGTTGATATTAGGGAGTCTATAAGAGTCTGAGACTGTGACCTCATTCAATCTTCTAGGATCGAGAACGAATCTAGCTGTGCCATCGGATTTTGGTACACAGAAGCAGGAATTTAACCAAGGGGAACGTGAAGGTTCTATTATTTTTAAAGCTATCATTTTATCTACCTCTTGACACATCTGAACTCGTCGTACATGGGAAGCTGGATATAATTTCTGTTTAACGGGCAAACTATCACCTGTATTAATGACATGAGAAACTACATTCGTCCTACCCAAACCCATCTTCTCAAAAGAAATATTCTCGAATTCACTCTTAAGGTCATCCAAAATTTTCCTCTGCGACACTGTCAAATCGTTTATGGAGTTAAGACATTTTGGAGGTGATTCTACATTGCGACTGTTGATCAGATATGGATGCTACAGTAACATGGGTTTTAGTGGGGAACAAACGAGGAATTATTCCTGACTTTTCCAGAAAGGGTGAACCCAAAATGAATTGGTCAGGAATGGAAGGAACAATAACAAATTTAACATGCTGAATTTTATTGTTGTAACATAGTGGCAAAACTTATGGAATTATTGTCAACCCCACGAATATTTTGCTGACAATATTCAGGACGGAACCCTATTTCGACAAAAGACCGATATAACTGACCCCCTAGAACATTACAAGCTGATCCGGTATCAAGCAAGGCTCGGAGTTGTATTTGAGAGATAGAAAATAGCAAATAAGGGCGTCGATCTCTTTCGTTTATTACGGAAACTTTATTGACCTGCAATGTTGAAAAGAACAATTTAACACTCTGAATCCACGACAATCTTTCGCGAGCTGAGGTCTCTGGGCTCGGGAAAATTGCAGGATTCATTATTCGTTTTTTGAATTTCTAAGTGGGGGAGGCGGTTTACTCACGTCAGGTAAGCGTTGGCGTGGCACAGGATTGAAGGGTTTCCTAAACTGAAATGAATGAACATTATTGGCACTGGGCCCTGACTTAGAGTAGCAGTTTCGAGCAATGTGACCTATACGTCCGCAGTGAAAACATTTAAGCATAGGAGCAGAAGGCTGTTGAGAAGAAATTGATTGAACAGGGTGTTTCCTTACTATCTTAACTTTAGAGGGAGAGCGGGTTGGAACTGCAACCGAAACACACTCCAACTCCGTGCAAACTTCATCTAGCTCAGCAATTGAGTTCGGTCGCCTGGACACTAATACACTGGCATATCTGCTATCTAATCCTTTTCTGATGGCCTTTAGGATATCTGACATACGCAATGGAGACTGTAAGGACTGATTCAAAAGGGTTATACGTGAAATGTAATCACTAGCACTCTCCAAAGGTTGCTGTGATGCAGTTAAGATTTCCAATCGTCTGTTGCCTTCAGCATCAGGCAAATCGAAGCGCTTGATAAACGATTGTTTAAGCTGTGTCCAAGTTTTAACACTGTTATAAAATGTCCGGTAGAAGGTTAGTGCTTTTCCCTCCAAAAATTCAGGCAAGGCGGGGCCTAGGTTTTCCACTGGAAAATTTCGAGCTCGGGAAATTTCCTCCAATCTCAAAAAGAAATCCCTAACATCCTCGACACCGGAATAATGTTGAACTGGCCATGAACTAAAATTTACCGAATGTATAATGTGTGATTGGCTAACTGTAGGATTGGGTCTATCTAAATTTCTACGAACCGGTGTAATAATAATCCTTCGGGATAAGTCCGCCCTTTGAATCTTTGAATGTTTTGTATGAGTTGATTTTTGATACACAATAAAGCTTTATTTATTTATTTATTATTATTATTAATAATTAAATCATTGGAAACATTAGTATTTATCATTGTCACGGCTTGAGTGGGCGGAGAAGAAGGTACAAAACTATCACGAGGTGGATTAATTTCCGAGAGGCTATCAGGGCGTTGGATACCTAACAATTCCGAAGGGTGATTGTCTCGCTGACCTACATCAGACAATAAGTTAGAATTGAAAAGTCTGCATTGCCTTCGCAGAGATTCAATACCTACATCTGGCTGGATACCTCTATTCAACAGTGCTTTAGAAAGTGTCTTGCATGTCGCCCTCTCCACACGCGGAATAACTTGATCGACCAGGAATGACATTATTAACAAATAAAACTACCGGAGTGTGACTATCTCAAACTTTGACTACCGTCGGGAATATTCGATCACAAGAAAATCAAAAAAAATTAAAATTATCGAAGTTTTATCTCGACTTCACTCACTTATCCAACATTCAAGGGAGAAAGACCCTTTCTCAAGGAAAGTTATTGAATTATTGTGGCAGAACAGAGTACCCAAATGCAAAAATAAAAATTTTCAAGAAAAATTGCAACAAAACACAAAAAAAAAAAACTTTTCTAGTTGCCGTCGGCTGAATTTATCTGTAGGTATTGCAAAACTTTACGGCTCTTGGCCCACAACAAAATTTTAGCAATTGCAGAAATTTAAATTGAGATAATAGAACTTGCTAATACTCAAGAGAGAAGAAAAGGAAAAAAAGGCAACTTAATACACCATTATCAAAAAAAAACTTTAAACACCAGAACACTGTATTATTGCATTATTTAGTGATTTTCAAAAGAATTGGATTATTAATTACGTTTCGCTCACCAATTTCCTGTCCGGCATCTATGTGAGTCAAGGGAGACGCAGACAAGGTTCCTCTGGATGTCTTCGAATCTTGACGCTGCTCGCATTGCCATCAGCTCGTTCTGGATTTGATGCTCACACGTTGGAAAGCGCCATAATTGTTACGGGTCTTCTCCGGAGTCGGATCTGCTTCAGTTTCTCTTCTTCTTTTAACCATGAATATTTGCCTCGGCTAGTGTTGGTAGAGCGGACTCCGAACTCTCTGGTCTTTGGAAGTTCGATCCAGGAGGAGATGATGATTTTTAATCAAAGATGTTGTTAGATAATTTAAGAAACACTTGTTTATTGCGTTTAACAGGAAATTGGAAAATATACAAAAGTTCAGATTTTTCACGTAATTCACAACAGTAATTGTATCAAATTTACAATCAATTAAAAAGGTTTGCTTATTCTTTTAAAACAACAATAATAATCACTTTTCGTATCTATGAATATAATTGGTTGGATTCTAAGGAAATCGCGGTAAAATTGTTTGAGTTTCTCCAACTATCAGGGAGTACTCCAAAATTTATACGTCTGATTCCCACAAAGTGAGTTTAAAGAATGCAATTTTGAAACAAAGGAAAAATACTTAACGGTCGTTTCTACTTGAGTCAACAGGTCCTTGATCATGTGACCATGGGTGAGAGAGATGGAAGATATCTGCCTCTCACATTCACCATACTCAGTAGCGAACGTCTGACAACCTCGGAATATAATCTGCGTCGCAAATAATTAAAAAAAAGGGTGGAGAGAAAGTGAGTGAGTGAAATGCATAGGCATCCATTCCACTCGCACTCTTGCAATAATATTAAGATTTGGCAACAGCACTTGTGGATTACGTGCCTACACTCGCGTTCAACAGAAACCAAATTATATATAGATGCATACCTGTTAGTATAGGGGTAGGTATGCATAGCAATATCTGAAATTTAAAAATAATATTCCGTACTATGAGACGGGTGAAGCTTTATAACAAAAATACATGCTACATCGTATAAACAAGAAAACGCGGGAAGTGGTGGAGCTTGTAAAACATGCAGTTGTATGTACGACTACATGTAAAACCACTAGCGCACAGAAAACATTGGCGCCAGTGAGTAATCCACGTACCAGGCGACATGCCGGTAACGTAGGAATCTACAATTTACTATGTAGGTAATTACCTACTTACATACTTATGTTATGTAAGTAGCCACCTACATTTCTCCCCCTGAAGAATGAACATTAAAAAATAATAAATTTTATTATTGTATACACCTTTAAACATCTATATAATATTTGTCTTGAACACTGACTCACTGACTGACTGACTGACTGACTGACTGCCTGCCTGACTGACTGACTGACTGATGTCATTAACGCCGCTAGATGGCGCGCCACTCGCACCCTCAAACAAGTTTTGATCCAGCGGATCGGGGATGCTTCTGAGTAACCAATAGCGTTTTGCCGTTATGCGCACGCGCGTTGAACATACAGGTATACTAACTAATATTATTAAGTGTTGCCAACGTGGGCGATTTATCGCCATTTGGGCTACTCGGAACGAGAATTGGCGACGACAAAATGCCCTTTTTTTGGTGAACTTTCACCTCTCCGGCCAGGGGCGCCACGGGCGCCTTTAAAAAACTAAGCAATTAAAAACTACTATACCCTTAGTACTTATTGCACAAATTGTATGTATTTAATGATAATATTAATATGATCTAATAAAAATTCTTAATCCTCCTTTAAATAACCTTTAAACATTATACAAACAGTTAAAATTTGGTATGTGATTTATCCTGCCGTGGGGCTGTCGGCTTAGAATAGCACCTCTGTTCTTTTTGCTGGTTTTTCGAGCATCCTGTAAGAGGCAGGTAATCGAAAAATCAGATCGGGGTCGTGGGGTTGACCACCTCACACCCTTAAACTCCAGCGGTCAGAAAAGGCAACAAAATTAAGCCTCGGACGCCTGGGCCCCACCAGGGGGGGTCCAGGCAGCTAGTGTCCCCCCTGTGTTGACCACGGCTCGGAACAAGAGCTTGAAAATCGGGACCCTGAATGTCCGCACTCTGAGGGCGGGCGGGGAGCTTGTTGTTGCCAAGTTGGCGGGAGATTATGGACTGGATATCCTGGGGCTGAGCGAGGCACGCATCCCAGGGACGGGGCAGAGTGACGCTGGCAACTATGTCATGCTGCACTCTGGTCACCGAACTGCACGGATGCGTGGCGTCGCTCTACTTTTAAGTAAATATGCCTTCTCTCGCCTTCTTGGTTGGGAACCTGTTTCTGACCGCCTGATGAGTGCGTCCTTCAAGATGACAGGCGAAACACTGACGGTCCTCCTATGCTATGCTCCCACTGAGGATGGGGATGCGGCTGCCAAGGACTGTTTTTATGACAGTCTGGATGCAGTTGTGTCCCATGTCCCAAGGCGCCACCGCTTAATTGTACTGGGGGATTTTAATGCCAAGGTTGGCAGTGACCCCCAGTATGGACCAGGCGTCATGGGTAGGCATGGCATGGGAGTGATAAATGATAATGGAAGCCGTCTGATTGGTTTCGCCACACTCCACGGACTCATAATAGGGGGAACTCTGTTCCCCCACAAGGATATCCATAAATATACTTGGACCTCGCCTGACAGGAGAACAAAAAACCAGATTGACCATCTTCTGGTAAGGGCCAGCAACCGAACTGACCTGCGAGATGTCCGCACCTACCGAGGGGCAGACATGGATACTGATCACGAACTCCTTGTGGGTTCGTTGAAATTCAGATTTACCCATTTCCAGCAGGGACCGTCTGCCTCTCGCCCGCTGGACATACGCAGGTTAGAGAGTGCTCAGTGTCGTCATTCGTACGAGGCTGAGTTACGCACCAGGTTTGCCCCCTTGCAGGATTCACACGGAGCTGTTCCAATTGAGACAGCTTGGAATAGCTTCCGTGACGCCGTTATGGAATCCGCACGTTCTTCTGTCGGCTATAAGAGCAAAAAGAGGCCAATATGGATGTCCGATGGGTCCTGGAGCCTCATCGAAGATCGCCAGAAGGCTAAGACCCTCAGAGACAGCGAAAAAGACCCTCAAAAACTGGCTGCTTTGGTGTCTGAGTACAGGGAGCTGAGCCGCAAGGTGAAGCACTCTGTACGAACAGATAAAAGAAGACACCTGGACTCTCAGATACGGCGAGCGCAATCTGCTGCACTCGGAAATGACTCAAGGACACTTTTCGAAATCACCCGGGAGGTCGGGGGCAGGGGTCAAAAAAGACCCGTGACGGCAATACGAGACTCTCGTGGAGCCACTGTCACTGCCCCCGAACTGATTAAAGGGAGATGGAGGGAGTACTTTGAGTCAATATTAAACCGTCCCGAGCCCTCCTCACCTTACAACTTTGAGGAGGAGTTGGCTGGTCTGAATATACCTCAGGCAACTGGGATATGTGAGGAACCGCCGACATACAGTGAGATGGTGCTGGCCGTGATGAGACTTAAGAACAACAAAGCGCCAGGAGACGATGGAATTCACGCAGAGCTCCTCAAACAAGGCATAGACACCCTTGGCCAACCACTATTAGATATATTTAAAATGGCGTGGGAAGAGGAGAGGTGCCCAAAAGATTGGCGGAATGGATCCATCGTCGCAATATTTAAAAAGGGGGACCCCCTTGAATGCGGAAACTACCGTGGAATTACTCTACTGAGTGTTCCCGGTAAGGTATTATCTCAGATATTACTACACCGCATTCGGGGGCCTGTCATGGCTGTCCTGAGAGAGCAACAATGCGGCTTTGTACCTGGAAGGTCCTGCACGGACCCAATTTTCTGTGCCAGGTGCATCTTTCAGCAGTGCAAGGAGTTTAACTCTCCAGTCGCTTGTTGCTTTATAGATTTTGAAAAGGCCTTCGACAGCCCACATAGACCATCAATATGGAAAATACTTGCTCTGTATGGTATACCTCCGAAAATAGTTAAAATGGTGCAGTCCCTGTATGAAGACTCTGAGTGTAGCGTGAAAACGCCAGGTGGTCCTACTGAAGCTTTTAGGATTGTTCAGGGTGATGTATACAATATACAAACTCACGCCTAGCTACCTACCTAGTTTTGTTATTATACACAGGCACTACGTGTGCCTAGCAACCCCTGTGATGACGAGTGTACAGCGTTTCAGAAATTTGTAAAATATTTGCGATATGTGATGTAATGCAGGCCCGCATAGTTACTGTATTATTTTGGAGCCTATAAATACGGCTGCTTGTAGGTATTGATCTCTTTTTTTACATTAAACTCTGGTAGAGGACACAGCTCCTTACCAAGCCACCAGCAGAAGTGTTTCAGTGCTCAACCTCATATGGTATACCTCCGAAAATAGTTAAAATGGTGCAGTCCCTGTATGAAGACTCTGAGTGTAGCGTGAAAACGCCAGGTGGTCCTACTGAAGCTTTTAGGATTGTTCAGGGTGATGTATACAATATACAAACTCACGCCTAGCTACCTACCTAGTTTTGTTATTATACACAGGCACTACGTGTGCCTAGCAACCCCTGTGATGACGAGTGTACAGCGTTTCAGAAATTTGTAAAATATTTGCGATATGTGATGTAATGCAGGCCCGCATAGTTACTGTATTATTTTGGAGCCTATAAATACGGCTGCTTGTAGGTATTGATCTCTTTTTTTACATTAAACTCTGGTAGAGGACACAGCTCCTTACCAAGCCACCAGCAGAAGTGTTTCAGTGCTCAACCTCAGTCTACATACCTATCTACATACAGTCCACTTCAAGGGGTTCTTCTAAGAGGGACATCACACCCTATCATCATAACCAGCAAGCCATTGCAACACACTACATTTTTTGGTCACTTCGCCCGGATTGGAGTCACATCACGATACTTCAACCTGGATCAAAGCATCGAAGACCAACTGAGGGCAGACAGAGCGCAGATACTTCTCGGTGAGTTTCCTTTATCATTCCTTAATTTTTTCCCCATATTTTCATTATCATTAATTCTTTCCCCATAACATGGCTCAATCTGAAGCGTCCAAGCTAAGCTTGACGAGCTTAACAAAGAAGAGGAGCATAATCAAACGTAAAATTACAAATTTCATGAAATTCGTGCAAGGAGCCAACCAAGAAAATTATACACAGCTATCCTACAGAAAGGAAGCAGCTCAACAAGTGTACGATGACTATTGCAAAATCCAAGATGAGATTGAGGAGATCGAGGATACAGAGAAGCAACAAGAGGACCGTGAGCAAGTGGAAAACCTTTTCTTCAAGTCGGTGGCGATGGTGGAAAAAATTAAAATCAAATTTTCAAGCCATCAATCTGAAGTCAGGCTTCCAACAATCGACCTTCCAACATTTGACGGCAATGTGAGATGTTGGAGCGAATTTAAAGAAAATTTCAATTCTTTGATTGACGCGAACGGGGGTTTGAACACAATCCAAAAGTTTCAATACTTAAAGTCTTCATTAAAAAACGAAGCTTCAAAAATTATAGATGCACTTACTATAACGACATCAAATTATGAGGTAGCGTGGAACTTATTAAGTGACAGGTACGAAAATAAACGAATAATAATAAATACATTATTAGATGATATTTTTAACGTTAAATTTATATCCGATGACACAAACATGCTCAGAAAATTCATTGATACTTTAAATAAAAATTTAATGGTTTTAAAAAATATGGAACTTCCCGTTGAACAGTGGGACATGCTTATCGCTTATTTTATAACTACAAAGTTTGTAAATAAGCTGAGATACCAATTTGAATCGTCTCTATCAAAAACGGAACAGCCTTCAATCAAAAATATCATAGATTTCCTACAACATAAATGTAACGTACAGGAAACACTTCATATCGCGAAAAAACAAAACTACAACATAAATACTGCTATTGCGCAACACAACGCAACGAAGTGCGTCGTCTGCGCAGGAACTCATAACATCGCGAGTTGTGATAAATTCAAATCACTTGACAATAAAGAGAAATGGGAAATTGTTAAAAAATTCAAATTTTGTTCCAATTGCTTACATCAGGGTCATTTCTACAAAAATTGTAAAAGTGGGACGTGTAAAAAATGTCATAAAAAACATAACACACTTTTGCATATCGAAAATAATGCCACATCTTTATCAATTTTGAAAAACGAACAAAATATCGCTGTGTTATCTACCGCTACAGTATATCTGCAAAACAAACACGGACATCAAATTGAGGTGCGCGCGCTACTAGACAGCGGATCACAGTTAAATATAATTTCTAAAAAATTATGTGATGAATTGAATCTTGAATTATTTTCTCATAAAACATCGATTAGCGTTGCAGGAGCTTCTACATTTAATTCATTTAGCGCTACAAAGGCATTAATACAATCGAGATACACTTCATATAAGAAAAATATAGACTTTATTGTGCTTGATAAAGTTACAAATAGTTTACAAAGTACTTCGCGGCTACCGGCGTTGCATAATTTCAGTCAAAATTATCAATTAGCTGACAGTGGCATACATAGAGGCGGTGATATCGACATTATTCTCGGTGTTGGTACATTTTGGGATATTTTGCTTGCAAAAAAAGTACAGATTGATAAACGTTTTTCTTTACGAGAAACTGAATTTGGATGGATTATTTGTGATTCATTCAGCTGTAATTTAAATAAATATTCAAATAGTTTGAATGTCAATGCATATGAATTTAATGATATCAATCTGCAGTTACAAAAGTTTTGGTCATTAGATAATATGCCGATCAAACGTGCCTACACAAAAGAAGAACGTCAATGTGAAAATCACTTTCTCAAAAATTACACAAGGAATGCAGACGGACGATTTGTCGTGAGGCTACCTTTTAAGGAAGATCCTAGAAAATTAGGGGACTCCCAAGGTACCGCAAAAATTAGATACAATGTTTTAACCACCAAATTTAAAAATAATCCAATTTTATACAACGAATACTCGAAATTTATGCAAGAATACGAGGATCTTGGTCATATGTCAGTACAAGAGCATAAAAATGGATATTTCATTCCTCATTTAGCTGTTTTTAAGGATATCCCTACGACAAAAATAAGGGTTGTTTTCGACGCGTCAAGCCACACCTCCTCAGGGGTGTCCTTGAACGACCTACTGATGGTCGGACCTGTCATACAACAGGATATTCTTTCCATAGTCTTGAGATTTAGAACATACGCATTTGCATTTTCGGCAGATATAACTAAAATGTATCGCCAGGTATTTGTCCACCCCGATGATTGGAAATATCAACAAATTCTGTGGAATAAAAATATTGACTCTGACGCTATGATATACGCCTTGAAAACTGTAACTTATGGCACATCTCCAGCTTCTTTCTTAGCCATAAGATCTTTACAGCAACTGGCAAAGGACGAATGCAAAGAATACCCTCAGGCTTCCAGGAGTATTTTGGAAGATTTTTATGTCGATGACCTTTTGACGGGGTCAAATACACTATACGATGCTGTGAATTTGCGCAATGATATTGAAATTGTATTAAAGAAGGGAGGATTTTCATTGTCAAAATGGGCAGCAAACTCAAACGCATTATTGCCTTCAACAGCTGAATCACCTGAAGTATTAAAAACGCTTGGTATTCGCTGGGATCCTAACAAGGACATGTTTCACTTCAATTTCAAAAATGTTTCATGTGAAATTGAAAATACATCGAAAAGACAAATATTATCTAAAATTGCAACACTGTATGATCCTTTGGGCCTCATCGGACCAGTCATAATGAAATGTAAAATTATCATGCAGAAGTTGTGGAAAAGTGGATGTAACTGGGATGAAGCTATTCCTTCAGATATAAAGAACGAATGGAATCAATTAAAAACAACATTGCATCACATTAATGAAATGAACATTCCCAGATACGTTTTGGATACAGATACTACATTCTATCAGCTTCACATTTTTTGTGACGCATCTGAGCTTGGATATGGGAGCTGCGCATACATAAAAAGTTACACAAATACAAAATCAAGAGTTGAACTGATATGCTCAAAGTCTAGAGTGGCACCATTAAAAACAATTTCGCTACCACGTTTGGAATTATGCGGAGCTTTGACGGCAGCCAAGCTATATCAAAAAATTATAGAATCTTTGAACATAACTTTCAAGGATGTGTATTGTTGGACAGACTCAACTATTGTGTTGGCGTGGATAGCTTCTCCACCTTCCCAATGGACCACATTTGTGGCGAACAGAGTCACCGAAATACAAGAAAAAACAGAAAATGTCATTTGGGGTCATATAACTTCTGAACACAATCCCGCTGACTTGCTGTCCAGGGGATTGGATCCCAGGGATATTATTCGGAACGAGTTATGGCTACAGACCTTCAGACATTCAACCCTTCATGGGTAACTTACCAGCTCCTCGTGCAACACCTTCTAAACCATTTACGTATGCGGCAGTAGATTACGCCGGGCCCGTACTAGTACGGGAACGAAAAGGCAGAGGAAAAACGCCGATAAAAACGTATGTTGCAGTGTTCGTATGCCTAGCTACAAAAGCTGTTCACATAGAAGTAGCGAACGACTTAACAGCCGAAGCCTTTATTGGATGTCTCAGACGATTCATTGCAAGAAGAGGAAGATGTTTGCATATTTATTCGGATAATGCAACATGTTTTGTAGCAGCAGACAAAGAGTTGAAGCAACTTCATAAATTATTTCATGCTCAAGTTCGTGAAAAACAAGTTGAAAATCTCCTCGCTTCACAGAGCATAACATGGCATTATGCTCCCCCAAGATCACCACATTTTAATGGATTAGCTTCAGCTGACACTAGCTTCAGGGATAAAGTCATTCAAGCATCACTTCAGAAGAATGGTTGGAAATTCATCATTGACCCTGGAAGAATTATACACACTCTGCGCTCAGATTGAGTCATGTTTAAATTCCAGGCCCTTAATTCCCTTATCTTCAAATCCCGATGAATATTCCTACCTTACTCCTTCACATTTCCTCATCGGAGAAGTATCTACAGGTTTATGTGAACCAAATCTTGATGAGATAAAACTATCCCATTTATCTCGTTGGCAATATATACAAAAAATAAGCCAACAATTTTGGAAGCAATGGTCGAGAGATTACTTGCAGCAGCTACACCAACGTACCAAATGGCAGTTCAATTGTACCGAAAACATTCAACCTGGTACAGTGGTCATCATCAGAGACGAGAACCTACCCATGTTGCAGTGGAAGCTAGGACGTGTCGCAGAGGTCCATCCTGGAGAAGATGGCATCGTTCGTGTGGTCACACTCAAGACTCAGAACGGCATCATCAAACGTGGTGTAGTGAAGCTAAGTGTCTTACCAAATCAGTGAAATTCTCATTTAAAAATTAACTAAATAAAAAAATATGTGATTTAATGTACATTTTGTACATAACAAAATATTGTGAAATTTCATAAACTTGAAAATTAATGCTTAATATTCCTACAAAAGAAAAAAAAACAAAATTATATAAGTTTTGTGTACTGTCTTCTTCTTCTTCCTCTTTGATTAGGCCTGCTGGCCTGTTGTTCCTGCTATGTTGTCCTCTTGGGAAGCTGAGTGCCAACTGTCCCTCCAGCGTTTAGGCGGTCGTCCTGGAGGTCTGCTTCCTTGTGGTATGTTGTCTCTGGCGATCCATTCTTGAGACGTGGTCATTCCAAAACCGTCTCCTCTGTCTTCCCCACCTTACAACGTCCTCGACTTCGCAGATTCTTCGGATCTCTGTGTTTCTAACTCTATCACGAAGGGTTTTTCCGGAGATGTTTCGCAGAATCTTCATCTCACTCGTACGAAGGAGGTTCTTGGTTCGGACAGTATCGGCTCTGGATTCTATACCGTAGGTCATAATTGGACGGACGCATGTTTTGTATATCCTGACCTTGCTAGGGATATTCGTATGGTCATTTTTCCATATCGCCTCTCTAAGGCATCCTGATATGGCTGCAGCTTTTTGTGTTTGCTCCAGTACTTCCCCATAAAGGTCACTGTTGGATGCCATGCTGACGCCAAGATATTTAAACTTGGTGACTTGTTCGACTGGTGTTCCATCGATTGTCACGTTGCATACCGTCTGTTCTCTGGCCAATGTCATGCACTTTGTTTTGCTTATCGATATAGACATGTTGTATCTCATAGAGGCCATGTGGAATCGGTTCAGCATAAGTTGAAGATCCTGTTCTGACTCCGCTATAATGGTCGCATCATCAGCATAACATACTATGTTTAACATGCGTTCTCCCATTCTATATCCCACATTGGTTTCAGCAACTTCCTCTATAATTTTATCCATTACTAGATTAAATAGGAACGGGCTTAAGCTGTCTCCCTGCCTTACTCCAGTTGGTGTCGGAATTTCCGCAGACAGTTCTCCATTTACGCGGATTCTTGTAGAAGTGTTTGAATTTATGTTTCTCACAACCTTGGCAATGGAAGGCGGGGTGTGTTTTTCAAGCAGGATATTAATCACATCCTCGAGCTGAATTCTGTCGAACGCTTTGGTGAGATCAATAAATGCAATATATGCAGTTTTATTATATTCCAATGATTTTTCTTTAACTTGGCGTAGCATGAATATAGCGTCAGTTGTTGACCTATTTCGTCGAAAACCCTGTTGTTCGTCCCTGTTATCGATCTGTCGTTCGAGTTTTAGTCTGGGAATGTTGGTAAAGAGTTTGAGGGTTGTGTTCAGCAGAGAAATTCCTCGATAGTTGTTTGGATCTGACTTTTGCCCTTTTTTAAATATGGGGATTGTAATACTTGTTCTCCATTCTTCTGGGATCTTTGTCTCTTCAAGGATTAAATTGTATAGCCTATGTAAATTTTTTGCCAGTTCTCCACCTCCATATTTCAGAAGTTCGTTGGGAATATCGTCATACCCAGGAGCCTTTCTGTTCTTGAGTCGTTTCATTCCGTTGCATATTTCATTTTCCTCTAGTGTTGTGGGTTCTATTATAGCAATATCTGTGGCTGTTCGTGTTATTGTGTTGCTGAAGAGGTTTCCAAAGTATCTTTCCCATTCGGCTATAGATACTTTATTGGTCTGAACATATTCATTGATAGGTTTCTTTTTCTCTCTCAGCATCTTCCACACTTTCCTTTGGGCACCGTATAAATCATGCTCCATGTCCTTGGTGAATTTTCTCCAATATTCCTTTTTTATCATTTTTATTTCAGAATTGACCCTGTTTCGAACAGCAACATATTTGGCGTATTCTTCATTGGATGGATTACTCCTATAGGTGAGGTAGCTTTTCTTTTTATCCTCTGCAAGCCTTCGTACATCGTCATTGAACCATGGTTTCATATTTCGTTCAGCATTAATATTGATGTTTCGTTTCCCAAGAGCCTCCGAGGCCGCTTTGTCGATAGCACTTTTTACTTTTATCCAGGCTTGATCGACATTGTCACTGTTAAGGACAGGATTGTTCATGAGACATTGGGACAATCTGTTTTGGTAGAGCATTCGAGTGCTGTCGTCAGTTATCGATTCTATGTGTACTGTATTTTTCAAATTTTACAAAAAGATAAGCTAAATACTAATTTATATAAATATTATTTTGATGATAAATGGTCAAAATATTGTATTGATATTTGATATTATAGTTCATAATATTTTCTTGTTAAATATTCAAATAGTTACACTCATATTTTTTTTAATATTACAGTATTTTCAATACATATTATTTCATGTTAAAGGTTCAAATGTTATATTGATATTGTATAGTTGAACAGATATTATTTTTACTGAATCCTTGTACACTCCGTCTAATTTTTACTAATAATTGTGGTTGGTACAGCTACCTGTTACTCATCAACATTTTTTGTTACGATATTGAAGGAAGTTTGGTTCCTTCAAAGGGGGCGGTATGTTCAGGGTGATGTATACAATATACAAACTCACGCCTAGCTACCTACCTAGTTTTGTTATTATACACAGGCACTACGTGTGCCTAGCAACCCCTGTGATGACGAGTGTACAGCGTTTCAGAAATTTGTGAAATATTTGCGATATGTGATGTAATGCAGGCCCGCATAGTTACTGTATTATTTTGGAGCCTATAAATACGGCTGCTTGTAGGTATTGATCTCTTTTTTTACATTAAACTCTGGTAGAGGACACAGCTCCTTACCAAGCCACCAGCAGAAGTGTTTCAGTGCTCAACCTCAGTCTACATACCTATCTACATACAGTCCACTTCAAGGGGTTCTTCTAAGAGGGACATCACACCCTATCATCATAACCAGCAAGCCATTGCAACACACTACAAGGATCACCACGGGAGTCAGACAGGGCTGCGTACTAGCTCCTTATATATTTATAATAGTCATGGATTTCCTGTTGAGAAAGTCCATGCAAGGAGCAAGAGGTATACCGATAACACAGAGAGATGGTCTAATGGGCGAACTGTGCGATCTGGAGTACGCGGACGACCTAGCGTTGTTCAGTACGACAGTGGAGGTATTACAGCGCAGTGTTTCAAGACTTTGCGACGAAACGGCACGCCTCGGCCTTCGAGTCAATGCCAGTAAGACGGAGCTCATGGCGAATAATGCCTGCCCCGATAAACAGCAACCGATAACCATCGATGGTCACCAGGTCTCCCGGGTGGATAAATTTAAGTACCTGGGAGCAACCATTACCACCGCTGGTGACCTCGGGGCTGAGCTCCCGATTCGTATCGGTATGGCAAGTGGCGCCTTCAACAACATGACCAAGATATGGAAAGCGTCGGCGTTTAGCGTCGAGACGAAATGTAAACTGTTTGATGCGTGTGTGTTGCCCACTCTCCTTTATGGGTGTGAGTCCTGGCACCTGACCAAGGCCCAGGCACAAAAAGTCTCAGCCTTTGAGATGAAGTGCCTAAGGAGAATTCTGGGCGTAAGATGGTACCACCGCATCACGAACGACGCTATACGCCGGCGCACCCAGCGTGAGCCCATCACCTCCACCATTGTGGGGAGGAGATGGACTTGGCTGGGACATGTGTTAAGGATGCCGAATGACAGTTGGCCGAGGAGAGCGCTGTTCTTCCTCCCATCAGGGTCCCGAAGACGAGGAAGACCCTCTCACACTGTGTTCCGCTCCTTCGAAGCAGAGCTGAGGGACATGGACATGGTGTGGGAGGAGGTCATCACCGTTGCGCAAGATCGAGCGCAATGGAGAGCTCTTGTTGCCTCCCTATGCCCCTAAGTGGGGTCTAAAGGGAGTTTGGATTTGGATTTGGATGTGATTTATCAGAGTTTTTCTTTTACATTTTCAAATTTAAATTAGGTATACAGTTGCATATATTGTATGTATCTAATAAATTATAAAATATGATCTTATAAATTATAATAAGATTAATTCTATGTATGTACTTGAATAAGAATGACAACCTTTCAATTCACATTAAAATTTTAAAAAAATTTAATAAAAATAATATCTTATTTTAATTTTTAAACGATGTGAGTTAATTTCTTGGTTACTTCTCACTGGTACCGTTTAGGTTGTGGTACTGCCCTTCCTGAACGAGTTTTTAAAGTTGATGTCTGTGTTGAAAATTGTACTTTTTTTGTCTTTTTCAATAGGTCAGCGTTTTGTTCTGTGTGTATTTTTGTTTGAATTGATGTTGGTTGTGTAGTAACATTTGTAGTCTCGTCATTTGTGTTTGTTTGCATTAAAAATGCTGGTTTTAGCCTATCAATAGTAATATTAACGTCTTTATTGTCAAGGTCTATTTTATAGAACTTTTCGTTGCGCTCTAGAACTTTAAAAGGTCCTTTGTATGGTGCTGTCAGAGATCTTTTAACTTCGTTTCTGATAAAAACATGTGTGCATGTTTTTAATTGTGGGTGTAAAAAAATTTGTCTGTTACTGCTATGTGAACTCGTGGTCAGCTTTAAGTCCTTAAAAGAATCTATTAACTGTCTTGTATAGTCAGAATGGTTTATGTTAGTCGTAGATGTTGTAAAATAGTCTCCGGGCAGGTTAATAGTCTTGCCGTAAGTCATCTGTGCTGGGCTGTAGTGATTTTCTTTTGGGACTGATCTCATACCCAAAAGAATCAACGGTAGATGATTATACCAATTGGCGTTATCGCTGCATTTGGCCATTATTGCTGCTTTCAGTGTTCTATGCAGTCTTTCAATTTTTCCGTTGCATCTCGGATTGTAAGCTGTTGTCCTCGTTTTCGTTATTCCAAGTAGATGAGCAAGTTGGTTGAATAGATCAGACTCAAACTGGCGTCCTTGATCTGTTGTTATTTTGGACGGTACACCAAACCTCGCTATCCAGCTTGTGACTAATGCTTTAGCTACCGTTTCGGCCGTCATATCTCTGGTTGGAATAACCTCTGGCCATGATGTTGCTCGATCAATGAATGTTATGCAGTATCTATTTTCTTCTGATGGTGGTAATGGGCCTATAATATCAATATGGACATGTTCGAATCTTTCTGATACATGGTAGTCTGCTAGCGGTGAAATTGTGTGACAGTGAACTTTTGCTTTTTGGCAGCTGACACATTGTTTTACCCAACTATTGACATATGGCATGACACATAGCCCATATGACAAGTATTGTGAACTGTATTGTATGCACTCTTCCTGTATTTTTCTGGTAGGTACACTCTTGCTTGATTTGTTGACACATCAAAAATAAGTTGATTATTCGTATTTGGCATTTTTATAGTTTTGAATTTCAAGTTTTTGTTATTTTTCATCAATTCGGTTAACTCTTCATCTTTTAACTGATCTTTAAACAGTTCATCGTCGTCAAAATTATGTGTAACGTTTATTTCTGCTAGCCTTGACAATGTGTCAGCCACGATGTTGGTTTCACCCTTGATGTGTTGTATTTGGGTTGTAAACTGTGATATAAAATCTAACTGTCTTAATCTTCGTGGTGTGTCAGATGGTGTCACCTTTTTACTTAATGCGTATGTTAATGGTTTATGATCAGTTAAAACGGTGAGCTCTCTTCCTTCAATAAGATACCGAAAATGTTTTATTGCGAGATATATTGCTGTCAATTCTCTATCATACGTACTATAGATTTGTTGAGCGTCGCTAAATTTCTTCGAAAAAAATCCTAATGGCTTCCATTCATTCATATCCCATTGTTGTAAAACGGCTCCTGCGCAGGTTCCTTAAGCATCGGTCATGAGAGATAAGGGTACGTTTGTGACTGGGTGCGAAAGTGTAACGGCTTTTTTCAAACCATTCTTACACATTTCAAATGAATCTGTCGATGTTGCTGTCCATTGTATTGGCGTTTTATCTTTTTTCTTTGAATTATGAAGATATGCATTCAACTCTTTTTGATGATATGCTGCATTCTTTATCGAACTCCTATAAAAATTTACCATACCCAGAAATCTTCGCAACTGTTCAATATTTTCTGGTCTAGGAAAATTTATTATGTTTCAACTTTTTCCTCACTTGGTTTGATACCATTTTTATCGATATGATAACCTAAAAATGAATTTTTTCTTCGCCGAAATTGCACTTGTCCACATTGATGGTTAGCCCATACTCGTCTAGTCTTTTCAGAATTTGATGGAGATGATTTGTATGTTCTTCTTTATTGGCTGAAGCGATCAAAATGTCATCCAGGTATGCAAAAACAAAGTTAAATTCTCGCAGTATTGAGTCTAAAAATCGTTGAAAAGTTTGAGCTGCACAACGTAGACCAAAGTTCATTTTTGTGAATTCAAAAAGCCCGAAAGGAGTTATAATTGCTGTTTTTGGTATATCTTCCTCGGCAATTGGTATAAGCACGTCTAAGGTCTATCTTTGAAAATATTTTTTTATCGGCTGTAATCATTGTAAAATCTGTCAGACGTGGTAATGGATATCTATCAGGAGTTGTGATGACATTCAATCGCCTGTAGTCTCCGCAAGGTCTAATTTCTCCAGATTTCTTCAAAACGATATGTAATGGATTTGCCCAATTACTTTTTGATGGTCGACATATCCCAAGATTAATCATCTTTTCAAATTCTTTCTTTGGAGCTAAAAATTTTGTCTTGTTTAATGGTCTAGCTTTTTCATAGACAGGACGTCCGTTTGTTATGATGTTTAGTTGTGTTTTTAAAGTTTTCCGATCGTAGTAAATCTGGGTAGTGAGTTGCCAGTAAGTTATGATATATGTCGTTAGAGTCGATCAGTTTTACTGTAGGTGCTGAAACGTGCGTAACATGAGTAATGGTTGACATGTTTGTAAGTTCGTCAATAAGCCGCTTGCCATGTAGGTCTATTAGCAATTTATTGTTTTTAAGGAAATCAGCACCAATAATCAAATGTTTAACGTTTGCTATGATAAATGTCCATGTGTATGGTCGGCGTAGTCCCAAATTTAAGGTTAATGTACGCGTCCCATATGTATCAATTTTAGTAGCATTTGCAGCGTAAAGAGTGTATTTTTCGTCCTTATGTTGTTTCTCTCGGTTGTTCCTGGGTGGAATTACCGAAACATCGGCCCCTGTGTCCACAAGAAACTTTTGGTTTGTAACTTTATCAAACACTTCTAATCGGGATGTGCTATCGACATCGCTTATCCCGTTTGCAGATGTCGCATTTAGTTTTCCGCCTCGTAAGAGCAAGGTTTTACACATTTATTTGCCTTTTTTCCGAATTTAAAGTGGTACCAACAATTTCCCCGTGTAGTCTGTTGATTTCTACTATTACTTCGTTCTCGAGAGCGATCTCTGAAAGGGTTCCTTCCAGGTCGATATCTGGGCTGTGTTTGATTTTCTATTGCCTCTAACTTAAGGCTGCTATTTGTTTCGTTAATAATTCCATTGTACTAGATTTAATTTCACCAACCTCAGAATTATTACTCCTGTTTGAGTCCGTAATTTTATCTGCAATCGTGGCCATCTTATCCAAGTCTTCGCCATCACAGACTGATAACACTGTTCTGACTGTTTGAGGTAAGCGTCCCATCCAAAGTATTTTTAAGGTCTCATCATTTATTTTGCCTCCAGCTAGGTCTTTCATGCGTCTCAACAGATGAGACGGTTGTTGATCTCCTAGTTCCACTTCCTCTAAAAGTTTTTGTAATCTCCTCGTCTCTGACTCTTCGTAAATCTGAAGTAGTCTGCTCTTAACTGCTTCATACTTCTGTTTTTCTGGTGGTTTTTGAAGAATATCTGTTATTTGCATTAGCTCATCTTTCCCTAGCTTTGCGATTATAAGATAATATTTTGATTCGTTACTTTCTTTTTGAGGTTGTAAGATGGCCTCGAACTGATGAAACCACACGCGAGGTTGATCTCGCCAGAAATCGGGTATCTTTGAGCCCAAAGAAATCGCGGGCACCATTGATTGCGCACTATTTTCAGACATATTTTCTTCGGTGTTCAACATTTTAAAAGGCTGTTTCACTTAAATTTGATTTAAACACACAAAAGAAAAAATATATTCACAAAAAACTTATAACTGATTTGAAAATTAACACTTCCTGGGGGTCACCAATTATGTAGCGTTTATTTGATAAGGAATTAAATTAGATTCAACTAAGAAGGTAGGCTACATAAAACAAGCGTGTTAAATTGGAAATGTTTATTAAATAATATGACAAATCACAATAATGAGCCCGCTACTAATACGCGTCGTATAAACAAGAAAACGCGGGAAGTGGTGGAGCTTGTAAAACATGCAGTTGTATGTACGACTACATGTAAAACCACTAGCGCACAGAAAACATTGGCGCCAGTGAGTAATCCACGTACCAGGCGACATGCCGGTAACGTAGGAATCTACAATTTACTATGTAGGTAATTACCTACTTACATACTTATGTTATGTAAGTAGCCACCTACAGTATTATCTATTTATGAATTAAACTTGTGTTCGTTCTAGTTTCACCATTTTATTATTACATCGTTCCAACACTATGCAACTTAAGTTCTTTTTATCTATACGTTTACATTTAACAGTCGTATTAATATCTTTATACAATATTCAACGTACATACTGAGTAGCGAAACACAGCCTCTACTCTGTATACGAATAATGTCTTGAAACACAATACACTATTTTTCTACGCATAATTAATTGTCTTTATAAAACGTCTCTATTCACTATTTATTCAATTCTTAACTTAACAAATGATTTCTATAACTCTTTCTCTCGGAACACATAGAGTGTCCCGAGGCAAGACAAAATGAAAATACCAACTGTCTTCTAAGAGGTCGGTCCACGGAATGCAGCTAGCTCGCCGCGTCTCGTAGGACGGAGCAGCGATGAGGTACGAAGTGGGGGGGAAGGGGTAGACATCCTGTATCCGTGGAGACGGTAACCTTCGACATAAATCTAGAAATTTTATACTAAGGCGAAAATGTCTATTCCCATATTCAGTGGCCTAACTGCGATAACTTTGGAACTAATGGATTATACACGATCTTATCGAGACCACATTTCACATGCTACAGAATGTTATAATTTGGCATTTAGATATGTTTAGGAAGAGCTGGTTTACAGAACAGTAATGAAAAAAGTTGTGAAGATCAGCCTGAAGGTTCTGTGCATCCTCCAGGCAAGATATTTTTTTATAGATTTTAGTGTCGTGGGCATAAATAAGAAAATTTTGAGGATTTAAAACAATGTTGAACATCATTAATATATAAAATAAAGAGAATGGGACGCAGATGCGATCCCTGTGGCACACCCGACAGACAATCTCGGAACTGTGACAGGTCGTCATTAATAGCCACCGCCTGGAGTCTGTTTTTTATGTATGATGATAGCCACCGCAGGAGACTGCCGTGCATACCGCATACCCAAGCTTATGAATGAGAATGTCATGTTTTATTTTATCAAATGCTTTTGAGAAGTCAGTGTACACGGCATCCGCCTGCCCCCCACCACCCATGGCTGATCCCAAGATATCATTTATAAAGTGAGTAAGATTAGTTTCTACGGATCTACCGGGGAAGAATCCATGTTGGCCGGGCAAGACGAAGCTTTTTATAGAAGGAGTCAACTGCTCAACCACGATCTTCTCCATTACCTTGCTAAATAAACATAATTATATATTGGTCTGTAATTCTCCACGTTGTGCTTATTTCCACTCTTGTGAATGGGAGTAATAAAGGATTTCTTCCAGATCAGGGGAAATATTCCAGATCTGAAAGATAACCTAAACAAAAACGCAATGGGGACCGACAACTCATCAGCACAATTTACTAAGAATATTGGGGTAATATTGTCTGGTCCTGCGCCCTTATTCAAATCAAGATTCTTCAACTTTTTCAACACGACGTTCAAAGGGAAATCTATTGAGCCGATATCAATCTCATTCGAGCAGAATACGTCGGGCATAACATTTGGTGTGTCAGAGACAAATGATGAGTGAAAAAATTTACCAAACAATTCGTGGGCTGTATGACCATTAGTTGTGGATTCGTCCATATAGTACATTTCATTTGGTATACTGGAACGAGGCTTCTTGGATTTTATATAGTTGAATATTTTTTTAGGGTCTGCAGTAATCGAAGTTTCGGTGTATGTTATATAAGAGTTATATAAGGTTAGGTTAGGTTAGGTTAGGTTAGGTTAGGTTAGGTTAGGTTAGGTTAGGTTAGGTTAGGTTAGGTTAGGTTAGGTTAGGTTAGGTTAGGTTAGGTTAGGTTAGGTTAGGTTAGGTTAGGTTAGGTTAGGTTAGGTTAGGTTAGGTTAGGTTAGGTTAGGTTAGGTTAGGTTAGGTTAGGTTAGGTTAGGTTAGGTTAGGTTAGGTTAGGTTAGGTTAGGTTAGGTTAGGTTAGGTTAGGTTAGGTTAGGTTAGGTTAGGTTAGGTTAGGTTAGGTTAGGTTAGGTTAGGTTAGGTTAGGTTAGGTTAGGTTAGGTTAGGTTAGGTTAGGTTAGGTTAGGTTAGGTTAGGTTAGGTTAGGTTAGGTTAGGTTCCCGTGCGGGGTTTTACGGTCCCCCATCGGGCGCCTCCCCGGGTGGTGGATAGGGGAATGCCCCACAGATATGTGAGGTACCGAGGAAATCAAATACTCGGGGCGAACCAAAACCTAGGTATGGACATCCCTATAGTCCACGATCGGACATGTCCTAGGGGACCTTCCCCCGACAGAAAAGGTGGCAAGAGTTTGTCATTACCTGCTTGTTAGCGGGGAACTCTATAGGAGCTGACCTAGAACAAAACAGACTGTTTTTTCTCATGAAATGTCGAATTCAAACATGGACTTACCCCAGGGGGGTACCATCGTCTTAGGCGGTGGAGAATCCCCCCCCGAAGCTTCTTCGGGCTGCCCCTCGGATTCTGGGGAGGGCAAAATTCGATTTGATTGTGATACCGAGCAGGCAAAAGAAAGACTGCTTCTAGAGGAGAGAAATATCTTTGCGAGGAGGGATTCCATACATAGAACCCCACCGGGTACTCCGCCTGCACTACTGTTGCACAAGGATGCTACACAAGGAACTTCATCGGGTGCCTCACCTGAACAACCTGACGGATATGTATACCCGCTTCTTAGCACGGAGACTAGCGAGAGTGAGATAGCCAGCGAGCACTGTGCCCGTGATTCACTCACTCCAAACAAGAGACCTAAAAAACGCAAAAAAAGATCTAGTCCGGTGAATGATGCTATTACCCCGCAACACCCAATCCGTCCACCTTTCGAGGAAGGTGAAGTGGCGGATGTCGGGTTGAAACCACTGGCAAATAAAGTTGAAGAATTGTGCAAATTTATTTCTGCAAACAAAAACGTTCACAAAGAAATTAAAAAATTCGCAGTGGAGATCAAAAGTTTGGTATTCCAGGCAGCCACAGAAATGAAGAGCACTAAGGAAGAACTCAAAGACCTGAAAAAAGAATTTGGGGATTACAAACTGGAAAATGAAAAAAGACTACAAAAACTTGAAAATAAACACGATGATTCACCGAAGTGCGCAAACTGCAGAACTGAACGCGTCGTTCATGACAGGGCGGTGATCGAAGATGATTCCTTCGAGAGTTTCGTGAGGATCGCTGATAAAAAATGGGAAGCTGATTGCTTCACAAATATCTATGCGGACTTCGAAGACCTGTTCAAAGGTGAGAATGAACACGTTTTTGCTATTGTAGATGATGACGATAATGCCAATAAAAACAGCCTCTCAAAGAAAATTTTTAGCAAATACCCCGAATTAGAAGAAGCGGAAAAAATTCCCTGTAAAGAAGGGAGTCTAGTGGAACTGGAAAGCACATCAAAAACAAAAATAGGAACAAAAACTTATGAAACCATTAGGACGATAACAATGTTTTTCATTAAGAAGGAAGAACTAAACAAGACGGATAAAATGTTTAACATCCTCAAAGAAATAAAATGTCGCGTACAAAAAAATAGTATCAAAAACTTGACAATTTCACCATCCCAGGGGATGCAAAATGACACATTAATGAAGATGACCGAGTTTCTGTTCCACGGTTCAGGAACAAAAGTAACCCTGAAGTTGGTTAAGGAAAGCAAAAAAACACTTCAATTAAGAAAAGAAAGAGGAGAAGTTATATTTATTGACACCGAAAAGGGTACTTACGCAGAAACCCTTATGAAAATGAAAGCTTCTTTGACGGAGGGGGAAAAAAACTCAATAACAAATATAAGAGAAACGAGAAATGGACAGGTGCGCCTGAAGCTAAAAAATGATGCAGAAGCTGTCTCCGACTCGCTGAGAAAGATCGTCAACGGGAGAAATCTGAAGATCATAACATGCAAAAAGAAAACCGTCCATATATTAGGAATGGACTCTGTTACGACCGATCTGGAGGTCAGGGAGGCTCTAATGAACGCTGTAGAGTTTAAGCGAAGTGACCAGCTGATAGTAAAGCCATTAAGACCAGCTAGATATGGAACGCAAGCTGCAACAGTAATTGCCCATGAAGAAGATGCAAACAAAATGATCTTACTCAGAAACCTTCGAATAGGCCTTAGCCTATGTCCGCTAAAAGAGAGAATCGATCTCATAAAATGCTTTAAGTGCTGGAAATATGGCCACAGGGCGACTAAGTGTACAGAGGAAAACCGAAGTGAGCTCTGCCGAAACTGTGCAAAGGAGGGACACAAATCGGACCAATGCAAAGAAAACGCCTACTGCCCTCTATGTGAGTCAGACGGTCATGCAGCGGGAAGTGGAAGATGCCTGGCTTTTAGAAAAGCGCTCAACGAAGAAAGAAAAAGTCGAAATAAACGTCGTATATACACACCCAACATAAAATGATAACACTACTACAAATAAATGTTGGCAGGAGTGCTCGAGCACACGACCTAGCCTTAATTGTTGCGCATAGAGAAAAATGCGACTTCATCGCCATAAGTGAACCCAACATGTCAAGGTGTACTGGGGAAAATTATTACGCAAACATCGAAAAAGACGTGCTCATTGTAAACTACAGTAGGGTGCAACAGGTGACCAAATACAAAACTATCCGAAAGGCAATTAAGATAGAAACTGCAGGCTTTGCCCTCTACAACGTGTACCTTAGCCCGAACAAATGCACAAATGACGAATTTGATGAACAACTTCTGGAGATTCAAAAAGACGCGCTGAGTCTACCAAACCAAAAACGGGTGATTGTCACGGGGGACTTCAACGCAAAACACCCAGCTTGGGGCGGGAACGTCACAAATAAAAAAGGTAAGTGTCTTTTAGAATGGGCAGGAGCAATGAACCTAGACATCCTAAACAATGGAAAGAAACCCACATGTATAAGAGAAAATGGTGTATCGTTCATAGACGTGACGATGGTCTGTGGGAGGACCCTCAGAAATGACCCAGTGTGGGAGGCCCTTGACGACGAATCTCTTAGCGACCATTGTTACACCTTAACAAGAATAGCACCAAACTCGGAAAACACGCCCAAGACAAAAAGGACCATTTACGGTGCTACGGATGGCCCTAAGCTTGTGAGGATTTTTAACAGTATGGCTCCCGAACTAAACGCCAAAGCCTGCGTAAAAGCAATAGAAACTGCATTTAAATTGAGCACGCCTAAAGTACAAGAGGACATAGGGGGAAAACTTCCGTACTGGTGGTCGGACGAGATTCAATCGAAAATCAGAGAGACTAGGAGAGTGAGAAGATCATACCAAAGGTGCAAAACAAACAACAGAAGAGATACACTTGCCCTTGAATACAAAGACGCCAAGAAGGAACTAAAAAAATCTATAGCGACTGCCAAGGGAAAAGCCTGGGATAAGATATGCGAAGACTTAAATACAGATATCTTTGGAAACGCATATCAGATCGTTAGGAGAAAAATGAAAGGGAGTACTCCTAGAACAAAAATGTCACTCGACGAAAAACTGAAAGCATTCCACAACTTATTCATTACCAGCAAAAACGACAAAGACAAAATAGAGAAGATCCCGACCGGCCCAGACACGGAGGAAAACACTATCACCGAAGAAGAAGTTATAAAAGTAGCCAACAAAATAAAAATTGGTAAAGCACCTGGACCTGACAAGATCCCTCCGGAAGCGGTAAAGATTATAATGAAAGCCAACCCAAGGTATTTCGCTAATCTCTTTGATGGACTCTATAAATCCGGTTCCTTCCCGGAAGAGTGGAGAATAGCGGGACTCATCCTTCTAGAAAAACCGAGAAAATTACAAGATGAACCGGCCAAGTATCGACCAATATGTCTGATAAATGTGCTGGCCAAGGCGTACGAGTCCATAATCAATGGAAGAATACTAAACGAGCTGGAATCGAAAAACGCTCTAAGCGAAAGGCAATACGGATTTCGAAAAGGCAGATCAACTACGGATGCGGTGAAACGAATAATAGATATCGCCGATCAAGCAAAACAGGCCAATAAGGGCAATCTACTCGTCATGATAGATGTGAAAAATGCATTTAACACCGCGGCATGGCCAATCATAAGAAAAAGACTTAAAGAACTCGAACTGTCACCTCATGCGGTGAACACTGTACTGGAGTACCTAAATAAGAGACAAATATGCATCGAGAAAGGAAAATTCTTAGAGGTGGGGGGAGGCGTGCCGCAGGGTTCGGTTCTTGGACCAACATTGTGGAACGTGCTCTACGATGACATAATGAGGATTGAGATGCCCCAGGGTGTGGAGCTAATCTGCTACGCGGACGACCTTGCTGTATCGACCACCGCGGGAACGTCTACAGAGCTGATGGTAAATACCAATGCGGCACTCCATGCCGTAAGCTTATGGATGCGCCGAAATATGCTTGAAATAGCCGCGCAAAAGACCATCGCAATTATGCTGAGAGGAGACAGAAAATTTAAAGACATCAAGGTCACCATAGAAGGGGTTGTCATCAAGCCATCAAGGGAGGCCACATATCTGGGAGTGGTCCTGGACCCTGGACTGAACTTCCATAAACATATCAAGTATGCATCGGAAAAGGCACAAAAGACAGCTCGAGCTTTATCGGCGCTAATGCCAAACACGATGGGCCCAAAACACGGGAAACGGAAAATTCTTGCGCTAGCAACTCAGTCAATTCTCTTATATGCAGCACCTATTTGGGAGTCCGCAATAAAAAAGCAAACGAGTAAGAACAAACTTCTGGAGGCTCAAAGAGTTATGTCTCTCAGAGTATGCTGCGCATACCGAACTGTCTCAACGGAGGCATCTCTGGTAGTGTCCGGCCTTGTTCCAATACATCTCATGGCGGCGGAGCGAGAACGAA